>LR737395.1:6406238-6837053 GCA_902655005.2 Marronus borbonicus
TTAAATCCTGCCATCTCCTTAAATACAAAATCAACCTAATCCATTCATTAAAACACCACATTTTAAATGCGGTAAAAAAACACTAAACTTTGACAATATCAAGGTTCAATCAGTTTTTAGAGAATTTCAATATATGCCTAATCTTAATAGTACATACGATTTATAACTATTTCAAGGTATATAATAATTTAAAGATCGTAACTTATCCTTTAAAGAAACTCAATGTATTTGCGTCTAAACTTAAAGACAGTCTAAATCATTTGGAGAAAACTGATATCATTTACCACGTTAATTGCAAGAATATTCCACTGCCTTAAGCACTCAGCCCTTGCAATATGATCACCTCTTTGAAATTGACGTGAAGTTAAAATTCTTGACATTGAGTGAAACTATTTTAAAAGAGCCTCTTAGAAATGTGTTACATTAATTCCATCAATCATAGGAAAGACATCGTCAATTTAAGTTGTATTTATGCAGATTTAGTTCATTAGTTTGAATCACATGTATTTTTCGTTGAGAACCTTTTTTACATAACAATTTCAATACAATGAATATGTAGGAATTTTCATATTTGTTTGTTAATTTTTGTACTTTGAACTCTTATATTGACTATAATTGCTCATTGCTAGAGTCACGCTGATCAAAAGTAAAAAAGCTCTCGAAAAGTGTAGGCGTTTCTAATAAACTAGTAACATTTAGGCCTTTTTCAACTTTTTGCCTTTCTAATTTGTAAGGTCAGTTGACGGCGATACTTTTAATAGTTACGCAGTACTCCGTTACTTATTCTGAAAAGAACTTCCATTCCAGCAGCCACGCAGTTTTTTAAACGTATATACATCAAACATTTGGTTAAGTGGTATATATCTTTAAATATTAATACTGCATAAGATATGGACTTGGTTCTAGTGCATTGAACGTGACACATAAACTTGAATGCGAAATAAGTGAGACTTCATAATACTAGCCATCCAAATAAGTTAACTAACCAAGGCCTTGAATCTAGTGGATTACGCAATGGGTTGGGCATCACAACACTTCGTAGGTTTTTCTAATCCAAACACTTTCAGAAATATGAACATATTGTTTTGTTCCTCTAATATATTTTGCATTGCATAGTTTACAACGTACACACAAAATAAGTGTATGGGCAAGAATTTGCACTGAGCATATCATCGGTCCTTCCTCTATCAACAGAAATCTTACTGGGGATAGGCATTTATATAATCAAATTACTCCATCTCTCAGGGTGCTATTTGCCAGTGACGAAGAGATTGAAGAAGAACTAGTAGACAGTAACCTAAAACCAGATGTTTGGCTCCAGCGAAACAGGACACCACCTCGTTATTAATTCAATGTTGGAAATTATTTACATGAAATTTCTCCAGACGGTTCGATAGGAAGAAGAGGAGTTACAGAACAACCATCATCTTACTGTGGTTTTTTGTTTCGAGGTAATTTAAAAAACGGAAAATATTGCAGAGTTGGAGCAACGGATTCGAAAGAAAATCGCATGTTACCCCAAAATGCACTCAGAAAGTCGACCCGACGAAGTTAGGTGACTGTCTGGCAGTTAATGGCGCGCATTCTGAACTTTCCTTCAGATTTCTTTAATTCCTCCTCAAGTTAAAATATATAGATTAAAATATAACGTTCTCATGAAATTGTTTTTTTTGTTGTTTGTAACGTTTTTAATAAACATTATTTTAGGAATTATAAATAGAAAAAAAAAATAGCCATAGCAAAAAACAAAGAAACACTGTACTGTTCAGTTTGAAAGAACAAGATCATGCCATACTAGATCAAAACTTACAAATCTCTTTTCTTGAATAACAACAAAAATTCAAAAATCTTGTTAAACAACTTTTACGTACTACAGCAGCTATAGAAACATACAATTTGAGCACACTGTATTTGCACACTATAAAAATGTTTTTCCTTTTCAAATTATTATTAGGTCGAGGTGGTCCCTAGCAGTTTGTTGCAGTGTGGTCAAATGACCCATTGTGCCTTCTGAATAATTTCTTAATCTCGAACGAGTTCTGCGGCCTCTAAAAAGAAGAATTCTCTTCGACTCTATGTTTAAGAGTTTTCTCTGCCCAATCTTCCGTGCCTCTAACTCACCTGAGTCTTGTACTGTTGTATGGTTTGTAGTGGCTTATAATCTATATAGGAGTTTTGTGTTCCTCGCCGCATTCTTTACATGCTGGTCCAGGTACGAGTCCCATTTTGTGTAGATTCTTGTTTAGTGAGCAGTGAGCAGCTACAATGCCGGTCCACAATCCAGCATCAGATTTGCTCATGGCCAGTAATTCCTCCAACTTTTCCATTGAACGTCTTACTTAATGTTTTTTATGTCACTGGTGTAGCTATCATTTAATCTCCGCCTTACCCATCTCCAGCGGGAGTGCGTTACCGCTCTTTGCTAGTCGGTGTGCCTTTTTCTTGATTCGTGTGTTGGTATGTAAGGGTCCCCCCCCACACCTGTTTCAGTACATTCTTTCCTCTGAGTATATTAAGTAAGTGAATACATTTTCCAGATAAAAGGTATCATACATATTTCTCTATAGAAATAAAAGGAAATGAAATTGCCAGTGCGCTTTCCTTTCTTTTTTCACCAAACTTGTGGCGCACGATCATTATTGCAGCGCAATGATTGCGATGACATTCATAATAATTCATAAAACAATAAGAACAATATGGGAATCTATAACATCAGTTTGCTATACCCTTACAATTGTGATGTAGGCAGCTGCAGCTACGAATGGTAATTTCTTAAGACAGCGTTATTTCTGTATAATTCCATTGAGCCTGGGTAGAAGGAATTCTACTAAAACCCTTATCTCCAGTGGAGGATTTTTCCATATATTTCAACTACTTTTATGTAAACAAACACAGTTTGAAATAAAGTTTTGTTGATATGCATTGTGTAGTAGAGCGTTGCCTACAGTAAGTCGTCGCTTACGCCCTTTAAACTAAAACTGATCGTCAAAGAAGATTATACAGTGTGTCCCCGGATTGAGTTCACAATAAGTATGACGGATCAAACATTTCGAATTGGAATTTCATAATTTGGGATTGTGCCCTGCTTAGTCTGATACTTATTCTTAGTTTGCTTTCGACTTTTTAAAATCAAGTACAGGCCTTTACAGTTGAGCAAAAACTATTTTCGTTTCAGATAAAGTACCTTATCTGTTCACAACACGTCAAAGTGTTACTAAGAAAAGTTGTTCAGAATGAAAAGTTATGGCATCACGCAAATTTTCAGAATGATCGGCCTACTTCGATAATAGAAGTTGAAAATAGGAGAAAAATCTTTATTATACATAATAAGAAAACAGGGTAAATAGAAATTTTCAAATTGAAATTCAAATTTCTACAGTGTATTAAAAAAAGAAATTAAACTACAATTACTCTATTTGGCTTCCTCCAAGAGCTGCACATTTTTCTATCCTAACTCTAAGATCGTTGTATACTTTCGCAATGGTCATTGGGTTAATTTCATCTAGAGGATCCTTAATTTCCTGTTTTAATAAGTCGATGTTATCATAAAGATCATATGAATAAACTTTTTGTTTTAAATAACCCCATAAGTAAAAATCCAAAGTGGTCAAATCCGGTGATCTCGCTGGCCAATCTATTGGACCATGTCGTCTAATCCATCTTTCTGGAAAGTGCTGATTAAAAAATTTGTAGTCGAACGAATTGAATGAGCTGGACATCCGTCTTGTTGAAAATGAAAATCTTCTAAATTCACGTCTTCCATGGCAAGAAAAAAAAAAATTTCGAGCGCATCCAAATAAGAATGTTGGTTCGAAAAAGTATGGACCAATACCTTATTACACACCATACATTTACTCTGTTTGACCGTTGACTATCAGTTACTATACGAAAATATAGATTCTCATGAGACCAACACCTACTATTTTGTGAAGACACGATGCTATTAGTTGTAAAAGTTGACTCATCTGAAAAGTTATTTTTTTTATAAAAATATTTGTCGTTCAAAATCTTTTCTCCGGCCCATAAACAGAACAGTAATCGTTTGCCATCGTCTTCAGCTTCTAATTTATGAATGAACGTGGGTTTAAGTGGTATAATTTTATTTTCTTTGAGAATTCTGTGTGTGTGCGATTTACTTATTGATAATTCAATAAACCGCTTTCTCAATGATAATTGAGTGTTGACGGATTCTCTCACCAAGAGTGTAGCAGCATCTTCATGATCATGAACTAACTTTTTCTTTCTTCAAATTTTACACACTTCGAGCTTCTGTAAACTTTTTTACAAGTTTTTTTAATTCAGAAATTTTCACCATTGGAAATCCGTCGTGCAAATTATTAATAACATGAGCATAAGACGTTTCCCCAAGTCCTGTGACCGAAAAAGGTACGAAAATAGTTTTTTCTCAACTGTAAAGGCTTGCTGGATTTTAAAAAATCGAAGGCAAAGTAAAAGTAAGTTTCAGACCAAACAGAGCGGAATTCCAAAATATAAAATTCCAATTCGAAAATTTTTGGTCCATCATACCTATTGTGAACTCAATCAGAGGACACACTGTATATAATTAATCACATTATAATAATTGTAGAACATTGTAAAATGAGGAAAAGGCGACGAATTACCGATAATCGTTGTAATTTTGAATGCAGTTAGCATTTTGTCCTTCAGCAAATGTTTTATCCTAAGAAAAATTATGTATTGAATAGAAACTAACTTTCCGGACTTTTTACAGAATCAATAAGAAAGAAACTGTAAACCGCTGGTTATAAAATAAACGAAAATTTAACAGTTCCACAATAGATAAAAGAAAATAATCATATTTATCTAAATCTCAGTTAATACTGGTTCTGCCATTTAACTAAGTTTCAAGTGTATCTTCCTTTTCTTCGGGACATACAGAATATGATCGGTACCATCCGCTTTCAATAGAACGGAAATTCAAAAGCCCTCTTATTAAATTTATAGATTATACCATTACGTATTGAATAACGTTTATGTTTATATTGGGTATAACAAAGTAGGATCGTAATATGGGTAAAGGTTAATGCGGATAAAATGATCTGGGTTAATTGATGGCCCATCCTAGGACTACTATTACTATGTGCCGATGCCGATGCCAATACGAGTGCCAGCGCCGTTAGCGTGATTAGCGAATCTCTCAATTAGTGGTCGGTCGCAGGTGGCGAGAAACGGGACATTACCCAGTCACCGCTTATAAACACTGTAAAGCCGTATTTTGTCGGTTGACTAGGGCCGTGGTTGATCGCTTCCATTAGTTCGATGATCGGCCACATTCTCTCTTTTTGACCTTCGCTTCATGCGCCATCAACTTCTCCTCGAGCTTACAATTCTAGCATTTACATTGACACTACTTGACGCATCGGTGCACACTTCTGAGAATTATTGCTCTCCGGAAAGTTTACTCGGATTTTCCCAGAGCGAAAAACTTGCATATAAGATAGACAATGTTACACTTACAGGCTTCTGTATCCTATAATTCCCGGAGTAATTCATACACTCTGGAACTCTTATCTAATTGCTACTTTTTATAGATACGTTTCTGGTTGTGGAAAAGGAACCAAAATATATGCTGGATCTTACACAAATAGACTTCCTTCTGTAAAAGCAAATAAAAAGAAACTAGAAATCTGGTACTAATTACATGCTGCACACCATAAAAAATTATTATGTAAATTTTAAGTATACTTCGTCTTCATTTTTCAAAATGTTGGGGCGAAAATTTTTCAAAATTTTTCAGCGATACTGTAAATTATTCTATACACGTTGTAACAAGCAAGATATATACTTCCTCAACGGAAAGTATTGCTGCAAAACATTTTTAACCGCAGATACAACGAAACATTTTGTAAGTTAGACTAGACACAAAATAATGTTGGCAATGAAATAATTAACACTAACGACAGAAAAGCACGCACTAGTTTGGTATACAAAGGCAAACGTAATGCGTGCATTATTGAACCCAACTTAAAAAAATCTTAATGTGCTATGAATAAAGCTAGGAATTACTAACATTTTAAAGCAAAAAATCGAGCTAACTCGACTCTATTGGATTAGGTAGAGTATCTGTTTCTACGTAAATTGAAAATAATATGGTGGAGCAAGTAGATAATGAAAGATTGAAAATGTCAAGAATTAACCCTGTCAAAAAGAAGCGCCGAAAACTTTGATAAATGCTGTTGAGCATTTGCTTGGAGATGAAAGTGTAGCTATTGAAGAAAAACAAAGTCGTATCGAGAGAAATGGTGTAGAGTATGGATTTAAAAATGTATAGCCGCGGAAGATCTGCTGTTCTCGTGAAGGACCTTCTTGAAGAACATGTGAAAGAGTACAGATTGTGTCTGAGAATGATTCTCGAAAATATTGAGACACTTCTAAAAGAGGGTAGCTCCAAAAATTAAGAAATGTGACAAATGCTCCAAAATACCTTAACACTGCGGTTAAAATTAGAAATCATACTGATTGTCTTAGCTACAGGAAATAATTACAGAACTCTTTAGCATTTTTTCATAGTATCTAAAACAGCAATTTTAAATTTTATTCTACAAGTGTATGATGCCATTTACGAAACGAGTGCATACGATTCGATATGCTCATTTGGCAACTATATAAAGTGCCCGAGTTCGGTTTACATGACAACTCGATTAATCTTTTTGTAGATACTAAAAAAAAGAATTTCAGCTGTTAATTATTCGACCTTTTTCTTTGTATGTTAAGTATACAATAATAACCAGTAAGTTTGTGCTAATGCTGTCGAGAGCCCTGCTTTCAGAAACCGGGGTATACGGACTGCACAATTGCAGATTGTCTGGGATTTGCGAGAAATCAACAGCATACCGGGTTTAAAGACAAAACTCAAAACATCCTTTTAAAACATTCTCCTATTTTTGTTGTTATCAAAACTACGTTACTAAATTTCAGAAATAGTATCTAGATAATAATCACAAAGCTGCATAATTGTACTCATAAATGGGCGTTAAATTTTGTAAACGCGATGTTTTAGGGATAATTCCAGCTGCGGTTGCGGAGTAATGAACGCTCTTTGGTCGTCTGTGCATTACAAAAATAATAAACAATAAACATTACCTGCCATTCTTTGTTAAATTTACCGTCCTTATAAATTGCTAATTATTTGGTCTCTCTTTTTACGTAATACCAAAGTGCACAAATGTGGAAATGTTCATAAAAATTAAACGAATCATACAAACTTTCTTAGAAAATAACTAATGCTCATAATCATGACTAATTAATAACAAACATTACTTTCCTACATTAGTACTTCAGATAAACCTCCATGCCATGAATACGTTGCACTGTGAATGCAATTGTTTTACATTGCATCTATGTATATTTGCTAAACTGTGAAATGAGAAAGAAGCGCAAACTATTTTAGGTTTTCATATTTTCAATGAATTATGAAAATGGAACTCAGTTACTACAGCTGTACAATACTGTACCGTATTGTACAATATAAAATATATAAAACAAAAGAATAATGTAATGGACTGAAATACTATTAAACAAATTGAAATACTCGTGAAAGAGTCATTTTATAAATAATGTTATAATAAATTGGGTACTTAGTTGCGATTTTACTCATGAATAATGCATTCATGAACGATGGTTAGTCATGAATAACGATTGATTATGGCGAATGACTAACTGTTATTCATGAATAATAGTCAATCATGACTAACACATAATTAGTTATTCGTTATTCATAAGTTTCATGTAGCTGTCTTGATGATTATGGCAAAATTTTTAATCATTAGGCATGAGTAACATCTCTGATACGGTTAAGTGACATTGAAAAGTGGTTTGGAGAAGTAGGTGACGGAGTGGTTGGGCTGATAAAATCTGCGGAGGTTTCTCAAAGCAGTGAATTCAAAATTTTCTTTGATAATTAATTTTCGTCAATTCGCCTAGTAATTTCGTTAATTTCATAGAAAACCAACCTTCAAGGTGATCTAAAAAACAGAAATGTAAAGTTTCCATTTCCCAATCCTAAGTTTTTGCCGATTACAAAAGTTTTATAGGAGATGTCGACCAGAAAGACCAACTCAGCAATATACACTACGATAAAACAAAGATAATTGTTTGTTGCTGGATGCTGCAATAACAAATACATCGCTGCTGATGAGAAAAGTATCCCCAGACGATGAGTGCTCTAATTTATTTAAGTTTAGGCAAAATATCATGTTGCACTATCTTCCTATTGTTAGTCTTCCAGTATCGGATATACGTTATGATGATCGTGATTACTAACCAGAATATGCAAACACAGAAAAATTGTGCAGATTTTGTAAGGGTAAATGCAAATAAAGTAGATCTACATCCAAAAGTATGTTTTAAGAATTACCATACGTTCTAACTTGTAAAATATTGCATATGATATGATATATCGGATGACGTATAATTCTAAGATTTCGAAGTATTATTTTGGTATCTTGATAGCTTCAATTGCTCTTCATTTAAGCTTTTTATCGTTATGTATTGATGGATCAATGAAAGCGACAAGGTTACTCATTCCTTTCTCTTCTAATCCGGCACCAAATTCAAATTTCAAATTTATCCTTAAAAAAACACTACTGAAGTTTAGGAGTTATCTTCTTCTTTCACTGAAAATTAAAACCTTATTTTAATGCAGATACATTATTATATTATTTAAAAGAGAGCCGCTCCAGAGCCGTAGGTTGCCGGCCCCTGATACTATACTTTTGTACAATATATATAGAGAACACTTTTATTAGTCATACCATTTTAAAGAAACGATACTTTTAGTGCAGGAACAAACGAGCGCGTCAAACGCAGCGCGAGCAACGCAACGTTTCTGAATCCCACAACATTTTAGAAAATATGACTTGCTTTACACGTGCTGCGGTTTAGGTGGTCGCCTATTCCTGCACTTAACGGAAATTACGTAAAAGTGATTTTACGATTTGTAACTTACCGATGAAACAATACTACACTGCCCTTTCAAAAATTGTACTAACCAGTACTGCCGGTGATAATCCTAAAATATGTTCTTTCCTTTGGTATTGCGAAATTATCTCCATGTGTATGTAATACGATTACTTTTGTATTTTTCACCGCTTTACTGTGTTAAATTCAACGTTAAGTAGTTGATAAGTAACAGCTTTACTTTTATTCTTCGTTTTCACTATACAATAATTATTGCAGCCTGTAATTAAAATTTTATTGCCGTAAAACAGAGAGAAGCAGTTACGTATCCCCACGTAATTTTATTACTAAGCCATTGCACCAAACCACATCATAAATTTACCCCTTCAAACCTTGGTATTGTTTCCATTTTAATAATTCTGCAAGAGCTAGCCGGTGTAGCGAGTATTAATTTAGCCCGAAATTATTAATTAATACAAGTTGCGTTTGGAAGCGGGTTTTAGCTCAACTAACATTCCTACCTCCACTACAAAATGTATACATGAAAAATAAATCGTTTAAAATTACTGAAAGCGGTCGTTAGTGACTTTTTCCAAACATTTACGTAGGTAAACTTGAATTTCGTAGTCCATTATTCTGTTATGAATTTTGTATTGTACTAAATGAAATAGGTTAGTAATAGTTCCCTAACACCAACTAATGCTACGATGTCGGTTGCATTACTGACAAAAGTAATGTTTTCAAAAAAACATACTATCTTCTTAAAATGAAAAATAAGAGTTTTACGACGTACCCAATAGCAAAGTACTGAATGAATGCGGTTCCTTTCGTTAATTACATATAACTAAAAAGACAATTGCAACATTTCATGTGCTTGCCAATCGAGAGAGAATCGAAAATTTGAATATGTTCTCATATTTTCGTAAACTGGAAAATAAAAATAAAACAAGCATAGAGAGTTTCCGAAATTTGTGTTCCATAGGCTCACTCCTGCAAAATATTTAATTTTCTTTTTAACGAAAGAACTTAGCGAAATTCTTACGTAACATTAAACAAGTTATATAAATTAATGGGGGATCAATAGCAATTTGTTCAGAATTTGGCTACAATTTAATGAAGTATATCCTCAGATCTTATTTGCAACCGATTTCTTTTTTCCATGAGAGGTTACTGAGCACCTTTCCACGAGGTATAAAAATGGGAAAGCTATCAGGAACTTTCCTCTAACAGTCAATAATACAGGTATATAAAGGTTGTCTTTTTAGTTTCGCATATACCCGGCAAACAATATATCGATTTAAGGTGCTTTATTATTTTTCAAGGTATTCTCCACAAAGATTCATTCTTTCGAATCAACTGTCAAGGCATCATGCCAATCATCAGTTGGAACAGTCAAAATTAGGTACCGTTTTAAAGTTGCGACCACGTAATCCTCAATGGATATTATAGATTTTTCGGGAAAAGAGGCGAAGTATCCACCATATATATATTGGATTAAACAATATTTCTGCTACTGCACTTACGTGCTTTGCACAGTTATCTACGAAGATTAGTAATATAAAAGGATATACATTCGTGCCAATAATTGAAGTGGTTGTGATGGATGCATGGGAAAATGAATGATTATTTTATGAAACTGGGATAATAAACTGCTGCCGTAATGAAATTATTACATTAAATAAGCCTCGTTGGGAATATAAGTTCTCTTTGAAGACAAAATAAAATTCTCTATGTAGAAATACATAACAGTCTTACTACATGCATAAGATGACTATCTAACTCAACTGAACATTGCGATGATCTGTGTTAGAAATTCCTTGTAGATAGACCATCTGAAAGGTCAGCGAAGGGTCCATAACTTACTATTACAGTAATAAATACTATTACAGTATTGCTACAGTATGCTATTACAGTATTGCTACAGTATGCTATTACAGTAGCTATTACAGTAATGAATAAAGTAGCATATTGCGAATTCAATATGCATTGCGCCATAACGCAGGGGCACATTTTCTCTAGAACAGGTGGGCAACGATAACTGCACAGCTACGTATGCAGAAATCCCGTTCAACAAAAATAATATTTTGGAATGAAACGAACAAAGATATCCATTCCATAGTACAAACCATACAGACATACAAGCATACAGGCATACAGGAGATTATGGAACCGCATGTAAGTATATTAGTGGGCGTTTATTCTTTTTGCGATACTCCAAAAAATCAAATAATAATACTACTTTCGCTTGGAAATTAATGGGATATGACGCACATATTTATTTCTTTATCATAACTATCTTTACCATACTAAATATCTGTTAGAAAAATAGCAAACTCTTAAATGCCGGAGCCTTATCTGACATGGATCGATAGAAGATAATTCATGTACATTTTTCAAACCAAGGGACATTTTGTATGAAAGTTATTGCGTTTGGTATAAAGAACTGTGAGATGCAACAAATATTGTCAACCAGGCTGAAGTTGATCTGCCGGGTTGATGTCGATCAAACCAGGTCTTTCACATTTTTTAATGAAATAGCATGTAGAAGTGAAATGGGTCGATAGCTAGTAGGTTTATGTGGCTCCTTTCCTGCTTTGTGTACGGGTATTACGGTGGCGACTTTCCAAGATGTGGGAGCTGCTGTACAACGGATATTCCTATCTGTTGCGCCGTAGTGCTCGTTTCTGATGATCAATTGAAGACGACGCTACAAACATTCAGCCACGTTAATGTTGAATGCGGCGTACCAATGGGGGGAGCGCATAGGGCGGCTTAGCGAAGCAAAGGAGAATGCTTAAGCGAACAGCAACTCGGTAACCACTACATTACGCAACTTGAAGCACCTAAAGGGTGACGAACACGTTGTATTATCTACGATGAAGTAATGCCAGTTACTAAGAGGACGAGGAATAGGAAGACGTAATTTCCAATGTTATTCGGGGGCTGTTTCTTTTCTGGTGGAGATAGTTAATGCTATCCTGGGTGTCTTATATTTTCCGAGATCCTCAACACGCAGTGGCGGTGGTTTTTCTGAAGCCTGACAAGGATCCAACTCTCCCTCAAAACTATAGCCTCTCCTATAAGCCTTCTGTCCAACTTATTTAAAGTCGTTGAGACGGTAATCCTGAGTCGTCTAAAGGATGACACGTCCGGCCTGGATCAACATCAGGAACTATGTTTGAATCTACATTTTATACAGGTGTGATATTCTCAGGTCAACTGCAACATAATTGGAGATATATGCAAACGATTCTACTCTGTATTCCTCTTGTCGGAATAAGTAACTACTAGCTGTCGTCTGCAGTTAGTTATTGATCAAATATTATTTGGAAAGTGGCGATACAGGTAAATGAAAGTAAGTGTGTTACGGACGCCCTAGCCAACATCCACATAAGACGAACTACGGTTCCTTGGTCGTCTTCGACCAGACACCTCGCAGTCATACTGGATAAGGCCAACGTTAACCTATGCGGCCATTGTTTGGTCGACTTCAGCGGATGGAAAATCGAACGCTCCAGAAGTACTATAGAATAAGCTACTAAGATACTGTTCGCGCTCCGTGGTACACCAAGAACGACAGAATTAGAACACATTTAAGCCTATCCATATTAAAAGAACAGCTGGAAGAGCTCTGGAATGCAGCATGGGATAAAGCCACTCTATCAATCTTCGAAAGTTAGTGGAGCCCCAGGATCACCCGCCTCCGCGGTAAGAGTAAGAAGACTGGCAGAGAGATTGAATAAAAACGCCTAGGACAGCTAATAAAAGGGAAGACATATTTTCCCTGATGATCACGTGGGAAGAACTAAACCCGTTACACTCGACAAGAAAGGCCGAAGATATTGAGGAATAGGCTACCCAAAGGTGTCCAAAAGTGTGTGTTGTCAAAAAGTATGTTTACACAATCTATCCACTTGTTTACTTGTTGCCCAAGGAATGCCAATCCAACGACTTGGTACTTTTTGTGGTTGGCGTAACAACTATCATTTCTGATGTGGAGGACGTTATGAATGTAGACTGTCAGATTCCATATAATGTGCACTGGTTACAATTAAAAATACACCACCCTAAATTGTGAGAGTATTATGTTAAAATTTTATAAATGTATTTGTGAAGGTTAACTGAATCGGTTATAAAACCCAGATGTTCCGCACATGTATGGTAACCGGCATACCTGTTACAATCCGATAGTTGCAATTCAAATGTACAAAAGTGAGTAGTGTGCGTGCAGTATGTTTCAAGCGATCGTGAGCGATGCCTCGCAAATCAAAATCTGCCCCTTATAAACAATTGACCCCCTTCGAACGTGAGCGGATTATTGGGCTACATGAAGGCTGTGTTAGTTTCCGGGTAATTGGGCGTAGACTTAGCCGTAATCATTCAACTGTATCGCGGTGTTGGAACCTGTGGTGCAAATCAATGTAAAGCATATAGGGAAGGTTTGGGCATCTAGAGGGACCACCCCCTGAGAAGACTTTCCTTTGAATCGGTTTCTATCGGTAACATTTTTAGTACAGCAATACAGGAACGCTATCGGTCTTAGAACATCATTACGAAGAGTTTACGGACAAATAATGCGCATTGCGTTCCGTAGCTACCGGCTTTTATTGCGACTATCTTTAACACCTGAGCATAGACGCGCTGAGGAACTTTATTTACTTTCTTTTGTAGAATTAAGTAGTATGAACATTTTTGATACTAATAAACATTATTTTGCAAACATTTTTTGGCGGTGCATTTTTAATTGCGGCCAGTGTACGTTGTATATGTGTTTTATATATCTTTTATTTGGCGACGACTCTTCTTCTGTTTATTTATGATATGCTAATTAATCTCATTAATTATGTTCCTTGTGCTAGAGCAGTTTCATTATAAACATTTTAGAACAAGAATCAGTTTTGTTTCAAATGTAAGTTTCATCAGCAATAGAATAAATTTTGAGGTTGGGATAAATTATGGTTGCTTCTTAGCAAAAATTTATTTCTTCTGGCAAGTAGTACATGGTTGTCCAGATATCTTCTTTGGTTGAGCGGATCTAAGTCAGTCGGTTTCCTTTCCCACTTTGATTAAAGAAAATAATAACGTCAAGTCTATTAAGGGTGTACCAAAAACACATTCATGCAGTGGAGACACTTAGAATATTTCCAAGCGAAGCTGTTCCAGTATATAACCCTGGTTCTTTCTGTCATATTTAATTTTAAACTGTACATAACTGATAGCATTTTTCCCCCTTGTGGAGACATTTGCTTTGGTATATAGAACTGGGTTACCGCAAAAACTAAAATTTATCAAATTTGGCACTTGGGACCTTTGGTGCTTCCGTACATAAAAAAATAGAAATCGACCTGTTTTTCTAAAAACGCTAAAGAACAGAGCACCATTAGTAAAATCCATATCGTCCTTTTACAAACGCAGTTGACCAACATCATATATGGCTCGCACAAAAGCATTCATAAAACGATTTTATTTATCCCTACCAATTGTCGTGCTCGAACCATTTGACAGAATGTATCACATACATATTACCTGTTACGATTAAATCGGTTTGGTAAAAGCATATGTACGTTTAAGTTTTGCCGCCTACTGTGCACGAGACTGTTTTGTAGGACTATCTCTGCCTTCCGTTTATAATATTTATTACCACAAAATGATGAATAGCTATTGATTGCTGTAATCTATATTACGTTACATGAAACACTGCTACTCTAGTAATTTATAGTCATTCAGATAAACTCGTGGGAATGTTTCTGATGAAGTTGTTTGCAAGAAAAAAATAATTAAATCTTTAAATCACAAACAGTTTGCTTTTTACGTATAGATTGATCATCCTCCTACTTAAGAATAGCTCAGAAATATTAGTACAAGTAGACGCATCTATATCACAAATATATTTTTAACTTTCTCATTTATTACATCATATATTGAAAACTTAAGCCATTAATTCGCGTTAAAACTACATGAATATGATTTCTCCTTCCCATACAGGTGAATGAATACCATAAAGTTGTAGAGCTTTTCCAGATTACCTGGAAATTATGGCTCAGGAAATAAGCACACTAAATTCGATGCCCGTGTATAAATTAAAAGCATTCATTAAACGGTTCTCGGTGCAGGTGGACTCTTCGAGGTTTACATGCAAACACAAACAAGGAACCGGTTTACATAACGTTGCTTAACTAGTATTACATAAATTTGTGTTTGCACTTCATACCGCACACTAATTCACCTTCATCTATAGATGTTGTCTCTTTATACAATATTGATACTAGGAAGACGTTAATAATTTCGACGCTGTTTGCTATAAACAGTGAAACAGTGAGGTACTAAAATATGCCCCCTCTCCCATTCCGCCAGGCTAACTTTTGAGTGACAGAAGTTAGCGCTTTTAGAAGAAATACCTCTATCCTTGGCATTACCGACAGCTCAATTACATTTCAGGTAATACATGTTTAACTAATTTGGCAAAGAACGATGTAAATAGGTAAATAATAGCATAAGAAAAACGCAGGTTAAAACTAATACCGCCTAATACTTAATAACACCTAATAGAGCCACCTGAAACCCTATCAAAAAATTCAGTTAAACAGTAAAAACTCTCATCCAGTCGGGCATATTTGAAAGCACGAATGAACTACTTACAAATCCAATGTCTTTATATTTTCAGATATTGTATTACATATTTTCACAGACAAGTGTTTATGCGTGCACTGACTAAACTTCTCCACCCCGCATCGCACATAATCATTACGCCGGGTATTAAGCGTTTTTCATTTTATTTTGACCGCTACATATTTCCGTTACTAGTGCAGATACAACAAAAAATTGCTTTAAGGACTGTAGTTTTACCACTACCGAATACAAGTTAGATAACTATTAAAA
The DNA here is from genome assembly GCA_902655005.2 of Marronus borbonicus. NCBI lineage: Eukaryota > Metazoa > Arthropoda > Insecta > Coleoptera > Scarabaeidae > Marronus > Marronus borbonicus. Next base: position 6,422,037 of record LR737395.1, read on the forward strand.
ATGCATACGCAGGGTGCGGCCAACAAAATATAGCTTTGCTTTGTTTTTTTATACTTTTGGATAGTCCTTTTACCTCCTGATTTATATATCACATTATATGAGACTATTTTAAGTAATTAGTGGCTTAGTAAGTTTGAGAATAGGGATACAACGCACCCTCGAAACGGCCGCCGCGGATTAATTAATTAAACTTGTGTGGCGCGGAGGTTGCCAATACTTTTGTGTTGTTTGCTGTTGAGTAAGTGTCCCCACCAACTCTCATCCATTAAATATCTAAAAAAGTGTGGGAGCATAAAATGAAGTTTTCGCGGCACAAGTCGGAACAAAACGAATTCAAAACGATATCACCATCAGATTTTTACATTTATGCGATGGCTGTTGAATAAGTGTCCGCATTAACACTCATTTTCAAATATCTCAAAAACGGTATAAAATGATGCCATTATCAAATTTTCCAAAACTCAAAAATTGATGCTGTGACTGATGAATACGAGTTCGCACCAACCCTCATACTCGAATATTTGGAAAACGGTGCGAGTGCAAAACGAAATTTTCTTTTCGCGGTAACAAATCAGTAAAACACGATATTTTCAAAAATCGAAAAATTGGTGTGGTAGCCAAATTCGCGTATGTCTTGCTTTTATTATGGAATTATTTCAACAAGGAAATGAGCACAAAATGAAATCTTTACGGCACAGAATAGCGTTGGCTGACACTTTTAATCTCGACTATCTCGAGAACGGCGCAAGAAAAGGGACACGAAACGTGGCTGTTTTAAAATTTTAGAAAATAAACTGCAGAAATCATCTTCACAGATCCGTGATTAAGGACGCTCCATTTAAAGAAACAGCCTGGCTCGCTTTTTATCGATCACCCCGAATGTTCAAAAATAATTTTAAAAGATACTCTGTGATTCTGTGATCCATTATGTCATCAGACAATTCAGTTTCCTACTATTTCCACATACGTCATCATCCCCAAATTTTATTCATCTCAAGACACCTGCGTCAGTTCTGCGCTCCTTTTTACTTTAATAGAGTCTTTCAGGCGATGCATTAAGATTGTACAATATTCTCCTGTTACATTAATCATTAAAATCTTGACAAAAAATAGTTCCATTACTTTTCCTCCAGAAGAAGTAACTTTAAACTTCTTGAGAGGTTTGGAGCCCTAAATATGCCGCTGATTCTTGTTTCGACTCTGGGTTAAAACGGGGGATCCAGCTTTCATCCCTGGTGACAAGTCGATTAATAATTAAATCTAGTTCGCCTACAAGCGCCAAAAATTATTCATACGTCTCCATTCCGACACACATTTGAAATGGCGAAAGCATTCAGGGAAATCATCTTACACTAACTACCGAAGTACTCGCGTAGAATCATCATCCATATTTACACAAGTAATCAACTCTGATAGAAAATCATCCCGTATACAGCCAACATTTCTTCACGAATAATCTTTAGACATTTTCTTTGTTTTCTTAAGAATTCTATAACTGCTCGATATTGGAGTTTGTTCATTTTGATGCGTAACAACACAAACTAACAGATGACTAATATTGCTGCAATTGTTTTGTACATTGCTAAACACGTTATTAAGGCAAATATGATGAAAAGTTACATTAAAATTGAAAACTGTCTAGTCCAGGTATATGAAAACGACCCCTGATATAATATAGGAAACGACTACTGTGAAAGACGCTATTATCAGTTGCAAATCGCGCGATTCCTTTTTGTGTATTCAAATTACAAGAAATAATAGGCAAGTGTAATTTAAGCAAATCTAGTTATATTCATAACAAATTCTTGTAATGTATCGCCCTTCACGCTCTTATAGCACCGAAAATGTTAATGTATTCAGCAACAATGTAGGATACCTCAACCGCTACTCCTGTTATTATTAATGGACATCCCTTTTCCATAGAGTCCAAAAGTGGTAATATTTATTTAGTCTAGAATTTCTTGTTGAATGATAGGACTGTACAAACAACGACTGGGTCAACCACACTTGTTCCGGTTACTTCATTTACATATTCAGTATATATCCTAATGATGTATTTGCCGTGCCTTATACAAGGATTATTCTTTCATACAGCACCAGGTCTGCGAACTACAATTACGTTACTGTGTTTACTTATTCTCTTACATGTACGATGTAGTCGCTGTTTGTTTTGTATGGTGGAATTAATTAAACATGCCTTCCCGTTCGCAATGCCTCGGATTCATATTAATTAAAGAGTCGTTTTCACGTATCTACTTCCCAAAGGTGGAGGAAATAGTACTAGCAGAAACTGTTACCATTTTTCTGACTTAATATAAAATTTTCATCCACATACAGCTTAAGTGCACACATAATGACTCTGCAATTTATTTGAAGCAGCATGTAAAATAATACAGACCTAACAATTTTACTTTGTTAGAGGAAATTGTTTGATTTAATATTTTCTCCAGATTTTCCAGTTGATATAGATGTACCTTATTGCCTTGAATGTAGCAATCCGTTAATTGTCGTATATGAATTTTTTGTAGTATCTGCTTCCATGGGTAGAATACAAACACATACTCGATGAATTTACTACGTTCGTCCATTTTTATACAACATTTAACTAGTGTCACAATTGTCATTAATTGGTTAAAAATTTCCTTTAAACTTTAGGCACAAGGTTTCACATATTTTTTAGCTGTCATGCCTTTAGTCGGTGATAATTCTAAAAGTTCTATAAAAGAATTAATACAATATTTAAGGATACTTTGTGTTCGAGTACTGAAGAAATTGTAAATTTCCTTCCAACGTCAACAAGCACAGGGACTCCTTTTTCTATATACTGCAATGTTACAAAATAACAACAACGAGGTTAGCTGTCATCAGCGCCAGATTCGTTTCTTATCTTGGCATTTCACTTTGTCCTTCTATCGGGTATGAGGGTCCATCTGTTGAAAGGAAGCCCGATCCCTAGAGAAAGATTCCTGTGTTTAGCCGAATATTTCTGGGGCGTAAAAATAAGAAAATTAATATAAGTCCAGCCAACGACAATCGTGGGCAACACTTATATTAACTACTTTTTTCTGTCATTCTACTTTCATCACGTTAATGTCTAAAATTTCTACAGCAAGTTCTAGTGCATACGTTGGTCGTACAGAAGTTATCTTTCTCAATTAAATGTCTTTCGGTCCGTTTCATCTAAATTCGCGGTGTAATTTAACGTTGCAGTGTTGCATGTGGGCAAGAGTGTCATCAGAGAACACACAACCCCAGCATCAGTTGCGTCCCTGCATCATGCTACAGCAAAAATCTTTCCTTTCGGCATATATTTCAATAATAGTCCATTTTCAATGGGTAAAAATTATCATAGGTGTCTATGGAATAAAACAATTGCCAACGTATTTGAATAATGGTGAAAAACAACGCCAATTTTATTTGTGACTTTAGGTCTAGCTGTCGTCTAGGCAAGTTGTACATAGCATTTCCTCCAAGTTAAATAGTCTTGAGTAAATATTTCAATTTAAAAGTTTTTAATAAGTGTGTTCAGTAGTCTATTAGTGAAGAAAAGAGGTTCGAAGAAGGACATAAACCTAGTGTTTATGTAATAGAAAGTGACAAGATTTAAGGTTAGTAGTTATTTTCATTTCTAGGTCTTAACACGTCTCTTTTCATCTACTGAAAGAGTGTCTAGGGACATTCGCGAATTCACGACTCGCAATTTTCGAAGAAAAATTTAAAATTTCCTAAAATTTTCCAAATTTCCACATTGTCAAAACATTACAATACCTTATGGTGATGATATGTAGGTCTCCGGTTAACGATATAATAAAAAAACATAAGAAATTATTTAATATACTGTAGCGTTTTGACGATATGAAATTTGGAAAATTTTTTGAAATTTTACTAAATTCTACATTTTTCTTCAAAAATTGCAGATCGTGAATCCGGGAATGTCCCAAGACACTCTTTCGGCAGATGAACAGAGACGTGTTAAGACGTAGAAATGAAAATAACTACTAACCTTAAATTTTGCAACTTCAAATACATAAACACCACGTTTATGTTCTTCTTCGAACGCCTTTTTTTCAACAATATACTACTGAACACACTTATGAATAAATTTTATCTTCAAATATTTACCCACAACTACTATACCTGGAGGAAATGCAACGTACAATGTGCCTGGACGACAGCTAGACGTAAACTCACAAATAAAATTGCCGTTGTTTTTCACCATTGTTAGATTACGATGGCAATTGTTTTATCCCATTGTTACCTATGATAATTTTTAACCGTTGAAAATATACTATTATTGAAATAGATGCCGAAACGAACGATTTTTGCTGCAGCATGATGCAGGGACGCAACTGATGTTGGTATTCTGTGTTCTCTGATGACAGTCTTGACCACATGCAACACTACAATGTTAAATTATACTGAAAATTTAGATAAAACGGACCGAAAGACTTTTAATTGACAAAAAAACTTCTATACGACTAACGTATGCACTGGAGCATGCCGTAGAAATTTAGGACATTAATTTGATGAAAGTAGAATGACAGATAAAAGTAGTTAATACAAGTCTTCCCCACGATTGTCGTTGGCTGGACTTATATTAATTTTATTATTTTTATGCTCCATAGATATTCGGCTAAACACAAGAATCTTTCTCTAGGGATCGGGCTTGCTACCAACAGATGGACCCTCGTACGCGATACGTGAACAATGTGAAATGCCAAGATGAGAAGTGAATAGGGCGCTGATGACAGCTAGCCTCGTTGTTGTTATTTTGTAACGTTACAATACATACATTACATACAGGGTAAATGAAACGGAAAACAGAATAAGGAATGGTAGATGTGTAATTACTATTGCATTATTAGTGTTCAACAGAGTGATAGGGATGTTGGGCATGAATCGGAGTAGCAGCAAAGACCTAAAACTGTACAAATTAAATTTTTCTAGTTGCTTTTTGATTCATCTAAGGAAGGAATCAATGTAGTACCAGTCCCTTTTCAATAGCAGGATGCCTTTTTTCGCTTGCCATTTTCATTACTTTTGCTTGTTCTTGCTACCCAGCTACAATAGGTTTTTTTCAAATACTTTCTGATGCCATAAATTACATTCGTACTGGAATACCTACCGAATTGATAATTCAGTCTTCTTCGTTTAACTGCTCTTGACCGTCCTCAGAGACTTCAAAGTTTTCGCTTTCATTCTTCCCATTTGTTTCTTTTAGCACTTTAACTGAATTTCGTATAATTCCGTCCCTAATTGACTTGATTATCTCTAATGTTCACTCCAATATTAATGTTTCACTGGACGAATTTCCGTTTATACCGGTTGATCGTTATCATCCTCCGTTATCTGTTGGTTTCACTTCCTTCATCTTTTTCAAAGTCCTCATGTTTTTCTTCAAAAAAATACCAGATACAGTTTTAGAAAACTTAACCTCACTCGACTCCAACACGAGCTTACATATGTAGATATAAAAATATCACGTTATCCACCTTGGTTCACTGGTAGTGTTATTTCTAATCTGAAACTAAGGGAGTACTGTAGACGTAGATGGAAATTTACTAAAAATGTATACTAACTGAATTACTTTAATCCACTCTGAAAAATCTACAAAGATAAAATTTCTTCGGTATGAGACTTCGGGGTTTGTTCGTAATACATAAATAGCCTTCAGCCTAGAGATAACAGTTTTCTATTGCAAAACTTATGTGAAAATCTTTTCATTTTTAGGTTTTTATCGTTTACGCAAATTCTCTATTTTATGCTTTTATTAAAATAATAACTTTGGGCTTAAGTACACATTCGGCGTAGACTTCCTTTTCCATAACTTTTTGGAGCCTTTTATACTATTTTAGGCGAGGGATAATTTTAAAAAATGAATTAATTAATACTATACTCTATGGCATCGGTTAAGAAATCTATTAACATTGGTCGAGCATAACAAAGCATGCCATCGATTCGCCATCATCAATCCAACCCGTCATTCATACATATACTAACCATACGCGTATAAAACCCGACTTCGCTTTCGAAATATATCATCGCCGCCATTGAGTGCGCACTCTGCGATTCTGCAAGCTTAGCAGGTACCCAGAGCGCTCATATGCACGCAATCTCGAATTTAGCAGGCCAAGAACAACTTAAGAGTTGGTGCGGGAAGTATACCCGTTTTTCTGTCGCTGAAGGGCATGTATCTCTCGGCACCAGATGGCGCTAGAAGATATTTTAGCCGCTGTTTCGTAGGATAGTCACATATGCTGATAGGTAAGTAGCGGTGTGAGATAGAGAACTATTCGGAACAACGCCAATCACCCCAGCTTCGCAGAAATATATACCATCACGAGCTTTATTAGCATTATTTGGTATTAGTTTAGCAATCTCTCAGGTAATGAAAAACGATAGCAATATGGCGTCCAAACTGAAATTAAAGTAGTGTTGGATTACTACAACAAATTTAACAGATAAATAATTAAAAACTTGTGAACGTCTTTATGTTAGTAATAAACACGCAGCACTAGTTTTGCATATTAAGTTCAATAATGTGCTACAATTTATGTTCAAGCAGTAACTAAGAGTAAACGAATAAATGCGTTTGCATTTATCTAATAAGCCAACAAAGCTAATTAAAATAATTTAAAAAGGCGTAAAGTTTGGCGTTTGTTCGATATAGACCAGGTTACCCAAGCATTCCTTCTGTTAATTCACCTGCTTATGTTACGAAATTTAGTGGAGCTTTTCAGAATCGCCATAATTCTTTAAATAATTCCGTAAATTTCGAACGGAGAAATATAAATCTCGTCTAGAGTCTGTAAGGGCTGAATTTTGCATAAAATAAACCCCGACGTTATGCACAGGTGTTATGAGATAAATTCATATCAGGGGATAAACAGCTGTGATTAGTGTGGATTATATAACGTCGGTAGAGCATCTGCTCCACAAATTTCCGTTGCATGGGAAACTTGCAACATTACATCGCATAATCGTCAAAGAATAATACGTCAATGCAAAATAGGTTCAACCACCTAGCATCAATCATTGTCTTCGATATAAAATTACGTACATCTAATGCACGGTCGTCATTTGAGGTTTCGGGTAATCTGCGTGCCAAGTGGCGCCATCTATCCCTATAATAATATATACAACGATCGTGAGCGAAGGATGGATTTATAAGCAATATGTCATGGACATCAGTACTTTTCACCCGTTATCTGGTAGGCCAAATCACTTTCCTTTCCGATTTACGTGACTAGAGCAATGTTTATTTGAAAAATGCATAGATATTAACCCATTTCATTGCTTATCTAGACCGTTTCGTATAAATCACTATGACAATAGGGTAATATTTTCTGTCGAAACTAAAATAAATTTGATAAACTCGAATGTTGCCGATATATCCTATTTTATTTAAAATGTAAATACGACATTTTCTACGCGATGTATACAAACAATAAAATAAGTTTTATTGAATTCCTTAAATTGCAATAGAAAGTACGTAGCCATATAATACATTGTAGGCAATTTGAAAGTAAATAGGCTCTACAATGTAAGCAAATGTCAGCACTTGAATTTAAGTCGTGTTTATTCCACAATTTACAAATCGTAACAATATGACGGTTGTTTTCTTTACTATTATGTTGCCCAGATTAAATTCAATATCAAATTGCTTCTCCCTTTTAGTTATATTTTAAAGATGTATAGCGGTAAATCTTGTACACTTTTGTGTAGTGCTGTCATGCTGTGAATTTGTTATGAAAGTATTTGTGATGTATTAGGTAGATCTATTCATGCAAATGCAACCTTAAGCTACGAAAATATACCGATACCGCATGTAAATATGTCACAAACCTTAAAATGATTTATATTTTCGCATTTAACCTCTATTCTGGCCGTACCTTGTATAGTTGTCACTTGATACAAATACTAAAGGGGTTGCAGCTGATTGCTAAGATTTTATTCTAATTACATATACATACATATTAAAAATATGTATCTGTAGCCAATGAAAAATTAACGGGATTTTATTGAGCCTGAACTTTGTGATTTTCTTTGTTATGTCTTGAAGATCTAGACTTAGATGTGAGAGGAAGATCGTTCCTTTACTTCTGCAACTTAGATGAAGGGTTTTAAAATAAAGAATATTTCGAGACAAGTTCTCTACAACACAAAGTTAGTTTTCAAATGAATATTATTACGTTTTCGGATAACACTATTCAATTCATGCCACTATACCAATCTATCTTAGCCAAAAAATATAACGCTAAGATAGCTTAGCTTCCTTATGGTATTGATGGAATAATTCACGACAAACACAACAAAAGGAGAGAAAAAAGTTACACTAACGCACGGACATGTTTCTGCCTACTCGGCGTTATCAGCGTGATTTCGAGAGTAAGTTTTTATCTCTACCTGCTATCGCTGCTGCCTCACAGTTAATGCCACAACTTTCAAAACGACAAACTCGACATTTCTTGGCGCCCTCTAGTGCCAAAGAAACGCATGCCTGCCGTTCAGGAAGCAGCGACATAAACCGGGTACTGTTCCCCAAACCATCCCTCGAGCAGTTCTCTGACTGCTAAACACGAGATAGCGACGCTGGTAGCGCTTTGGGAAACCGCACACGTCAATATTCTGATAGGCTTACCATGATGTATATAAACGAACACATCAGAAAATGCCTAGAAACAATAACCAAAAAATATAATGCTAAGATAGCTTAGCTTCCTCATGGTATTGATGGAATAATTCACGGCAAACGCAACAAAAGGAGAGAAAAAAATTACTCTAATACACGGATATGTTCTGAGACAACAGCGATAGAAGGTAGAGATAAATAATTACTCTCGAAACCACGCTGATGACGCCGGGTAGGCAGAAACATGTCCGTATGTTAGTGTAATTTTTTTTCTCTCCTTTTGTTGCGTTTGCCGTGAATTATTCCATCAATACCATGAGGAAGCTAAGCTATCTTAGCATTATATTTTTTGGTTATTGTTTCTAGGCATTTTCTGATGTGTTCTGTTCAATCTATCTTAGGTTTGAATAATTTGAGATTTTCGCAAAATTCCGCCGTTTCTTTAACGGCCAAGATTTTGAACGTCTCCCCTTCTCAAGCGGAAATTCAAATTTTACTTGATTGAATATTTCTTGGAGTTTTCAGCAGTACATGAAGATTTTTTTACATCAACCAACGTCTACCAGATGGCCATTGAAATCGTTGCTATGTTTTATTCCTGCAATTTCAGGTTTCTTATCGTACTTTTCCAGTGTCTGATAGAAAAACTGTTGTAAAAGTTTTTCTACACCTTAAATGTGTTGTCGTTCTTCAGTAAATGACATATGCAGATAAGACTTTCCTTTATGAACATAGTAGAAGTAGTAAACATATCTATTAAAACTAACGTGTAAACGTTATCATTTTTGGTACAATTCTACTCGATCACCTTCCTGCACGCAGTTAGCAAGCACACATAAATAATAAATTGCGACACTAAGCGGACAATTATTGATTAGAGTTTAGCATAAGACGAATAGACTTATCTGAAGCATCACAGACTAAATTTTCCGCAGGAAAAAATACGAGAGGGAAGGAAAAAATGCACGTAATTAAGCTAAATAGAAATCTTTATTAAAAAACCTTCCGAGAAAGTTTTTTAATAAACATTTCTAGAAAAAAAAAAGTTTGTAGAAACTACTTTAGAACAGTTGCTCTATCGAAATCTTAAAAAATGTACAGGCTGTTTGATTTACAATACTGAAGTAGCATGAATGAAGACTCGCAACGATTTGGATTGTGATCTTATATGCGTTAATTGATATAAAAACATTTTCGACTTATTGTCGAAAATTCCAACAAATACTCGATCGGATAAAATTTGAATTGCCGCTTTAGCGTTTGAAGCATTTAAAATATTGGCCGCTGAAAAGAACAGCGGCATTTCGCAAAAGTCTTTCTCAAATCATGTCAATTATCTTGAAAACTAAGGTAGGTAGATCAATTGGAGAAAGACATTCAAAAGCGTAATAATGTTCTATTTAAAAAATAAAACTTGTATAAAATCAAACATCCTGCATTCTTGATTACAATTTCTATTTTACAACACTTATACCTAAATATTTTTTATTTGAAAACCTTTCTTTCTAAATTACTCAGGAAAGGAATTATCTTCCACCCACGTACTAGGTAGACACGCAGTACGCTATTTATCTAGGACCTGCGTCGTTTGCCATATTACTGTTTGAAATCTATAAGTAACGTAAAAAACTATATAAGTGTTTTGAAGCCAAGCAGTATGTGTATGAAAAACTGTTGATCTTTTTACCAAAACAACATTTATATCCTGCAGTGAGCTCAACTGTGCGACAAATTGTAAAGCATATTGACTTTCCTATGAAAAACAAGCCGTTGGAATAATGGAACAACGCAAGTTACAATAATTGCATGTCATCCAGAATTACGCTTAGAACACAATAATTGCATAAGCTTTGTGCTACGTACACATCTACGTTAGTGCCTACAAATTAGACCTTTTATATTTATCCATTGAACTGTACATTCATACAGCAAAACCCTAATTACATGACCCAATAACAATATAATCTTTCCAGAGAAGAGCATAACTTGCAGCACACTGTATTAAATTATTACCAAATTAATTTTTATACTTTGTGGGAGTATAATATCAGAGGGCAGCAACAACTAAAGCCAATGAAATAAATCCTTACCAATTATGATAGCATATAATAATAATAGTAACAATTTATTCCAAGTAACGGACTTGGTCAAGCAAAGGTACGATAATAATACAAATAAAAATAAAAGCTAAAGTAAGCTAAAGTAAAATCCATCACCACCGCTAAACTAATAAACAAAAGAAAAAAGATAGATAACGTAATCTAAACTGTAGTGAATTCATATACTGTCCTCTAAAAAATCGTCAACACTGTAGTAGCATTTTTTAAGCAGAAAGATTTTTACACTCTGCTTGAAAGATGCGGTGGTCTTTAGGCAATCAGGTAGCTTGTTGTACAGTTTTTTACTCAAGTACTGCAGACTTCCATCGGTCAAATACAAATCGCATCTAAGAATACGCAACTCGCAGGCATGGCGAGTATAACATTGATGATTGTAGCTGTTAATTGGAAGAATATTTCTGTTTTTATGTACGTTGGAGTTACCTCTACAATATACAAAGATGGGACCGTTAGGATGTTTAATGCCATAAATATCGGCTTACAAAAATCAGTTCAATTTAAAATTCCAAGAATTCTTACAATTCGTTTCTGTGCCAAGAAGACGATACACGCTCAAGGAAATGAGCCCCAAAGTAAGATCTCATATGCGAATCTTGATTATATTTCTGCCTGACATACGCCTAACAATGTATTAGCGCTTAAAGCATGTTGAAGATTTCTAGAGAAAAACGCTCTAGTATGAAGGAAATTTAGTGCAACAGTCTTCTCACAGTATACTGGTTTGTATGATTTCTCCTAAAAACTTTGTACTATTTAACTACTCTATCGATTTGATGTCAGCTATTATGTCGCAGTGGATGTTTTGAACATGTCGCGAGTATGGAACAGTAGAAAGTAACTCTTATCCTCCATTAATTTTAATTCATTAGAAGAAAACCATTGATAGAGGAGATGATTTGCTTCATTGCTGGCGCTGGCTGTTTCAAGTAAACTTTCCTTGCTGAATCATACAATTGTATCATCCGCACACATGTAGATCAGTGCGTCAGAGACAAAATTGTATGTCGTTGGTATGTAAGTTAAATAACAGGTGTCCAATTACCGACCCTTGGGCTACTTCACGGAGTGCAGGTAAGTATGTCGAAGATTATTTCCACACACATGATTTACGGCTATATATTGCAAACAACCGCTAATGTACGACGTTATCCAACTAGCTACAACACCTATAATTCCATAACTATAGAACTTGTTTAACAGCTTAAAGATTTGGTATTATACGCAGTCAAAAGCTTTACTAAAATCCCAGAAAATCGAGCGGGGGAAATGTTTCTTGTCAATCTCTTCTATAATAATGTTATAGAACGAGATCAAAGAAAGTGTCGTCGATTTTTTTCATAAACCCATGCTAATTGTCGTGTAAAATCTTGTTTCTTGAGGAAGCACCATACCCTATTCAACATGTAATACTCAAAAACTTTACTAGCATTTGATATTAAAGATATCGGTCTGTAATCGTTAATGTTACGTACAACTGCTGAGATTTCAAAACAATTACAAATTAATGAGATAAGTTAATGATGTTATAACTAGGTAAAAGAACTCTTTAGAGATTCTTGTTGAGATGTCATTCGGACTGACTATATGTTTGTTTGGTATGTTGTCTAATATAAGGCCAGATCTGCTTGAAAACTATAATGAAACATATTCGCAAGAATTTGAGGATTCGCAATCTAGTGAGATATTGTCGTTCGAAGACTGAGTAGATTTCAGATTTCTGACCATTTTCCACATAGCTCTGGATTTGTTCTCAGAATTATTAATTAAGTGGCCAATGTTCTCTCTCTTTGTTTTATTTACTAGATATCTGTGTTCTTTTCTTCGATGACTTGTAGTACTCTTTTAGTTGACGATGCTGTTCTTGTAGTAAATATAAATCTTTTAAATTTTCACTAGAATTTCATTTGTTTTTATTTATTTTTTCATTTATTACCCAAGAATTGGTGTTCGTGTCAGTAGACTGAATAGATCATGTGCTTTATAAGACCCCATTTGGTGAAGCAAATAGCTCCTGCCTGACCAAACAAGCAGAACTATGTTTGTATTTTTTGAAGTATTACCATTTTGAAAATTTTATTATTCTGAACTTCCCACAATTAAATCAATATTCTTTTTGTTGTGGGAAATTGGACGGAGGAAGTGAAACCTGTACTATAGGGCTCACAAGCGCGTTATGCAATAAAATCATTGATTTTGTGAAATCATACGTATCACGCTTAACAAATTCTGAACTGAAAACTTCATTGGTTACTACCGCAAATACTGAAATGAAACGATGATTGGAAAACCACGCTTAAATTTCTAATCGAGTTTCTACAGAGTAACTGCAATGCGCTTAACTAATTGATAGTTGCAAACCTTGAACAAAGAACACTGAACAACAAATTCGAGGTCGCTGAATTTTTTTTTTACAAAAGCTGGTGGACGTTATGCACTTTGGCAGGTAAATAGAAGACAAATACAAAAACAATAGAAAACAAAAAATAAAAAAACGTTGCGTTACGTTCACTGGAGGTGCCTTTGTATGTTGTTAATGAACCAAAATAATTTTTCTTAAGATTTTCATTAGTTTGAAAACTTTGTATTTTTTTGCAACACTGAAATGGGATACAGAGCAATAAAGTATTTAAAAACCATCCTAATTTTATAGAACTAAAAGCAAGACCTGTAATAATGGACATTGTTCCCATACAAAAACCTGTGGTTTACATTTCTGTTCAATGTCCGATATCCAAAATATGAAGGATTTTAACATCCAAACTGCAACAAAATACACTTTTAAAAGTAGTATTACGACATGTAAATAATGACACATTATATTAGGATATTGAGGCAATATATTACAAGAGAAATTATTGGGGATAATTCAATCACTGTATTTTTCTATGATTCCGCAATTTAATTTATTAAAGACACTGTTGATCACAACCTAGTTTTCTTTTCTTAACTGCGAGTACCAGAACACATTTAAATATTGATTTACATTTTTCATGAAAGAGTGTATGGGGCAACGTTGTCGTTCACTAAAACAGATTCCTTCATTTTCGTAGCTCATAAGATTAACAAAACGTACGATGATGCTCCATTTACCTCCTTTTTAAGTCAATAAAATATGAATTTCCCTAGTTGTTGTTTCCAGATTCCCTTGTTTTTTAACCTTACTTGTATCTTCATCATTTGTAATACATATATCCGCAAATTGTTCGCTTTTGAGTATTACTCCAACTCATTCATTCGCTGATGGCCATCATTTATGAACACGAGATAGAGCAGTGGACTTAAACTGCATCACTGTGGAATCTTCTATATATCACCTTAACCTAGTTATGGTTAAGGTGAAAATCTACTGTAACAAGCATATTTCCTTCTATTACTTAGATATGAAGAGAATGGTTTCATCAGACTGAGAGAAAACCCAAATCCATGGAGCGTTAAAAGAAGAACATCGTGGTCAACACTATCAAAGGCCTTTGCGAAATTAGCGTAGATAGCATCCATTTGTAATTTATTACTAATTTCATAATAACCTTGTTAGTACACCAATTCTTAACATTACTCTTGAAACCAATATAACTTTATCTAGTAGAATTAAAGGGAGAGACACCAATTTGTATCAAAAGTAATATAAAGACTTATTTCGATTTACATCCGCTTGAATTAATACATATATACATACGCTTACCGATTTTATAGGAAAAATTTGCAGCAACGTTTTATTTACTGACAACTTACAAGTAACTTTAAGATGTATATTTGTAACATCTCTGGAGAAAAACGTCGGAAGATATAAAAGTCTCCGATCTGAACTGAGTTACTGGCTATGTGCGAATATTATCCCATCTATCTTAAAACTTTTTATAAACTTTTTATAGTGGTAATCCCGATGGAATTCAACTGTGATATATTCTTGTTAGCTAAAAGGAAAAATGTATGAAGATGGAACCTTATCATATGTATATGCGGTAAAGAAAAATACCTCCTATTCGACACTGCATCAAGAAAATTGAGAACATAATAAATATGTTATTATTAGTATTATACAAATGAAACTTTCATTAAATAAAGGTAGAAAAAAGTTTTTATTTCCAGCAGACGAAAGTAAAGGATGCCGTTAGTCTGACGAAATTATTATGCAATATTTTTACAAATAAAATGCCTGCTAACGCCTAATACGTGACTAACATGCTAAAAGTTATACATAGATTTGTAAATTCAAACTAAGCATAATATTATCCCTCTCCCATGGAATAATTGGAACTATTACAAATTAGTAAACACCTTACGCGACAAATCATTTAACGTTAAATCTTGTACTTTCTCTTAAAATCAATTTATGCGTACATTTTTCTATGCGCTTATGCGGAGCGTTTAGTAAATATAGGGTAAAAATTTATGGATTACTTCCTTGGATTATTTCACGATATCTTTGAGTTTCGAGAAATACAATATTTCTGCATGTGTTTAAGTAAAAAACTCCACTCCTTGCTTGCTAATAGAAATGCGTTAAAGTCTAGGTGATCACACAATGAACGATTTCCAACCGCCCTGTTCCCGTAGAAAAAGTTTTGAAAGCTTTCATCGGCGACATTAGAAGAGAGGCGTACTTAAATGGCGATCTAGGAAGGCGAATGTTAGTAGCACCAGTAGAAATAGACATGTGCTTAATATGATAAAGGAAAATCCACGTACTTTTACCAAAAGAAGTATTTTGACTGATAGTTGGGTGTAGGCTTTCACGACCGTAATCCATAGTAGAAATATCTTTCTTATGACGACTCCGCGTCGTCATATAGCGAACCACGCGATTCATCGGAGCGGCACGGTTAGGGATCAGCAAAGCGGAACAGAAATGGGGTATATACGAGGAGCAAGAGACAACAACACCGGTCTTTAGAAATCTTCTGAAGAAGGTGACAGCATGATCAGCGAAACGTCAAGTCAAACATCAAGTACGCGACAACACCCGAAAGACATTTCTAAAATGTTTTGACTGCAAGAAATAGGACTGTGTGGGGAATTTTGAGGCGATTTGCTGCCGTGAGCTATATATTGTCAATGGCTTTTGCAAATATCGGCCCAACTCCATTAACTACCAACACTAATAGCCTAGCTTTGATTGAAACTTTTAGTAGTCTGACTTGCTAGAGGATGTACCGTGGTTAACAAGGAATGTAACATGATTCACGCACCTCCCATAATACTGTAAATATTTTTCTACGGGGCGATTTGAAATCACGAGTTTAAACACCTCAGTGGAAACAAGATGATTTAGAGAATCGCATAGAGCCGCAATGGATGTAATGGAGTAAGGAATATTTCTGATATTTTCTAAACAATGCGTCAGTGAGTGAGGAGAAGATTGAATTCATACCGACTGAGGGTAGTCACTTTCAACAGTTCTTGTATATTAACAAGATCTGCTTGTAACTTTCTAGAAAATCGAAGAAAACTAAGCGACTTTTGAAAGACATCGAAAAGAATTATAAGGAATAACCAATTGAGAAAATAAACATGATGCCTGTAAAGTATCATGAATCGTCACAATCGCTTTCCAGGCAACTCCCTAACTGAGCCAAACTTATCTGATTGTTCCTGATCCAACCTGAACAAGTTGCTCTTGTATTGTGCGTGGAACATAAGCTAATCTGAATTATGAGATTTGATGCACTTAACGTAACCTTCAGTAAATCTTTATTTTATATGTGTTTTTCTGCGCCATTTTTTATAAAAGGTCATAAAATCGTAACAAACCACTGTAACAATCATCAAAGTGTAAAACGTGCATAGCCATAATAAACAAACTGACATTCCCCCACCTAAGTAATTCATTTTACTTTAAAAAAACCGATAGGTCCTTGGAGGGACGAGGGTATGAAACCGCGTATCATATTGGAGCAAAGTGATCCGGAGTAGTCTGAGTTCTCGTAACAGCGACATTTTTATCCGAGTTACTCTGGGATTACTTAATCAGTTGCATGGAAAATATTAATTGTCACAATTATGGCAACTGCCAACAGAATTTAATAAAATAGCGATAGCTTTTATTTAATTAAGGCAGCTAATTATTGTTTGTTGCATTTCGTAATAATTTTTCTGTTCGAGTACATATTTCTCGCGAATTTCAGGAAAATCTAGTTTCAAAATACGGTTTAGTCATTCCGCCCAAACACTATTTAGTTCGTTTTCTCGGAAAATAGAGCGAATTCCCAATGGATACAATTTTACTAGACAGACACCGCATAGTTCTCAGTTCCAGAACGATTTATTCCGTTTCTACGGCTAAATATCTATTTACGTGCATTTCATTTTCATTTTATACACATCTATCCTCCTATGCACTTATTGTTACCCGGAGATTATTCCAGATAACAGTTGCGGCAAAATTCAGCGAAAATGAGGCGCTGTAGATAAAATTCTGGCGTTACAACACTTCTGGTATGAATAGCCCGTTCACATTCACAATTGACGAGAACACGAATGTGTTGGTACATGAATGAGATCATGAACAGTTAAATTTCCGCACATTTTCTCATAATTAGTGCGAATGGAAACGCGATAGCGCACATGTAAGGCGGTTTAACTTGTTACGTATATCTTCAATTTTTGAATGGAAGTTTGCCACAGCCACTATTCGATGCAATTCCATTGGCAGTTAAATTAAATTATTGGTTCCAACATGGTGGTGCACCGGCGCAATATAGAATACAAATGAGAAGTTTCCTGAAAAAAAAGTTTCCCTGTGATGTGGATTCGAAGAAATGGAGCCACACCATGGCTTCCTAAATGACCCAACCTGAATTCCATAAACTACTTTTGCTGGGGCTACTTGAAAGGAAAAGTTTATCGCGAATCTGATGTGAATCCTGGAGATATTGTAAATCGTATTCTCGCTGTTTTGGCATCAATAGATCGAAATAAGCTACAAAGACTAAAACGCAAGAATGTTTGTCTTGAACTAGAAAGCAATCTATTTCAAAACATTTTGTGGAATATAACTTGTTTTCAAATATTATCTTTAATAAATTTTAAAATTTATACCTTTTTTTTTAATAACAATAATTTAGTAATAATAAACAAACGATAAAGTTTCCTCTCTTCGCTTTCGATTTCTTTTAGCCCACTGTTGCGATAAGAGTTTTAGTGGATTGTTTTAGTGTTTCAGTGCCACAATGTTCGAATACGTGATTGGTTCCCCAATAATTGTCACGAAAATAAATGTAAGACGCCTTAGATATCAAAATCTTGGCACGTAATGTGGAATGTGCCATAGAGCGTTTTCAAATTCACAGACAATGATTCCAGTGGACATAATCTTATATAAATGTTATATAGGTATCGGTACCGTGCCGTAGTCGTGTCGATATTGTTATCGATGAATGTGAAGACGCAGCAGGTTACAATGTTAGCTAATTCTATTACAATGGCGATGATGATGGCGTTGTTTATAGTAAATGCACACTCTTGTTTCCATAGAAACGAGGCGCATCTTGTCATTCAGTTGTTAAATTGTGTTGGTATTTAATTTCTAACCCGTTTAATTTGTTTAATTTAATTACTTGATTTTTTTCTAATTATTATTTCAAAATCTGGCGTTTATGTACTTATTCTAGACAAAGCTGCGAAAAAAGTAATTGTAATTGTCGAAAATAAATGGTCTTGAATGTTATGATTTTGTTCGGCTGATTTTGCGCTAACATTGCATTGAAAAGCAGGGTTTTCACAGAAGGACTTAACTTAGCTGAGGTTGCTCAATTTATCTGTGAATTCTTGCAGCTGTAACAACAACTTTATAGAGTCGAATGCCTTTTCGAGTGTACCTCAGGCAACCAATCTTGCTTCTCTGCAATTCAATATCTTCATCAAATCTTGGATTGATGCTACAAGAACAAGATCAATTTAAATATACGCAAATGTGCTGTAGTCTCTTATTTTTAGTTACCTCATAAATCAGTCCGCAATTACCGGGCAAATCAAAATAAAATATCTTGGTGTATTGTTCGGCAATCGCTTGCAATTCACTGAAGACATTAAGTCAACTTATGGCTTTAGGTCTCGTTTCCCAGGCTTTTTAATTCGCTGCTAATATCCATTCTCAAATATGTTAACATTAAAAATTCTGCATTTTACCTCTAGATGGTCTGGACTTGAATATGCTTCAATTGTATGGTACCCCTAATATTTACATCAACCTTATTTAGTACTTGAGAGAGAGTTCAAAAAATATGTTGGAAATATCTGTTTTTCAAACGGCACAAACAGGCACTGACTGAAATTGATAAATAACGTTGTTGATTCTATTCCATTAGCACGCATGTGTGAAAACGCCGATCTGCTCTATGCTGATCCTTTGCAAACTTAAAAGGCTCGTTTTCTTGTTTTTTCGTATATTCGTTTTCTTTACACCGTATTATTTAGATTTTTTTCTTTTAAGGATGGATTATTGTGTTTAGTGTTAGGTTAGTATACTTTTCATTATCTACTTTTTTTTACCCCTGTATTTTGTTTTCTATTTGTAGTTCTGTTGCACTGTAATAATAAATATTCTTACTTCTTGTCCTATTATGCGCAAGTCAGTTCGACAATAAAGATCATTATAATAATAACAGCATGTAGAATTAAATAAATAGCGGTATATTGTTATTATATACCACTATTTATTTAATTCTGCATACTTTCTAATGAGATAATGTATTACATTATTAATACGAATGATTTTGTAGGTACTTTGTTTTACTTCTCCCTCTTACCTGTTCAAATTTTAAAACTTCTATAATCAATTCAAATATAATTACTGCCAAGAATAGTCACTAATTTAAGAAATCGAAATCTGTGAGCAATATGCTTATTTAATGGTTATTTTTGGGTTTATAATAACTTTGTTTGAAAAAAAGGTAGAAAATAAAGAAAGCTTTATTGTTAAGACTGTGATGAAATCATAATGAAAACAAAAGGATAAATCCTTTGAGATAGAAGAACAGATAATAATTTGTCTCAGAGTATTAAGTGAAAATTATCAAAGAACACGCAATTCGCAAGGAGAATTAATCCCTTTTGTTTAGCATAACCTTAATCAACTCGTAACTTCAAATTGAATTAATACTATATGTAAGCAGGCTTGCTTTATACACTACGCGAATTTGTAGACTTCAATTGTAAAATCCAGTCATGCGGAGAACACACCCGCTTAATTCGTAACTGCATCCGTTTTAATTATATTAGTTATAAACTTCATACACTGTTTACAAGGAAATTAATATTCTCTATTTATTTAATTTGCTTAATTTTCATAACTGTAGTTGTTTACCTGTGACACCATCAATTTAGATTGGCTTTGTGAACATTCTACATTCTTGGTTTGTAAACACATCATTTCACCTACAATTTACAATGGACTTCTTTAAGAGAGGAAAGTGACTGTGTAGAGTGTGCTTCTTACAATGATTAGGAAATGAGGCAGTTTTAGCTTCCTTTTTGATAGGAAATTGCTTATATTAGGAATTCGATTAAGAATAACGTTAATACTGGATATGGCAATATTTCTGCTTTGCCTTTCATCCCAGCTAAAAAACTACCCTTACGCCAATACTTCCTTGAAACGCACATTTAATAACTAAATAACTAATCTAGCAATCAATCTGAGGTAACTAATTAAGCTTGTAAGCTAAAAAACTACTACATATACACTTTTTAAAACCTGGGCAGGAGTATAATTCAGCAACCTTTTTTTTATTACTATTGTGAATACTACCTAGGGTGCTTACATTTGCAATTCGTATTCTATTCTTATATGTAGAGTGGGCAAATTCGGGTGCGCACCATCGGCGCTTCACAAATTTGTCTAAGTGTGGCAAAATCTGAATCTTTGTCTAAAACACTTTCAAACTTAATTAGAACACACTCATTTTTTGCGTCATTTACCGAACAAAGCTGTGCGTGTACAGCTTTCACAATTTGCAGTGATCCCCCTAACGACAGTGAAAAATGTTGTAATTTTTCTATTGCTTGCACTACTCCAATGTAATTGCTGTGAATAGTTTGTGAATCACTCTTCAATGTTTTGATAGTTGCACATTCTTTGAGATCGAATAATAGAACCACCTTATTTATATTCTCAAAATATTTATGATAGTAAAATGCCGCTTGTAACCATGTTCCCCAGCGTGTAAGGATCGGTTGTGGTGGTTCAGGGGTATGAGAAACACAGCCTGTGAAATTCGCGAATACGTTTTGGAGATTTCAGAAACACCGCATTTGTACTCGCAATCAGGGTATCCACCTATGGATAACATATCTGCCACAAGATGTAGAGCATGAATTTGGCATATAATATGTAAAAAGTTACCATCCTGTTCCTTAAGAGACTGGTCTACAGAAAGCATAGTTGCGGCACCATCTGTCATAAACATTAAGACTTGATCTCTGGATATTTCAAATTTTTCTAATATGCTTATCACTTTTGAAATTACTTGGTCAGTATGTTCTTCTATTTGTCTAAAAGCTAATAAAATTGAAGATGACGATTGAGGTGGTTCCATTTTGCGTACCATAACATTAAGTACAGATCTTTTTTTGCAATCAGTTGTTTCATTCACACACAAGCACACTTTCTTATATTTCAGTTCAACCTACATTTTATTTTCTAAATGTATACGCATAGATGGTAAATAATTTCGTAACGTGGTCCTGCTCCGTAATGTAATATTGGCGTATTTGTTCCAAAATTAAATAAATGAATCGTTTATGTTGTTGTAGACTTCCGCGGTCGTTGTTTTCTTTTAAAAAATTTTAGTTTCCGGGTTGAAACCGCGTCGTAATTGCATGAGAATGCCGACGCTTCGCTCTCAATTGTATGGAGCTTTTTCTGGGCTGCTGCATGTTGCGTCGTTGCTGTACGAAGAATTCTTTGATGATGACGAATGTGTTCTGATTCATGAATGTGTACACAATTTAAGTCATTTGGAAAACAAAGGCCACGTTACTTTGGGATGGGTCCAAAGCCATCAAAGGATCGGAGGTAATGAAAAGGCAGACAAGCTGGCTAGAAGAGCGACGAATATACCTTTCAACGGTCCTAACCCCTTCTGCGACCTACAAGAGAGCTACATAAAACAAATAATTAAAACATGGGAGGACAATCAAAAGACCTCGTACTGGAAAAATGTTCCAGGACAAAAACATGCGAAAGCATTCATATCAGGTAGACAGTAAATATAGTGCTATCATTTAGCAAAGAGGACCTTAGATTATTGACAGGATTTCTAGCAGGTTATGCAGCCTTAAAATATCACCTATTCTGTCTAGGAAGATCAAATCTGTCGTCTATGCCAAGGAGACGGCAGAACACATTCTATGCAAGTGTGTTGCCATCAGTCGCACTCGACAACAACATTTCAGTAAACCATTTCTGACATCTCCTTAACTGAAAGATGAAGATCCTAGAGCAATACTAACGCTTATTAAGACCCTTCACCTACTCTAACTCATATAAGGGCATTGTGTTACAATAGATCCATCAAGGTCGCAGTGACTAAAGGCATTTGTGATTCTAATACTAATACTTGCCATTCAGGAATTATTTTACTTGATCCCACCGTATCGACTGTATAATCGGTAAATTAATTCGGCTTATTGCGTCATCTGTCATCTACGAAATTCTGTGCATAGTGGAATACCTAAAACTATATACTACGCCTATGCTCATAGTAGATCGAAGTATGGATTCATCCTGTGGTGCTTCGCTACAGGCAACTATAAACTATTTGTTTGTCGAAAACACATAATTAGGTGCCTGATGGACATTCCTTCGAGGACCTCCGGCAAGACCTATTTAAACAATTGAATAATCTTCTTTTGCCATCGTTATGTGAATTTAAGTGAATTCGATGTAATGACCTAATAATAAGAGATACACTGTCATTAGAAACTCTGGTGATTTTAACCGCACGAGAACTAGACATTCTAATGAAATAAGTATTCTTACTATTCGTGCCATTTTCTTTTCCCTGGAAAGGGTGCCGGGTTTATGATAATATCAGTATTTAATAAACTCCCAAACAAAATAGGGTCAGCATAGCACATTATGCAATTCAAGCGAGCTTTAAAGTACTTTTTGTTTTTTTTTAGACATACTTTTAGATTAAAATATTTAATAATATTCTGGTTAACTAAAATAAATTCTTTATTATAAATATAAGACTATGAAATATTTTCTAATGTATATAAATTCGAATATGATGAAAAACAACAAATAATTTATTCAACGTAACCTCCACACACTTTTCGACCCTATACCTAAATTCTCTGTAAACTGTTTCTAATTGAATTAGTTGAATGCGCAGGGCATCCATCCTGCTGAAAGTAGACTGCATCTCTGTTAATATCCTCCAACGATGGTAAAACAAAATTTTGTAACATATTCAAATAATTATGTTGATTTGAATTTCGAAAAAAAGGGAAATAATTTTATTGAATAAAAATCCACACCACACATTTACTTTCTTATAATGCTGGTTTTACCGATTAATACGAAAATTTGGATTCTCTTCTGCCCAATATCTGCAATTTTGGGATGAGAAAACAAAATTTTACGATGGAAAAATTGATCCTCCATAACATCTTCTCCAACCCAAGTACTAAATTCTAATCTAAACGCTTCGTCCTGGGGTTAGAGAGTATGAATAAATTTGGGTTTGAATAGGCTCTTTTACGTAGTGATTTGTTTTGATCTTCTAACACAGATTCCATAGCTAGAACAGTTAATGCATCGTGTTCATTGTATTGTTTCTTTGTTTTCTTCTTTCTAACAACAGAAGACAGTTTCATCAAATTTCTTAACAAGCTTTTTCAAAGAAATAATAGCGATATTAATGCCGGGGAATCTAACGTTAAATTTGTTGATTGCTGTTCGATATGAAATATCACCGATTCCATAACACTTAATCAAATAAATTCGTTGTTGCACTGTTGGCATAATTGTGTTCTTCGTGATTGCAAATGTCACTTAAATTAAAAACAGACAAATAATTAAATGTCAACAGAATTTCAAGGCAATACGATTATCAACCATAATCTGAACTTAGTTAAATTTTTGAAAGTAGGCAAACATGTTTTCAACATTTATATGCATACAGAAGGTAAACAGTGCATTTTAATATGTTTTCTTATGGTTTTAAGGGAAGAAAAAACTTTCGTAAAGAATAACTTTTTTCCATAAAATGTAGAATAGAAAAGTGGACACAGTGTATAATATACAACAAATATTTACAAGCGTAAACATTTGTAACATTGACAATGCTTACGCTATTTTGTGGTCAAAAGCAGTAATTATAAAAATAATAAAATAAAAGAATAGCTGCTAGATTACTCAATAAAAACCATCTTTGGGTATATGATACTCCGAGTTTCCCAGTAGTAAGGAAAACGGTGTTAAAATTATACAAAGTAACCTCTACTTAAAACCCAGCGTCGACATCCATTAGTATAAGCGGATAATCAGAGCGACCGTTTAGAGTCCCTAATTTCATTTTAAATGTAAAACCTAATATTGTATGGTCAATATTAATATGAGTACAAAGGTATAGCGGTTCAGTTAAATACATATGCGCCTAAATTGTATTTTTAAAAGACCGTTATGGCATTTACTTCGGGACTTCATTCACACCCTCTCAATATATGCTTGGAATATACATTGGCAGCAATTAAAAATGCATCACAAAATGATTGTTTATCATGTTGCATGCTTTTTTGTGGATTGTAAATCAAGGTAAAGCACGTAGAGCCACAGTGTTCTATGTGATTATATGAGGCTTTTTTATAACGCTAGCTGGATTCAATAAATTAATAAAATCCAGTCAAACCAGTGGTCACCACTTGGGACTTCCCTCTTAAATTCAATTACGCGCTTCAGAAAATTTGTCAATAAAATAATGTCCTGCTTAACCGTGAAAGAGCTTTATAGGAATCGATGAATATAGCACTTAATAATATAACTAGTATGTACTATGCACTTAGCCTTAGTTCATTGCTAACAATAAGTGGTATACTTTACATTTTATAATGGGAACCTTAAAAACATACCACTGCTTCTTAATAGTAGCAGGGAATTTCAGCGCCTATTGCCATAATTGAACCTATTGAACTTGACACTATACTAGTGTCACAGAAATTACTAGGCAGCTAATCTCTCTAATATTTTTGATTTTTGAGATCTTCAGTAGGTTCCTAATTAACCTTAAACCACTAATTCATCTTATGAAGAATTTGTGGCTGACAAAGTAAGTCTTTATGAGTTCCATGTGTTATAATAATCAACAATACTTGCAAGAACATAGCGAGCTATTGTCGGTAAGAAAGCAGAATGGGACATTAGGAAGGGGAAATACATCGCATCTACCTCACGAGTAACTTCTATGAATGTTTAAAGTTTTGAAGAGGTTCTTAGAAATCTATTTTGTATGCACCAAAACCCGTAGCTAATATACCGTGCGCGGCAAAAGTATCCATTAAATTAATTAAATTTGTTTTCTGAAGAAATGCTCGGAGACGTTAACTTTATTTTTTTAATAAACATTTCTACATCACTTTAAGTTTCCCCCACTTCTGGTTTCTAAGTAATAACATTGTCGACATGTTTTCAAACGACAACTCCCGATTTTTGTATAGATCATTTAATTATGTAAATGGTACTATCAAAATGTTAATACTTCACCCAACAAAATTTTCGAATAAAAGTCATACGAAGGGAAATAATTAGTTTTTATTAATAGAGTTTTAAAACTTACGATATACCAATTTACCTAATACAAAATGTTTAGATATATATGTACAAGTTGGCAGCCAAAATAGATGTAATAGCAACGTATCTAACAGAGAAAAGAACATTCTGGTGGGGGTATGTAGTACTGCCAATTATGTATTGTATATTTATGGACTTAATAAGACCCTGCTTCATATCTCGAGATATCCAAAATGCACTGATACTGGAGAGTAATCGATTTACCAGGTATTTATTGGTATGAAATTTCTTTAAATCCCATTTAAGTTTACTATCAGATCTTTATTCTCACAATTCTTTGCAGCTTCCACTTTTTGGGGAAAAATGAGATGATTTTTTTACTTATCCGGAATGTTTTTTTTATTTGGATTTTTAGGCCTTTTTGGGAAAGATACCAGCTTGGTTATAATTATACTTTTGCTATGTTTCGGCACTCTTTGTTGTTGACATTTTCAAGCATACAATTTTTTTAACAAAGAAAGTTACCTGTCAATTTCTTCCTGCTTTTACTTTATGTCATATGTTCTTTTTTCATTTTTTTCCTCTTACACTCCTCTTACGCTCAATTTATTATTTTTTTCACTTTTTAATTAATCACAAAAGAACAGAATAACCAAGAAGTAATAATAATATAGCACCCAGAAAATTTCTTGCTAATACCCTTAAAACGAACAGAACACATCAGAAAATGCCTAGAAACAAACACCAAAAAATAATGCTAAGATAGCTTAGCTTCCTCATGGTATTGATGGAATAATTCACGGCAAACGCAATAAAAGGAGGGAGAGAAAAATACACTAACACACGGACATGTTTCTGCCTACCCGGCGTTCCGGGCTACCCCGGCGCTATATCTTTTCTAAAAGTACTCTCGAAGCCACGCTAATGACGCCGGGTAGGCAGAAACATGTCCGTGTGTTAGTGTATTTTTCTCTCTCTCCTTTTATTGCGTTTGCCGTGAATTATTCCATCAATACCATGAGGAAGCTAAGCTATCTTAGTATTATTTTTTGGTTATTGCCCTTAAAACAACTTTAATAAATAAACGACTTCCACGTAGAAGGTTCATGGGATTTTACAAAATTCATTAAAACAGAAAACCAAATGTCGAAAGACTGGCAATTAATTTGTTTAGATGCACTTTCTCTTTACACCAACATCTCAAATGAATTAGCACCAAAAGGCATTGAAGAGAGGTAAAATCAATTAGGGAACCATGCTACCCTGAATAAAAGTTTTTAAAAGTTTTAGTTTGATTTTATTGAAGCTTTACATTTCTGTCCTAATACAGCATACTTTAACTGTAATAAACAAAAAAACCCACAAACAAACTATTGGAACAGCCATGGACCCAGCCATTTCTGGTGTAGTTGCGAATCTTGTAATGGAAACATTAGAAACAGAAGTATGAAAAAGATTAAAACACATATTGCATTTCTTGAAAGACGATAGCTGATGGTTGCATCCATTTCACCATCGAAAATGAAAATAACGACAATAGTATTAACTTTCAAAATATATTATTAGTTTGAAAAAAAAACAAAATATCCAAACTAAGGGGTTCTCTAAATCTACACATCCTGAAAGATAGTTACATTTTTTGCACATTTATAATATAGAATAAGCACTATAAATAACTCAGTTGATCGATGTTATGCTTACTTATCTCAGAAAAAGAACATTTACACCAAAATATAAATAAAGTTAGAGATATATAAAGAGGATATACAATATTAAAAACACTACTGAACATTTTTATGAAAATCAAAATCAGGAAACATCTAAAGATTTTACTCTAAATTGCCAACCAATGAAGCAACACAAAGAATCCTTAAACCTTTCAATTTCACAGTTGCAAACAGACCTCTTAGAAATAATGTTTACCTACACCAAACAAAAGATCAAACATTTGGGCAAAACACAATGTCATGGTTAGGATGGCACATACACGGGACAGTTTTTTCCTTCCTTAGTCTTTACACTTCAGCAATTGGGGCTATGGTACAATCACCTGTGCTTCCTGAATCGGGCTCTGCAAGTCCAGGTGCTCTACTCCTATGGGAGCTTTCTTGCTCTAGTTTTCTGTACATGTTAGCGTGGCAGGCTTAAACCCCTTCTCCCAAAAGGGCGACTATCCTTCTAATACTGAAGGATGGGTGCTGCTTCAGCCTGCTGATCGCCGCTAATCTACGCCACTCCGCACGTTCGGGCAGATCCTCCAAATCCAACTCCTTCCTTAGGTCCTTATTAGACAGGCACCAGGGCGCCCCCGCACACTTCCCTGGCAGGATGGTCTGAATCTTCGTGACCAGTTGTCTCGCTTTAATGCTTCCCTCGGCCCAAATCTCCTCGCCGTAGGATGCTGAGGGAAACGTAACCGTCTTCAATATCCTCATCCTGTTCTGTAATGACAATCCATTTTTCCCTTTTAATACCACTCTCAGTCTTCTTATCCTCGTCCTAGCCAAGCCAGCCCGTCCTTTACCTGTTCCAAGAAATTCAACTTCTTGTCAATAATCAGTCCTGGTTCTCCATCTTTGTATTTTGGCCTACTCAAACAATCATTTTCTCCTTTGATATCCTTTTTCCAAATCCAACTATCTTTATCTTACTTTCGTTAAATTTAATATTCGAACGCCTGGAGTACTCTGGGATCTTATTGAACCTGCTCTAGCTTTCTCCTGTAGCCTTCCCCTCTGGCTCCCCTTGCCAGTATCGTCATGTCATCTGCGAATCGAAAGACCGAGTCCCCCTCGAATTTTGGTATCTCCTGAACAAATACATTAAATAGTATTGGGGATAGAGGAGATCTATATGGGACAGACACAACAACATCTACATAAAACGATTTACGCCCACTAATACA
Organism: Marronus borbonicus; assembly: GCA_902655005.2. Classification (NCBI taxonomy): domain Eukaryota; kingdom Metazoa; phylum Arthropoda; class Insecta; order Coleoptera; family Scarabaeidae; genus Marronus; species Marronus borbonicus. Next base: position 6,450,428 of record LR737395.1, read on the forward strand.
ACATTAAAACCAAAAATATGAATATCACAGCTTTATTTGGGTCGACCTTTTAATTTCAATAACGTTAGAATTTTGGAAACAGAAACTAATGATCACAAAAGGATTATTAAAGAAGTGTTAGAAATATCAGAAACAATAAAACTTCAATTAACCATAGGGAAGATATGCAGTAAAATAGTACCAATAAATAAATAAAACGAAAGAGGTTTGAAGATAATATATTATTGTATAGAAGTCGCAAGTTATGTGATGTAGCAATCTAAAATCTGAATCCGCTTCTTACTGCCACTTACGGTAATAAAATAAGAAACTGAAACCTGTACGTAAATAAAATAAAAAGAAGAATAAAACCAGCATGTAAAAAGGAATTCCTCTGTCTGCATGTATGTATGTCGTGTTCGTCTTCAATGTTAGACATTTTTATAAATAATTTTAGTATTTAATGTATCTAATTAAGTATAACAAAATTTGCTTAATTAAGTAAAAAAGGGGCTCAAAAGAAAGAAAAAGAAATATATACATACATACGAAGTAAACTATTTACGAAGTAAAAGCAGGAAGAAACTGACAGGTAACTTTCTTTGTAAAAAAAAATATGGAATATAAATAAACAAAATATTAAAATGAGAAAAGATGTCTTACTATGCTTGAAGACGTCGACAACAAGGACCGACAAAACGTTGCAAAGAAAAATATAAACAAGGAAGAAAAGTCTTTTGTAGTCTTTCTCAAAAAAGCCCAAAACATAAATAAACAAAACATTCGTAATTTAGGAACTTAAAGTCAAAAATAGGAAACCCAAAATTATTATTTTTCAAAATTAGATATGAGAAGTTGTAACGTTGTACCGGCCAATTCTTTGCTTCTACACCATGATATGCTCACTGTACTAGTATAATAAATGTTCGAATTACTCCATTCGGTAGTTAATGGTGTAGCACTTAATCTGTTCTTTGTTAAACAGCGTACACTTGGAAGTTGGCGCAATAGCAACGAAAAAACTTAGTGTACGGTCTCACCAAATTCCTATTTAAGTTTTTTTGTTAATAGAGAAGCTTTCGTAATTGCTTTGAGTGCATTATCCACTTCACTATTGTACTGTTTTAACGTTTCCGCTCTATTGTCGTTCGAATAATATCAATTAAATAAAATAAGACCGTAATTTTAATTAACTTATGGTTGTGTAGCATTTATATGATGCGCAATTGATTTCGTCTTAGGAACAGCTTTCGAATTTCTGAAATAAATTAAGCAGCGTTAAGAGGCTAACTTTAGAGTAACCAAAGACCGTTAGTACAGAACAGATGGGATGTAGTTAAGAAAACAATGGAGGGATAGCGGGAGGTGCACGGCATTGATTAACCAACTTCTATGTACACACTGGCAATGTTTTCGTATCAAAGTAATTAGCAGGAAGTATTCACGCAAATAGCGTATAAAAGCAAGCACAATATAGAATACTTCATTTATATTCTTTGAAAGAACAATAATATCATTCGATACAATCAATGATGCGCGTATACACATACATATATTTACTACACTTATTCAAATTAAATGTCATAGGTTTATCTTTATAATTTATCGAAATAATACAATCGTTTATTTAATGAACTAAATCCAATGAGGCCTTCTCATGCGTACGCCACATCAATGCACGCATGTATGGTATTTTGTAAATAAACGAAAAACATATTCAATGTAAAAGGTGCATATCAGTAATTGCATTTTCATAATTCATCAGGTGGCTACTCAAAAATAAATCATAATAAGCCATTGTATCAAATTTTCATGTCTTAATGTTTATTGTATTATGCCATTACCATAAAAATACTTGTAATCTATAAAATGGTAAACGCTAAATTAAAAAAAATAGTAATTTTATTTTAATTTCTATTTTAGGTAGCTATACCAAAATAAAACACAATAAACAATTGAGGTTAATGTGTACATGTAACTATGTAAAACCCATGTTAAAACATACTACATAATCTAGAATGCATAAAAATTGTTATTAATAATAAAGATCAAAAATAAAAAAATAACGTGTTATTGATATATTATTTATATATGAGCAGTCGATTTGCGCCATATAATCTTCATCAAAACGTTTAAAACAAAGAAATTGTTTGCACCATCGAATAAATGCAGATTGGCCGTAAGTATTGCTGTAGCTAGTCTATGATTCGTTTATAAGGCAAAAGCTCACACGATTTAAAGGTATACCCGCCTCTAGTCCATACATGTTTAAATAACCTAAAAAATTTGGCGACAACAACTGATTATGAGTTAAAAATGTTAATATAGTAATACTGTTCGTGTTACGTGTAATTCATGTTTCACCTCATCTGAAAATGTCCTTGTAAAATTTTTCCATTCTCGAAATCCAAAAACATCTGTATGGTTGATGTCTTTGAAAAATCGTGAACATATTAACCCTTTTGCTCGTTGGCACTAAATTTTGAATAATTATGTCGTTCAAGTCACTTTACATCATATATGGGAATCTCAACTGGTTAAACCTCCTAGCAAGCGCCACGCTGCATTAATCCGTAACTGTTCCGCTCCATTGACCCCTAACAAGCTATATATAAACCCATTCGGAACGAATAGTCCCCAGTTAGTGTGCAGTAACAGCCCAAAAGATGTCCCATAAGAGTGAGGGCGAAGCTTCCGCAGAAGCTAGAATAACGACGCGGCCCCAATCCAGAAACCAAGAGCATAGTGTTATTGACGAAACCAAACACGTGTTACCTGGATGACTTTTAGACTTAGTCAGAAATTTAATCACCATCTTCTCACTCCTTCATTTAATTGCGACAGCGACTATTTCGACCACAGCAAATTTTGATAATGTTATCTTTCCAAAAGTACTGCGATATCAAAACCCAAAATGATACTCTTATCAAAAAAATAATGCTAAAATAGCTTCTTCATGGTATTGATGGAATTATTCACGACAAACGCAACACAAGAACAACAAAAATACACTACCCCCGAACATTTTTCTGCCTACCCAGCGTCATCAGGATGGCTCTGAGAATATTTTTAACTTACCTGTCGTTTAGAAAGCAGCAACATACACCGAGTACTGTTCCATAAACCATTCTTCGAGCAGCTCTCGGACTGCTTAACCACGAGCAAGTAGCGCTTTGGAAAACCGCCTATATGAATATTCCGACAGGCTACGCCAAAACCCAAGAACGGATGACTGGGCACCTAACGAAATTACCAGTGTTCTTACACTAATTTGGTCCGCAAACAATTATCAGTATCACTGGCCGGCATTCCCTTGTTACCTACTTCGAAAATCAAGAAATGCAAAACTCACACAGAATTATACATAAATTTTCAATAAATTCCAAGGGTCGAAATAAATTATTGAGCGTATCGGAATACAAAGGGAACATGGGCGTTAAAGGTATAAAGGTGTTTCGACGGTAAATAAAAGAAATGTGTTAGAGCAGAACGGAATACTAATAATTCGAACTATGTGAGGAAATGAGATTGCAAAACCGAGAAATTACTGAGCTTTCTTGTAGCAATCGAAATTGCACGCCTCATTCTTCTTATTCGTAGTATTACGATAAAAACCTGTAATTTTAGACTTGGAACCGTATTAAGGTGTTTTTTTCTACATCCTTCACGAATGATTCCCCATTGTGGACGAAAGAATAAATTTAGTTAAGGTTACTAACAAATAAAATTTACTATTTTTTTTAGTCTATTGTTCGTTGGAATTGATACTTCTTTTTGTAAGATCTTAGTTTATGACACAGAATTGCTAATAAATGGTGAGCCAAGTTGATCAACTACACTTTCAACAAGAACCTTTATTTTTAGTGCGTCTTCACGTATGCAAAATAAGGCAAATCTATCAAAAAAGCAATAATGTCTCTCTATTTTAACTCAATTTTCAGTAATCAATTTTACCACTAGGTAACTCGTATAAATGGAAAACTGTCGGTTTACATCAGGGAATTAAACGATAATGTTTTTTTTTCATTGTCTCTTTATTATGCTGAAACGCTCAGCAGCCAGATTTAAGTGAATATAAAATCAAGTTATAAAATGTATATAATACTATTTATAAAATTATGTCGTTGGTTGCGTGGTTTATGAAAGACAATACCGTTCATTAATTCACCTTAAGTCACTGTTTCCACAACACAGGGTGTGTCATAACAGGTGAAACAAATCAAACACTACGATAGAATAATTATTAGGCCATAATCTACAGTACATGGCTGTGGAGTTCAAATTTTGTAATTTACAAGACTCAATAAAAAGAAAACTCTTTGATTATTAAATGAGAAAGTTGACTTGATTATTAAATGTTGAAAGTTGAAAGTAGGTCCTTATTTTTTATTACCAAAATTTAAGCGATCAGTTTCGTGTGGAATGCACACATCTTCAGGCCAGTAAAAAGAAAATCCACGCCCAATAACATTGGGGTATTTTACAAAAATATTTTTTTGTAGTTGATAGTATTAACATCAACAGTTTTTTTTTCTTTAATCTACTAATAAATCTAAAGCCTGTGAATGTAACTGATTAAAATAAAGTAATCGCGAATATAATTACTGTAGTTCGAATAACTACTTTAAAAAATAATCCCATAAAAGACTAGAAAATTGGCCAGATTTACCAGATTACTTCCTTAAATTAATTATTCGAACTGGAGCACTTATACTTACGATTACTTTATTTTAATTAGTTATATTCACATTCTTTAGATGTGTTAATAAATTAAAAAGAAATTTTTGACTTCAGTACTATCAGCTACAAAAAAAAATATTTTTTTTATAAAATAACCCCAATGCAATTGCTAATTTTCTTTTAGATATCCTAAAAATATGTATTCCGCACGAAACCGGCCTGGAATATTAGTAATAAAGAGTTTTGTGAGAAAACAAGGACCTATTTATCGCAACTTTCCCATTTATCGCTTAATTTCATGCCCATGGATTATTTAATCTTTGTTTATCAGAATACATTAAACCAGGGGTGCTCAGACTTGAACTGCTGGCGATCTACCTCAAAATTGATAGACTACAAGCGATCGACTCTGTAGATGCCGCAAGGATGTGTGATACAGGATTGTAGTGTAGGTAGGTAGGGTGTATCATGACGTAGGTAGGTCATAGGTGTAGGTCACCGTTCTAAAAAAGTTAATCAAGGAACCGATATCCAATAATGCGTCTTTATTGGTTTTTACAAAACGATGTTTTACTTACTAAACTAAAGGCATGGCACTACATGTCCTCAGCGTACTTTTCGTAAGATGGTACGTATGTACTAAGTGATAATCGCAAGCATGATGACATATGTTCGTCAGTTAGTCGATTACGATATCTTGACTTAATTATTTTGATTTCAGAAAATGCAGACTCGCACAAATAAGTTGACTCAAACATTGCTGTCAACTGAAGGGCAATCTGCCTTGATTCGGATATTTATCTTCAGATATAAAAGACCAGAATTTTGTATCAGATGCTGTAGCTTTGAGATGTATATCCAAGATAATCTGCATTACCTCATTTTCAACAGAAGATGAGTCCATTTTAAACTGACTTGCTATTTCAGTAGCAGATTTCTCATGTTTTTACAGGAAAAAGGATAACTCAATTTACTAAAATCATAAAAACGTCTTTCAAATTCACTCAAAATATTTGTTAATTCTCTCTCATAAATATCAATATTCAAGTGAGGAATCCTTAGTTTCAAGTCCTTTCTTTTCAGTTGATCTATCACTAGTTGCAATTTACTTTTGAATGCATTTATTGCGCTAATCATCTCGGTAATAGTTTTTTCTTTACCTTGCAGCTCCAAATTAATGGTGTTTAAATGCATTGTGACGTCCGTTAAAAATGATAAATCAGTTACCTATTTTTCGCTTTTAAACGTCTGAGTGTTATCACCTCTTTCGTGTAGAAAAGCAACTATTTCGGGCAATAATTCTTAAAACGTTTCTAGGAATTTAACGCGACTCAACCATCTTACTTCCGTATGAAGAGCCGTCGTTGCAAGCTTCGGGCACGGATGGAATTCACAATTTTTATTGCGATGTTCATAACCTCCTCCATGTTTAGAACTTTCGAACACAAAACTTGTTGATGGATAATGCAATGGAATGGAAAAACGGAGGGAAATCGTCATTAGCTCGACACAATGCAACAAAACCATTTTTGTTTCCAGTCATGGCTGGTGGTCCATCTGTTGTAATGCACACTAATTTATAGATTGGTAGCTTGTAGCTTGTCAAAATTTAAGAAAGCATCATATATATCTTCGCGACGGGATTTTGCTTTCAGAGGAATCATTGTTCAAAATTCTTCTGTAGCCGACATGTCATTAAATACCACTCATATCTGTCAAATCGGTGGATTCGTCGAACTGCAAAGAAAAGTATGTACATTCCATGATATCATATTTTAGTTTATCTGCCATGTCCTGGTTTATGACTTCAACCCTCTTTGTGACTGTGGGACGAGATAACTGTGATAAAGTTCTTTAATAGAGGACATGATCTCTGTTTTAATATCTTTTTTTTAATATTTCGAAATGAAACTTTACCGGCTTTAAAAAAATACTTCCGACACAACCATTCCGTCTTCAAAGGGTTTCTTGTGTTTTGCCAATATATGAGAAATTTTAAATGACGCGATCGTTGCAGCTTTTGATTGTTCTGCTGGTTTTATGAACGTGCTTTGTTCTTTTTTCAAACAAGTTATCAAATCATGCACTTTTCGTTTTCTTAATTCACTCTTTGATGGGAAATCGTTTTCATAGTTCTTATAAATGGTTTTATTGTGCCTCTGTATGTTGCCATGCTTAGGTATGGCAACTGATGCTCGGCAAATGCACTTATCCTTCATCATACAAAGTAAGAATTCTTCCTCCCAATCGTTATTAAAATGATATGTTTTACTTCTTTTTGCCGCACTCATTTTGTATTGTTATGTGCTGCGGGTTCGAAAGGATAAAATAATGCCACACAGATTTTAGTGAGGCGGCACTTTATTTATAAACTTCGTATCGCATTCGAGTTATTACTCGAACTGACTCCGACTCCCGTAAGCGCAGTATTTATATCGGCGCGGACGAAGTCTCGAATGTTCCCGATAGATAGTTTCGGCATGGTTTGTTAGCGTACCACCAAACACGCCGCCCGAAGTTTCCAGAAGAATCGGCGGGAATCAAAGACGTCACACGCCGCGGCTTTTCTGTGACAAATACCGCGCGTTCCTTTGATAAAGCCACCTTTCGCCGCTAGGAGGGGGTTATTCCGATATAAAAAAGTAATAAGGGGGTTATTCTGGCTTTACTGTGAATCAAATCGTCATCAAACAAATTGTGAATCGACCGATATCGGCCAATATTTCCCGAGATCGGTTCAAAAAGCTGTCGCGATCGACCGTTTGGGCAACCCTGCATTAAAGTATTATTAGCAAAACAAGAAAGTAATGTTCTCCTTCTCTGGCCTTCATCGGTACGACGATTCCATTCTATTCTATATAAAAAACATTAACGAGAGGCGTAAAACAATCATTCACTGAACTCTGTATGAACTGAAACGGGTACCCAAAGTTACACAAACGGCTGTACGTGGGGGTATTTGTCTCCTTATTGCACTTGTTAAGTATTATGGAATGGAGTGCATACAAATTTAAATATTTAATATACTTCCCCCATTTAGCTATTTATAATAATTTAAAGTCGAAATATAAAATAGTAATTAAACTTGTCAATTACGAAAGAAGGGTACTTACTAAGGATGAGAACGATTTGGGAAGATAGAAACACAATTGCAATTATTGGTTATAGAAGATAGTATTCAAATGAATATATTTTTCACAGCAAATGTTTTCAGTACAAATTACAAATTACTACAATTTCCAATACTAATATCTTCAATACTTCCATCTAGAAACTTTTCCAAACTAAATGGAACTTTGGAACCTTCGATATACGAAGATTTTGCATCCTAAACAAAATACAAATTAAATTAAAAACGAAACGTCTTCAGACTCTCCAACGCGTGAGTAAAATGAACAAACATGACCACATATTTTTCTGCCTCATCCGGTTCGCCTTTTTGTCACCACTTCCGTTAGCGTACGCCTTCCAAATACAGTAGAATAAAGTACAACCAGTATATCTTCTAGTGTTATGTAATATCAAGAGATACACTTTTGTCGTCTAGAAAGTAGAGACAAAAGTCGAGTACAGTTCCAAACCAACTCTCCGACTCCTGGGTTACTAGTCTCGAGCTGGTACACAGAAAATACTTCCATATGTAGGTGATTCCAACAGACTTACGTATTATATATACTTATGTATTAAAAACACGTCAGAAAAAGGGTATCTAAAAACAATAACCAAGTGACGTACCCGGTTTTTGTCGCTGCTTTCTAGACACCATGCGCGCAGCTCTTACCAGTAGGTGGCGCGCGAAGATATACTGATTGTTGCTCTAGGGGGTAGTGATAGAAATCAAGAGGCAAACGGCATTGTGAGGCGTCCCGAGTAGACGGGAACATGTCCGTTGGCTAGTACAATACCATGAGCATATTCACAACACCTTTGGTTATAAATGTAATTCAGTAAAATAATTTTTGTTCAGGATAGATGCAAGTCACCTTTATTTATTAAATCTTTGTGTCACCTCTTGCAGTTCTATAACTATGCACTGTAGCAATATTGAATAGAATCTTCAAAATATTATATGTATATGATGGCACGGTTTGTTTCACGCTTAAAAACATAACTATCACGGCAATAGTTGAGTGTAGGCTTTCACGACCGTAATCCATAGTAGAAATATCTTTCGGGTGATGTCGTGTAGTTAATATTTAACTTGACGTTTCGCTGACTATCCTGTCAGCTTCTTCAGAAGATTTCTAAAGACTGCTGTTGTTGTTTTTTGCTGCTCGTTATATATCCTATCTTTGTTCCGCTTTGCTGATCCATAACCGTTCCGTTCCGCTGAATCGCGTCGTTCGTTGTATGACGACTCCGTAGTGCTAACCTCCACGTGTTGCTGATCTTGTATCCATCTTCGCGATTGAAGTTGTTGGTGTTCTTCATTATTTCTATGGATTCGCGTATTATCCTCGGGTAGAAGTGGCTGGTCCTGGCTAATACCTTGACGTCGCTGTAGCTTATGCGGTGGTCTCCTTGTTGGTGCAGGTGTTCTGCTACTGCAGATTTTTCAATATGCCTAAGGCGTGCGTCTCTCTCGTGCTCTTTCACTCTGCACTGAATACTCCGTCCTGTTTGACCGATGTAGCTTTTTCCACATTGGCATTTCAGTTCGTATATGCCTTTTGCTCGTAGTTTTGGTAACACGTCCTTATTTGGAGGCAATAGCACCAATAAATTACGCCAAAGGTCATTCTAGAAGACAAAGTTAAGAAAACATAAAAAATGCAGAAAAAAGTGTTTAGACGGTTGCTTCCAGTTAGGTTGAATCTAGCATACCTTGCAGATCACTACAGAGCATCGTCTAATTACAGGTTAATCGAACCCATTAATTGCAGTTCTTCTAACGCACCTAACACCTCAGATATTTCTCAATTCACATAAAACGATTATTTAGCTATTTAGCATCGCTGTCAGGAAGATTACAATTTATTATCTGTTTTGAAATGAAGCTTTCCCTGTCAACTTACCCTAATGTATATTACTTAATTAAGTGAAACGACAAAAAATGTCCACATTCCCTAAAGCCATTATGACTCACTGGAACAGCGTGATTTGACACACCCCAAATGATAATCACGCGATTTCCTCTTTCTCTTAAATATCTGTTTGGGTTGTGATATATTCTATAAAGCTGTAAGATTAAAACATTGTATTTTGCTGCTAGATAGGGACTCTGAACAGCTGTATTGATGTGTGTTGCAACACATAGTGATAAAACAACTTAACAACATTTTCTATAGTTTGAGCTCTAATACAACTACGCAAAAATAACGCAGTATGCTCGCATCTCTTTAATATGGTAATCTACAGTGTGTTTGACAAATAAGGAGTCCTACTTTGAAATTCTTTCCTTCCATTATAACGAAGATGCCTGCTAGTAAACTGAAATTTATCATGTTACTGTACAGGATTTTCCACGCAACTTGCTCATTAAAAGTTTTCGCTGTTAACTTACTAGCCTATTATAATAACAGGCAATAAGCGTGCCCGCTCTATCATAACAAATTATTTTTAAACTCGTACTATTTCCTGTTATGTCGAAAATCACAACCAACTTTAACGACATACTTTTTACTTTTTGATATAGAATAATCTATAATAATTTCAATTATACCATAGTTACTATCCTCCACAAGGTCAACTGACGATTCGTAAACGGCAAAACGCGCGTCTGTGCATGGTGGATGCTGGTACTTGTACTATTACTAAGGTTATAAGTATTTCAAAATCAGCTAGAATTGGCACGTTTGTAGTAAATATGTACCTACATATAGCTACAGTAAAGCAGGTGCTGGTTTCGTATTTGTCGAGCACCCTGTATCTATTACATTATCAGAAAAATTTGACTTTCTACTATTTACTATTTTGTAAATAATAATGCCACTTTCTCCAGAATTATTTATTTCTATGCCTTTACAGGGTGGCAGATTACTTAATTGCCCTCTTCTGAAATTGTAGATGCCTTGGTGAAATCTTCTAGATTCTCCTTTTTTCCCAATTTCCTCGTTAAGAACTGTCCTTTGGCGTTCCTACAAAATTATTTTAGTTGGAATCTGCATCTTAAATTTAAACAAACAAAATTACATTGTAAATAAATTGATACACCCTAAGCAATTAGCATCACTTAAGGTTTAGAAAAGTTATGCCGTATTCATATCTTACCTTCAGCGATTGCCCTTTAACTTTTAAAACTAAAAAGGCCTACTACAATATTAAATATTCGAAATTTAATTCGTAGAAAAAAAAATTAATTAGACAACATCCTAATTAAAACGCTACCATACCAGTTACAGGAAAAGTGACAATCTTTTTTACTTGAGGAGCTCTTTGTACCTGAAATTTTCCTCTTTCGCAAAATACGCACCGAACAATTTTATATCTCATAAATGTTACATTTCCTGCTGCGAGAGCTCACTTGAAAAATTCATAAAGACGGATTTGAATACCAAATTCTAATTAAGAACGTCTCACGTATTTTTTATGAGCCATCGTTCCGTAATAAAAAAAAAATCGGACTGCAACTTTTCGTTGGTTTGAAAACATTCGTTTAAAAGACGACAGCAGAGAAGTTTGTAAATTCACTTCTACTTGCTTGAATGGGTACAGGTTCTGTTTTATACTTAAAATTGCTTTTACATATTTTGTAGATCTAGATGATAATTTGATTCGGCTCCAATGGGTGACATCTTTGAATAGAGTTTCGGCGAGAAACATGAAGCAGGGTTTCGTTGCGTCGTTATTCGAGTATGAGAACTTTGATATCGTGATAGATACAACGTGTTGAAACGTGCTCTCGTGTTTGATCTCCTTACAGTTCTCATTACCATAAGGAAAAAGATCTTAATAAACATGAAAGTACCTAAAAAATTCTCTAGAGACAGGATTGGTTTTGGAATTAATCAAGCAGCATAATATATATAATTTTTTATTTAAAGAATCTCATTAACGTTGCTTGTCACTTTCAAATTTTGCAAATTAATAAAACCTATCTCTCGTTGGTATAGAACTGCTTAACGAGCAAAGTTTTGCAAGCTCTGTTTCCAAACATTTCTCCGACAATATTTTTGTTGATTCGTTTTAATGTTTTCTTATGATCTCTGTCTGAACTTTTCCTACTTCATGCGATCTTACATTTCACCCATTGTGAGATATTTAAGGACCAATTAAGCTATTTTTACGATATAGCTAATTTGGAAAGAATTTAGGTCATAATGTGATCCTGGTATTGCTATTATTTTTATATGTTATTAGGAACTGTTCTGTTTATAATAACAATAAGACTACATTATTTGTGTTAACACACATACGTATTTACATAAGTCAAATATAAAAGAAAAGAAAAACTATACATCACAATACATAATGTGTTTAACATAAACATACACACCAAATATTTAGCATGAACACATATCGAAGAGATGCATCTTCTTAAAGTACTAACAATGATCATCTCTTATATGAAAAGCTTTGTGTAATAATATTCTTTTTATAGACCATTCAAACGATTTAGTACTTAAGTCTTTGATATCTTTTGTCTTGTGTTGTAGAGTTATGAAAGATATATTTGTATAATGAGAATTGTACTAAAATATCGTGACCTAGGAAAGTTACAATTTTTAATTTTATAAATCACGACAGTCGGAACAAGAAGATTGCTAACGATGCCTTTGGCTTTCCTCTGCAAGCTAAAGATTGTTAAGCTTGTGTAACTAGGTCTCTCTACCAAAACTCGGACATAGTGTTAAACAAAATAAGCTGCTCTTAAAATATCTCTGATACTAAGAAGGCGACAAGTTTCCTGAGAGGAATCTTGTTTTTACAAGTTTATTAGATACATATTCGGTGTGTGCTTCCCAACACAGCTTTTATTCAAGGAAGAGCCCCAAGTATTTAATAGATTTGTTAGAAAATACAATTGTTTTAATTTTACTGTCGTTTAGAATCAGCTTGTTTGAGGAAATCCAAGAGTCCGCTGCACTACACTGAGAGCCGCGCTTCTCCACAGGATGTGTATTGTAAGTATCATCGCCGCAAGAAATGCATTTATCAACTGGTATTGTTTGCGATGTAGATTAAAAGCTTCAAGGGATCGAGCATTGCGGCACCCCGTATTCAAAAATAAGTCTTTCTGGGGTAATGCGACTTATTCCGACTACTTGTTGATCGTTCGTTAAATAAGATTTAACGCAGCATACTTTTTGGTTTTCGGGCTAGAACCGCGTCGTTGCCGTAGCTTCCGCCGACGTTTCATCCACACTTATGGAACATCTTCAGGGGTATTTCTGCACACTAACTATTCGTTCCAGGGGGTTTATACAGGGCTTGTTATGTGTATAAGAGAGCGCAAAATTTATGTATCAATGAACCGTTGTGGTTGCTAGAAAGAGCTCAGTTCGGGTTTCCAGGTATAATGTAATAGGGAGCCGTCGTCTGTTGGGATGTTTGAATATTTTTTAACTATAATAGTGAGGGTTGCGAGACAAGATGCGAGTAGAGTTAAATTGTATTTGGTGGTCAGTTTCCAGTCTATGCTCAGCCAGCGTGGACTCCGTTGCACGCAACAGCCACGTACACTAACGCGAGTGCTGACCGATCGCTTTGGGTTTGACGATGGTTTTTATGTTGTTCCTGAAGAGGATCTTGATGATGCGATCCCAACATATCTGAGCTAATTTTAATAATCTTCGTTGCGCGTTAGTAATTCATACAAACACAACGACCACAAAGACAAGACCTTCAATTGCTTAAAAATACCAAACATTTAAACTTTTTTTGATATGCAGTTTGCTTGTACAACTAGCCAAGTTCCAGAAAATGATTCCATATCTTAATCGAGGCTCCACGTACGAAACAAACGCAAAGTATTAACATTGATGCTGGTTACCAAATATCCAGTTCCATAATGCACTGAGCGCAATTTACTCATAGATGATACCTAAATTTAAATTGACAATTCACATTGAATCCCTGAAACCCAACATACCCACCAGTGGGAACAGACTTGCCATTATGTCTGATATAGCAACTACTACTTGTACTTGAGCTAGTCCGAAGCTGTAGCATGTCCATTTCTGCTGCATTAAGCATTGGTCTATTATCGTTATACACCAAGCACGCGTATCCAATAACACCACACTTGCCCGAACAGACTCTAAATGTAAGGCAGAATCGGCAATAGCGCAGCTCGTATTATCAGCATACTGTGACAACAAACATGATGGCAAAGACAAGTAGGAGTCGCTAACATATATAACAAAGGGGTAACACAGGTAATATTTACCGCTGAAGAAAGATGTGCAAGAGAAATCCAGAAAGGAACAATTATTACGAAGAGGGAAGACGGTAACACTAATGAGGAGACATTTGGTTATGCCTAGATAGGCGTAACCAAATGTCTACGTATGGTAGACACCATACGTCATTCGAGTGAGAAAGATTAAAGAAGGTGCAGGAAAAAAAATGTAAGTGAAATACAACAATAAAGAAGATTGTATAGCTTGTGGCTTCAAATAATGATCGGTTACCAAAGCTATCTACGAATTGCAATGCCAATGTGCTAAATCGTCTATTCGGCAGACAGTCATTGAAAATAATAAAGAATACCGATAATTTCAATAGGGAAGAAGGTGCAGCTTAAGCAAGATATGGAGGTTAGCATGTTAGCAAACTACGAAGAGGACACCTTGGTCACAAATTGAACAACCGCTTGCAACGAAACGAGGCGATGCCAAAGTATGTGTACAACGAGGAGCAGAAGGCAGTCTTTAGGAAGCTTCTGAAGAAGTTGGCAGCATTCTCAGCAAAACATCAAGCACATGAATGCAGCAAGTCCCGGGAAGCACTATTTCTGTATTTACATTTCGCACTGCTTTACTTGATCGACAACCAAAGAGGATGAAATATCTGACAAACTTCTGCAACGACTAACAATATTGCAAATATTTCATTTATTTATTACAATTTAATGCTTTTTTAGATGTTCTAATTCAGCAATTCTTACCATTCAATTTGTTAACAATTTTCCATACCCTGTATATATGTATATTACTAAGCAATATTATGAGTTATTAAGCCTTCAGAGACGAGTACACTTTCCGTGCGTTTCTGAAATTAGAAGAGACTAGACAGACTCGTGTTTTGTCGAATAAACACAAATCTGTCTAGTTTCTGTTAGTTTTGTGAAGCCTGCAGTCTTAATTATTGATCGGTAAGCACTACCTTGGGGTCCGTGGTGAACGCCGTATACGTGATCAATACTTTGATCGATAGATGCATCCGCAAACACTTGGTATGAATTTCTCGATTTGAAGGAAATACCAGTCAATGATTTCATGAAAATCACTGATAATGAACAGCTGTTAACCTTAGATAATAATTGATACTGGAGGTTTTAAAAGACCCCGATGCTCGTTTTGTAGTTAGTTTTCAGTTTTTAGTCTTCAGTCTTACAGTTTTCAGTGCGGAAGCTTTGTCGGTAGTGTTCTTTTATTTAAGAAAGTAATGAAACCAAACCGTAGAACTATTAAGTGTGTTTGCCAATCTTGCAAGCCCTTCCAGAAAACGACCATTGGTAGTTAGTGCATCAAATTAATTTTTTTTCTGGTTTGTTATATATCTGTCTTTGTATATTAATAAGTGGTATCTGAGTCGTTCGTCGTACATACTTTCCACAATTATATTTCTATGATTTCACTGCTTATTTAATTTTTAATTTAATATACACATATCTTTTAAGTTAACTTGTTGTTTTTTTTCTTGTTGTAACCTACTAACTTAGGATGTTTATTTTTACACCTGTAACTTATAAGCAATTAGAACTAGGAAATGTTTAATTTCAAACTATAACTCAAAGGATACCCAAAACGAATTTTATGCTCGCACTGTTATCTTGTTAAGAGTAATCAAGAACTAGAAAACTGGCACCAAAATGTGATTATATAAGTGACAGTGTCCAAATGTAGATACATCTGTTGAATACTGTAAAATAATTTGGCGTCAAACATTCTATTTGGAAATGTCCTAGAATTTCCTAGAATGTGCACGTATAAATAAAGAAATATGTTGTCGATAATATTGAGCACTTAATTTTCCGATATATTAGACAAACTGTACCTTAATAGGGAAATTCTATACTTTTTCTTATTTGAAGTACATTTTCTCAAGCCAATATCTTTATTTCAACCCTGATTTATCGTAGAAAATAAAATCATACCCATGGAAAAGCCGCGGCTTCAGTATATACATTTACCCCGGAAATAACCACACGCCTCGCTGTTAAGGGTTACTAAAGTACGTTAAAGTAAAGAGGTAATCAGAGCAATTACTTATACTTTGCATTCATTTTTTGAACCGAGGGTAAACCACAAGGTCAAATGCATACACCCGCAAATGGTATCAGAGGATCCTTCCTAAGTGCTTTTTCTCTTCCCTATTCAAGTCCCTTCCTCATAAAGGCTGCAAGCGTTGTAGCGAGATGGAAAGTAAATAAATTTTACATATTTGGATAAACCAACGAAGCACATATATAACTAACTCAAATTTTCACTATTCCGTAGATTGTGAACGAATTTTGGTTGTTTTTCTAAATATTTGCTTTTGTAAAACATAATGAGCGATAATTTACAAAGAATCGAAAATGTTGCATAGAATTCATGTCGGTCAAATCGGTCTTCCTGATAGCTTCAATTGATTTGCAATATTTAATGAGATTAAACCAGTATGAATAGTAATGCATTTACCATTCATTTGTTAAACCCTTCGAATGTTCACTGAACCTAAATTGCGCCAAAAATCCATTACTCCTTTGATACCGGACCTAAATTACGCTCCAAAATTTTAATTACCTGCAGTACACTGCATGAGTTGCATTGAGAAGAAAGAAATACATCAAACTTTTAACTTTATGAGTATACGGTCATCCAAGTGGAAAGTTTAGATTGGTGCATACAAATAATTTGAAATCCGAACAAGGTTCCGAACTGTTATTTTGGCAAAAATACAAATTTATATGTATCACAGACAAAACTTTACTTATCTCTGGTTCCTTTGTTCCCACGCTATTCTCGTACTCTGAACTCTTCTATTTCGCCGGAGCATTTGGCTTGCTTTATTCAGCTTTGAAATCAATCAGAAAACACTTTCGGATCGTTTTTAGCCATTCGAATTGCGTTTGACCTAGTTTGTGGTTTATGTTTGAACAAGGCTAATAGTTTCTATTACGTTTGTTGCATTTGAAACTTGACCATATTTACCTTTTTCGTCCCACTTATGTTTCAAATAATTGGCTATTTTGCTTAAATATTTACAAGTATAAATTGTATCACAAAACAGTATACAAGTGCACAATTTCTGCTCGATACGTCAAACTCACAACTAAATCATTTGGCAACTTGGCAACAGTATTGTAATTCTCATTTCGTCTAGCAATCTAAAATTAACCAAACTGATAAAAATTCATTTATTTATCTATTTTTCTAAACGATACTAACGGCGCCGTCTAATAGTCATTTTATTCCTAAAGACACTAATGTTACTTAACATCTGTGTGCCACGTACATAAAATGTTTAATGAAATAATTAATAATTAAAAAAAAAATAAATTTCATTGATCGAAAACGATGAGGTACTGACTGTTATCCAAAAAAAGAAAAATGTGTTAATGTTAGTATTTAACCATTCACTTAAGAACCAGGTTATGATTAGAGCGCAACAAGTCGATTGCCTAGCAGCAGCGGCACTGCACAGGGTTAACGAAGTAAACGTACGCGTTATTTAGAACAAAGCACAATAAAAGAATTCATGAAAATGCAAACATAATATAGTAAACAACTTACTGAATATGCTTAGATGGCTGAACAAAAATCCGGAAGTGAGGCCTTCAACACCTGTATGAGACCGTACGTTTCTACAGTGGTCTCCTTCAGACCCGTTCATTGTGGTGTATATATCTGCTTATACGCAGAAAAAGATCGTTCTACATCTAGCGACGTAATATTCGCGTACTCAAAATGGCCTTTGAATTTGTATAACGGATCTTCCGTAACACTATTGTAAAAAGATGGCGTAATCTAGAAAAATCGACATTTTTACGTAGTACAGTATTACATTTTTCTCTGACTGAAACACCTTCTTCGTCATCTAAAATATGTAGCACTGTTTCTACGTGGTCAACAATTTCACACGAATCCCGTAAGGTCAACGAAGTGTTTTGCAATTTTTTTATTGCGTCTACTACTGGAACGTAATTGTCGTTAATAGTTTTTAAATCTGATACAACTTAAGGATTTTGGAATTGCATTTGACTTTGTTTTATTGCAGCTTGCTTCTTTAGCGTCCAGTTGTAAAATCACTAATTTGATCTTCTCAAAATGTTTAAAATAATGGAATATTGTTTCTAACCATGTACCCCATCGGGTAAGAATTGGCTGCGGCAGTTCCGGTATATCAGGACACTGTGAACGAAATAGCCGAATACGTTTGGGGGATCTAAAAAAAGCCGCTTTCGTCTATGCTATTAGTTGATCCACATCAGGATAACATTTTGGTATAGTGTCCACTACAAGGTGTGAAGCATGAAGTAGACGTACTATGTGCAGCAAATTCGGTTGAACAACTTTGAATAATTGACCCCAGCGAAGCATAACTGCGGCAACATCTACAGTCCTAACTAACACATTATGAACAGCTTCCGCGATATATCTTTACTACTTTTTACAGGCTAGCAAATAAAGGTGTGACGGTCCTTTCAAGGTCATTGTCCGTGCTACAATCGATACTACGAAATCGTTTTTAAATGTCCCTAGTTTCATCTATAGTTAGCCACAACCGTTCATTTTTGACTGCAGTTTTCATTCATTTAATTCTCAATCTTCTCGCGCACTTACGGACTTGCGGACTTGGTAGTTCCCACGTTGAATTGTGTTTCTTCCAAAACTGATGAAACATTGTTTGTCTGATTTTTGCAAACGATATATTGCACGCACTTAATATCATCATTAAATCACATAGAAATTCTTTATGCGTTATTTACATGGTTCCTACACATATATGGCTTCCAACATAATAAATTTTTATCGCAAACTACACACTTGATTTCTTTACCACAATATATATTAAGTCTGGAAATTGCCATAAATACGTGTTTACCCTGTTAGCAAACAGGCAAGTTGATGCATTTTCAACATTTTTAATGCTTTCCGTTCAATTCCAACATTTATCAACTTCGCACTGCGATACGTATTACACATAGCACACAGCATAGAAGGCCGGGAAGCGCGGACATGTAACTAAGCAACTCTGTATCTTCCCAACCTCTCGCGGTTAAATACCACTGGAAGGCAAGCCAGAATGTTGCGCTCTAGTTATGATATTTTAATAAATTGCTTAGCCCAACCTTAGCGCCTTTGTAACCGGCATTTATAAATGGGGTAGTCGTGTAAGTGACAAAGTACGAACGTCTATATAGACGCTAATGCGTTAGTCATACTGCAGGCAAGATTTGGTTTACTTGGAAGTATAAATTTGCAATGCACCGCTGAGGTATGAGGGAAAATAATGCTATTAATAAATTTTCATACCATCCATTATTTGTACTTACCATTGCCAACCGCTTTTAATATGCGCAAACCGATCAATAGGTGTGTAATTATTATATACTGTTGAACGTCACTTCTGCTTTAATATTGTACTAAATATATTCACCAACACTTGAGTAATTAATTTTTATTTGTTTGATGCAGAGGAATTCTTAGAATTTTATAGCTGTTCATTTTGCCATGCTCCTCATTATTACATTAAAGTTAGCCGCACTACATTTATTTGATAATATGCAAATTATGATGAATATAAGAGTCAATGCTCTTGCTAGATTTAAAAAAGAGGAGTCTTCATTCCTGGAATTATAAGAAACTTAACTGCAAACGCGATCAAACGAGAAAATGAGGCGTATTACCATTTGAAATTTTTGAACCAGAATGTACATACGTGATAAGTAAGTTGCGATAATTCAATGTCAAATAACACTATTTGTTAATAGGTGCCTTTCTTGGACAATGTTCCCAGTGTTAGTATGACTTCAAATGCTCTTCAGTATTACAATGATATTATACATATTAATGCTTTATCGGATTTTGTATCTCTGAGCAGCTGTTTTTGGACACGATGGAATATTACTTGATGCGCTTAAATTGCGCTGTCATGCTGTTACACCCTATTCGACTCGTATTGTTAACTGCTTCTCGTTTGATACGGTTTTTCCATCCAGCTGCAAGCGCTTTCAAGATAATATCTTCCACCTCGTGCAGAGATTTACCGGATTCCGGTAATGTTAAAAATAGTTGAGAAGGCAATTTGTGAACAGCTAAAAAGGTATTTAAGTATAACATAAAATTTTACCGCATTGTGAAGAGAGATACCTTAATTCCAAAGTAAATAAATGTAAAATAAAAGCAGGTTCCTCGACGAACATCCACATAATATGATGTGATGATTAACGCAAAATAAGCACGATACACTGTTTTGTTAGTTGTAAAATTCATTATTTTCTTTAATATTGTTAATGTGAAGTAAACACTGTGGAGTCTGCAACATATTTGCTATATTTGTTGATCCCATTTAAGCGTATCACAGTGGTTATTTAAAGTTGTAAAGTTCCGGAGTTTTAGTACCTTCATCAGCTTCAACTATTACATATACATATACATGTTAAACAAGGAAAGTTAACACCATTCAACATAAAGTTATAATATATAATAATATCACAATTTGCTAATTGCTGTTGGAAATTTGTTCAAATGCAACATTAATAAAAATTAAAAATAATAGAGGACCCATGATACTCCCTTACTGTAGTTGAATTTTAATGCTGAACCACTACAATACTGTATAGTTTTACGGTTTGTTTTCAATACACCTGCCCTGAGACTATCGTCTCAATTTTTTTTGCGAAAGTAGTTAGGTGACTAATAGGTCTATAGTTCTCTACGTTGTTATAATCTCCTTCCTTTTCTAGTGGCACAATCATATCATATTTCAATGATGTTGGAAACTTACCACTAGATAAAGGTGTACTGAGGATATGACACCGGATCATCAATTACAGAAAACATGATGTTTCAGGTCTGAAAAGGAGATCAAATTGATTAGTATTAGTATTGATATAGTTACTTCTTTTACCGTCTAAATTTAAGGTGTAAAAGTTACTCAATTCATTATCTTCAGGCCTTAGGATCACTAGTGTTGTGAATAACTACCAGTTTTACTCATTTCCTGATTTATAATATTCGACACAGTTAAAACTGAACGTCCTCCGGGTTTGGAAAACGAGTTTTCGATTAACTATGATACGGTCCAAACCCGGAACACGTTAAGTTTTAACAGACTCTGGCCGTGGAAGCCTACGTTATTGGTTCAACATAGTCTTGGATTTATTTTTTGAATGTGCAACTTTGTACTAATTGATTCCTTTGTTCATATCCGTAATTGTTTGTCTCCTTTTTTTAATTGATTTACGGTCGGGCCAATATAAAGCAAGCAATTCGAAAGTAGATATTTATTTATTTGTACATTAAAATTTTCGGAGAACTGGAACGCATTTCTCTCGGCTTATTTGTAACACATATAAGTAGATATTGTATAATTAAAACTGAAATTAAAAGTTGTAGAGAAGTTACTGAATTTTTCGCTTGCAGAACCTTTCTTAGTAACTAACTCAAATTGTTCCTCCTTAAACTAAATTGAAAAAGTGAAGCTTGCAGAACTGAATTAAAGATTTCGACAGAGAATGTACCAATGGGTGTTTACAATATTTAATAAAAAAATAAGGAACTAAATCATGACTATGATTGCTTACTTATTCAAAGCAATAAATCACGTACATGAATACTGTGGCACTGGAACACTGAAACACCTCATCGACACTGGACATACGTTTCGCTAGCTAAGCTATCATCTTCAGCAGCAATACTAGTATTGTGTGTTTTTGAATTGAAGTGTTTCAGTATTCAGAGCAAAGTTGAATACTCAGACAATTTAGTGATGTCCATGCAAAATGGATAACTTAATCAGCTTGGCAAATAACGGATCGGTGAAAAACCACTAAAATATGTGTTAAATAGATCCGCATGTGCTGTGGTATCTTCAAGTACCGTACTATTAAGAACGCGACTCCTTTGCCTTTTATCGCAAATAAACAACCAGAAATTCTTAGGATATTTAAGTAATTAGAAGAGTCTTTTTATAACACTGCAAAGTTCTCTAATTTACTGTAAAGGAGCAAGTCACTTGAATTATCAATACTTTCGGAGGCAGTTAAAATTCAGTTTGATATTTATTATTTCAGGCGTTTACCATGTGCATACCGTTTAGGATCAATTTTTTACTGAAAAATATAGAAACATAGACCTCAAGCGGATTATCAGGGGTTGTGTTAAATATATCGCATGCAATATTCACATGGGAATAACTGACTAAAAAGGACCAATCCACATTGCACATAGCTTGATCTATAGCTTTTCTGTCATTGTACGGCCTGAAGTATTCTGAAAGAAGTTCGACGGTAATGCTTAGCCAATAAATACACCTATCAAAGACACCGGATGGTGAGTATCTTTGTGTGTCCTTACTGGCAACTATAGAAAAAAAGTAATTGTACGAAGGAATGCCGTAGCAATTTCAAGAGAATCTTGCAGTAATTACTCCAAATATTTAGAAAAAATTCTGGAGGATGAGAAAATAGTACTGCTCAAATGATATATTGCTATCAGAGAACAAAGGCTATTTGAATTTTAGTCAACAATAACTGATAGAAGGGAAAATCTGAAACCTAACACTGAGTCTTTGCTCGACCATCACAGCAGTACGTGTAGTGATATGTGATATGTTAATCGCATGAACTTCTTATTCGTAAATTTGGGTAGGGCGAGAATTCAAAGTTACGGCAGGACACGTGAAAATTAATAAACCCACTACCTCAAGTTATTCAGAAGTTATGCAGGCCTTTTATGTCGGCCATACATTTAAGAAAGGAGGCAACCACGATGTAGAAAATTACAGACCAATAGCGATCATTTCAGTGACTCCGAAAATTGCATACATTCATTAGCAACCAACAACTGAACCCATAACCATAACCATAGATAAAATCGCGATAATGCTATCTCAAAAGAAAGAAGTTACTGGATTGTTTCGAAATCTACCTAAAGCGATTGATAGAAATTGACGAAAGAAATAGATCTTAAAAAACTACAACTGCTTGGCTTTAGAGGGGCTATCAACAAATGTTTGACGTCGTATTTACAAGAAAAACCAACTTTAAACCATTTTAAAGTTTTTCTTCGGGCGAATTTTTTTTTCTAAAATTCTCTTGATAGATGGAAATATCGAACAAAATGCGATTATTCGAACATATCAAGTTACCAACCGTTGCGAATTTTTTGGTGAATCTACCATAAAAGACCTCTAAAAAATAATAAATTCGGCTAATTAATAGGAACGTAATGAAAGCTGTATTCAACAGATTTTTTCCTATTTTTGTTGTCCATTGTTTATCATTTCACATTATAATAATCGACCTATTCGAGTATTTTTAGAAATAATTGGTAGTAAGTAATTAATGAATTTTATTCCCAACCTTTCGACATAAAAAGCTTTGCGTAGTGCGGAAGTCTCTGATATTTCCTTACAGCGGGTTTGGATACGTCAAACAAAAATATAAAGTAATGCACATATTGCATTTACTGTAATTTACAAAAAAAGCAACGATATCTTGGTTCGTTGGTTTTATTTTATTTTACGTCCAGTATTTAACATGTTTCACAATTAAAGAAAATTTGTAATCACAGATTACATATTGCAGTTTTTTCAAGATAATCTTTTACGGATATTTGCTCTCCAATATTTTCGTCGGGAGTGTCAAGCGAAAAATAAGTGCTTGTTAAGAGTGTGCAAGTTGCGATTTAAGATCATATTAAGCTCAGACATCATAAACATATCATGTGAGGAAAAAGAATGCCGACATGTGAACACTTATTTTATACAAAATAAACAATGAAAATTACTATACTGGTACCACACAGTCACAGTTTTTCATAAAATCTTTAGTATAAAATCACTAATATATGCTCTTAGAAACCATTTGAAAGAAGCATATATTTGGCAATATTTAATCATAACGAAATACATGTGATGGAGAAGAATGGTGGAATATTGCTATACCTGCCTTTTATAGAAATAGAAATCTTTAAACGAAACTTTGTGACGAAGAAGCAATATCTATAATAATAATAATAATCCACTCTACACACGGGAACCCAACGAAACATTCCAACCACTGTGCAAATTATGATATTTTAGAATAAGATGCATAGGGTGCTGGGAGGGCAGCGTAGGTGTTTGCTCCCACGCGGTTTGCCTAGTTCTTACTTGAGGACCACGGAAAGCGGTTTCAACTTTAGGGCAGTTCTCTGGGCAAGGTTTTGGGGTGGAGCTAAGAACAAAAGATATTTAATTTAAAGTAATATAAGAGCAACAAAAAGGAAGAGAAGACATATTATTGTCATATCCTCAATAAAGTCATTATAAGAATTGCAGCACCGGGATATCAATAGACCACGAAGTGCACTCTTAAATTTTACAATATCATTAATATCACTTAAAGACCTCGGGAGTTTAAAATTTTCTATTGAATAAAGGGACGACTTCTCAAAATCAGCAGCTTTATGCTGTTACAAGTAAACTTAACACCCGCGAAGTATTGTACGTATGCTACGGCAGCTCAGACAAATGCGGATTCGTTTTAACATAAAGAGAAGCTCTGTGTATGTATGTACGTCGCTGAAAAGGTGAACGGTTGATAGCTAATGAATTTATCACATGATGCTCTAGGACTATAGCCAAAGATCAACTTAAGAACCCTTTGCTGTGCAAGAAAGATTCATTCATAGCTAGAAACCCTGCCTCATATTAAGAAAAAAGTACAAAATACATCAAAGCGTACAACTTGTATTTAAATTGCTTTTTACTTGTAATACTGCGAAATAGTGTTTATTTCGTTCTATTACAAATGTCATCTACCAGATCATTAAATCCAAGTTCAGCGTCACTAATAGTTTCTAGAAATTTTGTACATCCGGTAAATGAAATAGTTGTGGCGGTGAAATGAGGCCTATGTTTGGTAAAATTCAGTAAAACTGTTTTAGTTTCATTTAGTGTTAGTCTGTTTTTTGGTCACCATGTCGAAAATTCATTTTTAACTTGATTGATTTTTATTTCTAAATCAGATATATTTCCGGCGCTAATGTAGGCGTCCTCGGCATACATGATAACACGTCCGGCGCCAATGTTCGGTGCCAAATCATTCGCGAAAAGTATAAAGATGAGCGGCCTAAGGATCGAACCCCGTGGCACAGCCGAAAATATATTGCGCCATTTGCAACAACTCTCAACGTCAGATCAGTTAGAAAGGACATAATCCACTCTAAAATTCTCTTAATTTCACCCCGTACAATTTTCATGGCATAAATGAGAATTCCAAGTTATCAAAAGCTTGAGTAAAATCAAAAATATTCTCGCCACACTCCCTGTCCCCTTCGTCCAATTGCTTATAAACAAATTGTAGGAAATTAACGGATGCCAGTGTCAGTGGATCTGTTGTTTCGATAAGCATGCTAGAGATTCGAAAGTACGTCATATTTCTCCAGAAAATCTGTTATTCTGCTACATACCGTAGATTCAATGACTCCTGAAAGAACTCTCAAAATAGAAATAGGTTTATAATTTGTGATATTTTGACGATCGTTTTTTTTTAACTGGAATAACCTTTGCGGTTTTTAATGAACAAGAGTACCGATAACATAACGATATCGATTACCGATAAGATATTGAAAATTCTTTTTTCCCGGCTTTAGCACTAGCAATGCATTGTATTATAATCAACGACGCAGCATTTTGAAAAAACATTGTCGCGTGGAACTTATATACGCACTTCTATACACACCCTGCGTACATACATACCATGCTTGCAATAATGCGGTAATACAAAAATACTGGTGGTCATGAATTTGCGGCAATGTTTGCAAATTGTAATTTACTGTTTACTATTCGAAACGGTAAAGAGTAGGAAAAACATATGTGCTCGTAGCGTTTTCGCTTTTAATACTGTTTGCTGGCGGATGTTGTAGTTTTATTTGTGATATTGCTTTAAACACGTATTTTTGTGTGGGATTATTAGAATAGGGAATTGTTTATTTTAGCAACTGTTTATACATGCGCTGGAGCGGTAACAGACATAAAGCGTATTGATTTCGCTGTAGTTTCCCGGTCATCTAGAATTGTTTTGGACAAGCAAAGGTGATTTCGAGATATTTATTATTTTTGTCCTGAATCCCTAGACATTCTCCCTGCGGTTTAAATGAAAAATAAATACCAGAATTGTGCGAAAATTAATTTGAAAATAGGGAAATTAACCTAATAAAGAGACGTTTTCGTATAAACTCGAAGGTTACGTGAAAATCAAAATTTGATTTTCACTTCATATGTAACGTAAAATTTAAACATTAGAAACTTGGATTCACTAGACACATACATAATTACACTACGGTATATTTAACTAAACTGGGAAAGCAGTCAAGCGTCCCTTGACTCCTTTGTTCGCGATGGTGATTGTTTGATCACGGCCGATTAGGATATTAGGACCTTTCGAATGTAGACATATGAAATCCACAATATTGGAGGAACAGTAATGGAAGAAAAGGTCCCTATCTCACAAAATTTTGTTTAATAATTTTGGACTACCGATTTCGTGTTATATATAAAACACTTCCTCAGGCCAGAATTAAAGTAAAGGTATTAAAGTTGTCAAAGCAATTTTTTAGTAGAAACTTCCTTAACAACTTTATACCTTTACTTTAATCCTGGCCAAGGAAGTGCCTTATATATAATACGAAACCGGTCGCTCAGAATTATTGACCATACAACTAGGTAAGATAAAGTCATTTTCTTTCGTTATTGTCCCTTCAATTTAAATTACATTCGCACAGTGTTATTATGGATTATAATCGATGGATTTATTGTAATAAATCCATATACCAATATGTTGGTTAATTTTTAGAAGGAACAACCAAATATATATGTGTTCTATTTAAAATGGCAACATAGACACTTCCTCCACTACTTATCGATCATCCTGCACATAGGGAGTTACTTGGGAAGTTTGACGTCCTACCATGTATAAAACAGACACAATTCCCAAACTCCAATGATTAGCACGTCCTGAATTTACAACATTTAAGGGCTGCGTCGCTTGGAAATGTAATACTCCAGCAACGAGGCAAATTAGAGGTTTACATTTATTTTTGGAAGTATCATAACATCTAAGGTTATATCTTACGTGCGAAGGTAAAGCCGTTCATTTTGCCGACCTGGGGTTAATCATTAATATCAATTAATGCTTATAGCTGCCCTATCTTGAAATGTTGAGAAGCTGAGTGGCACTTTATGAGGTCTAGGTAAGAGTACAGGAAGCCACAATTGCAAATTTACATAATTCACCCCTGTAACCGTTATTTAGTTTCATATACCTTGTGCGTCATATAAACCTTGAGGATTTTTAACCTATGATATATTGTGATTTCTCATATATACATATACAAGGCAGATGATATATATATAGTAATTTAACTGGATTTAAATTCTAAGTAGGTTAATAAAAGAGTTAAAACTGAATGTGTTCACGCACGCTGTATTTGCGGAAATTGTAACACCTAGATGCTCGTAACATGTTACGCCGGAATTATTGGAAAATATCGCTCCAAATGAAATGCGGGACGTGTCGCAAAAAATTGTTGAACAACTGGTTGGTACATTCAGATGAAAAATTTCCGGGTACAATTTTATCAGTAAAAACTCGCAGAAAATCGAAAAAATAAAAACTGTAATCGAGCGCTACTTGCTCTCATGAAACATCGTTCGTTAGATTTATTAATTACGGCGATCCTCGTTAAGTCGATTTTCACTTGTATTCTTTAACAATTTAGTACACCAAGCATGCTCTAAATGCATTATATTATACCTTAAGCGTTTTGCCTTTGATATTTGCCGAAAAACAAGAGATGAGCTCATGGTGAGTTGCAGAAAGCAGCGACAACGAACTTTGAGTATTTTTTTTATACAAAGGCCAGGGAATCGTGATATGAAGACCGAAGGTTACCACAAGAAGAAAATGAGAGTATTTTTTAGGGAAGAAATACCAAACCGTCTTCAAGGCTTGCTGTCCTCCATCAGAGACAAAAAGAAACTCAGCTCTTGAAAAACAAAAGTATATTAACAGTAAATGAAAATCTAAGCAACAAAAAAAAAAAAAGAATAATTGATAATCTTTGACTATGAAACTAAATGGTGATCCGACAGGACCTCGCCATGTATCCGCTTATTGGAAGTTAGATTGGTTTCCTGGATAGAAAAATTTAACATTTAAATTTAAGCAAAACAATTACATTGAAAAAGCAAATAAGTAAATGAATTTAAAATTGGAAATGAAATTAAATCTATCATTAAAAACATAGTAAAGTGCTAAGTGAAATTGTATAAAAGCGAAATGCTAGCATGAAATAGATTAATGAAATTAAATTAAAGAAAAGAACAAATATATATGTAATATATAAAACAGCATAAGATTGATCAGCCAAACAGTATGAGTGATTGCAGTAACTCGAATAAATTATAAAGAAATGATAATTAGTGCAAATGATAGCATACAATATCACGCTGCAAAAAAAAAATTGTAAAACCAATTACATAAGGGATGAGTGGATAAAAATTGAAAACTGAGTTAACAAGGAAAAGGAAATAAGATGGATTAAATCTCACCCGTAATATTTTTTAGATTCCCTCATGAATGGAGATAAGAACGATAGAATCAATTTTTCAATATAGGAGAATAGTTTTCAGTAAGATAATTCTCTTCATCAATCTTGTGCAAGCAATGTTATCCATTGCTTGCACAAGATTGGAATTATCTTCCAATGCAATAAAAAATACAATAAGCAATGAATCTGACCAATTGGTCACAAAACGTATTAGAAGACAGCGAATGTAATGTATAAAATAATGATTAGGCAAAATAAGAGAGAAAAGTTAGAAATATAATACAATCACTTACCGTAGATGAAAAATCGCACAAGCGACAATAATCCGTCCACCAAGCGAGACGGTCAAAAAAAGAAGCGACTGTAAAAATAAGTAAAAACGTAAAGTGGGAAAACTAGGAATTTTACGCGAAGACTGAAAGAGTGAGTATCATAATTTTAAAAATATACCATACAATTTTCTTAAAGAATAATTTAACATTCTACTAAAATAGAATAAATGCAACTAGCACGAATATAGGAATGGTAGAAACTTTTCAAAGAAAGCCAACTGGTCGTGCAGAAGGTGTGTAATATTTTTGAGACGGGATTCTATGTGGACTACATGATGCCAATCAATTCAAAAAGCATTTTTTTTTATTCTACATTCAATACGTCAGTAGATCATATTAACAATTTATTGACTTGACATTGGCATATTCAATGCAGGGCTGAAGTAGCCCGTACCCAGTACCTGCAAAAGATCAATGTTATAGGAATTACGGATGAAGCGACTGTTGAATGGTGCTCAGCCGGGTACTGTTCCCCAAGCCAGCCCTCGAACAGTTCTTGGGCTGCTTAACACGAGAATCATTGACCGATTTTCTTTTTGTTTTTGAATTTGGACCATTTCAGAAAAACATCTAGCTTTGTAATTTGCTTCTTTATTTAGAATTTTTGTATTTTCGGAATTAAATTTATGACCTGTATCTAATTAGTGTCTTGTTAAGAGCAATAATGTTATGTTCATATTGTGTAAAAGTAAAATACTTTTAGCTGTTTCTGACAAATGATTAACATACGGCATTGAAACGTATTTTTGTGTTTTGTGTTGTTTTTTTTTTGTGGGCATTACACTACTTGTATATTTTTTCTTCGTTATTATTGTATTAGAATATTTTGACGGGTAATTATTTTTTTGGAATATTAATTTAATTTTATTTAGTATTGTACGTCTGCAATTGGAACTTGTTAGATTAATAGCTCGATCAACTAGTGCGATAAGTGCATTCTTCTTGTGACATAATGGTTGCATTGGGAAATAATTTACGTATCTGCTTGATGATGTCGGTTTACTATACCGTTGAGTTAATATTTGGTTTTATTTTTTGACTAAAGTCTAATTCTGTTATAAACCGTATCTTTGGATGAAACTTATTAACTTCTTTATGTATATAATCAACTTTGACGGGATTATTGTGAAGCAATCATCCACGTACCTTTTAAAAGTGATTGGTTTGATACTACTTTCATTTCCAAATATTCCATCACTAATTCTCCGATTACGTATCGTATATCAAATACCATACCTGCAATGTGAAAAAGTATATATAGGTCAGACAAAACAATATTTAAATGGAAGACTAAATGGACATAAATACTCTAACAATATTACTGCTCTTAAAAATCATGCATTAGATTACAGATCATAAATTTAATTTCGAAAATTTAGAAATTTTAAATAAAGAAGCAAATTACAAAACTAGATGTTTTGTTGAAATGGTCTAAATTCAAAAACAAAAAGATTCGGTTGGTGATAAAATTGACATTAAAAATTTATCTAAAATATATCATCCACTTCTATAATCAATATAACAAATGACAAGAGTAAAAGTTTTATTAATTTTAGACGTACATTTGTTACTGAAAAATATGTTTTTTATATTTTTCAGTAACTAATGTACGTCTAAAATTAATAAAACTTTTATTTATTTTACATGTAAGCCTAAAAGACATTCACGCAAATATCAAAAATAAAAGCAAAGTAAATAAAAACATCTGTAATAATGATAGATCCCACTCCTTTTATAGTTAACGAACTGGCCTCCATGTTCGCACTTTTATGCCATATACATACACCTTTTAACGCAATTTTAAGAAAACTGGCTAAAAATAAAAATTAGACTAATTAAAGTAATTAAACTATTGACAAGTATGGAGAATCTGCGGAAGTAAAATTGTAAGTTACCATTTGGAATGAGAAAATTATATTAGATAAGGGTGTCCTAGTATTGATATCATTTTCTAGATATTTTTTTTTCTCTTGAAGAAGATGGCGCTTGTTCATACAAATGTTAGATTCGACATACTATAGTAATTGAAGAGAATAGGCCACTACACTCAATATGTAAAACTAATACTGTCTAGTGCTAGCATTTGTACAATTATATGGAATGTTCGTATTCAGAGAAATTAAGATCGAGTTTTTATGGGCATTTTCTTGACAAGTATTAATTACACTTATTAAGTATGTTATTGCATTAAAAATACAGTGGAACATCATGCGGTCTTATCAATACCACACTACATTATCTTTGCAAATATAGTAACTCACTTTAAAATGTTACAAATAAATATATAGTTTATAGGTAACTTCTTAAAGTTCTCTATGACTGAAACTAAACGTAGTCCGGGTTTGAACCGTGTCATGTCGTTGGTTAAAATAAAACTCGACGTTTCACCCACAATCGTATGGGGTTTCTTCAAGAGAGTGATGCCAACAGTTAGCACGGTAACTCAACGTGTGAACCACGCCAGAGGCGAAACTAATTGACCGGGAAGCAGTTGATCACGGTAACTCAGCATGTGAACCATGGCAAAGGCAAAAATCAACTGCTCTTTTATTTTAACCAACTACATGACACGGTTCAAACCCGGAACACGTTTAGTTTCAACTGACTCTGGCCGTGGAAGCCTACGTTTTTATTCTCTACGACTGTTGACAGGATTTGTTCTATAGGGTTTCCTAAAAAATTTGCGCTGTACCTTGATTTATTAAATCAGACGTATTATATTAATCTAAATTAGAATGTTCTAGTGTAGCTTGTGCACCACTGAACCTACACCTAGCAATAAATACGAAACAATATCAAGGCTATAAAATTCAAGGTCAGATTGGAAATAAATGCTTTAATTTAGTTTAAGCTGATTCTCTGCAATATTTTGAAATCCGAATATTGGAATAAGGGGGTTAATTATAATAGAAAATTTGAGTTTGTCAGAAAATTGAACTGTGCCGTTAAGTCAAGACATATTCGCCCTCCTCCATAGAAATGATAACGCAGAGGAAAGTGTTGCTTCTTTTAACGCATAATGACGATAAATTGAGTCACACTTTAATTCTAATCTCTAACTGAATAGTGTAACCGGTGCAATTAAAATCACATTACGTAGCAAATATTTTCAATTATTCACTGCTACGCGCTGCTCTACATATTTTGTAATTAGCTAACGCTAGCTATGAGAAAGAATTTTACTTGCACAAAAATATTATTTAATAATAACATTGTTGCTTTGTGCTTAGGGGTTGCTGCCGGATATTAAAATAGCTTTGCTTTTGCGCTTGTAAATAACATTAGCCATCAAACAATTTCCAGCGTCGAGTTACGTGCATTCCTGAAACATCTACATATGTATTGTATGTGCAATGTTATTATACAATATAATATAATGTTGGTTTTAGGAATCTTATTACATATCAAACTCTGGCTAATATTTCTATGAATCCATTCTACTTGTACAATGCGGTACTTCCGAAATGGTAACATTTCTGTGATATTTGTATAGTCAGTAAAGCGAGCTTTGGAGCATCTAGCGCTAAATATTCTTAATATGCCGAAAAAAGGAAAATATTGTTAATTTCCCAAGTTAACGTTTATATCGTTATCATTTTAAAATGTCATCTGGTTTAAAATCTCTTAGAAGCTCTGAAAAAGAGGTTTTGATCCAGTTTTCTGCGGCTGGGCTACCAGCGTCCTTTATTTCTCCGTAAAGTTTCTTGTAGTCATTGTTGTTTCTTTCTTTCCAACGACTTAACCACCTGTCTATAGACTTAAAACCTTCGTGTCCTAGCTTTGATGCGAAAATTGAGGCTTTCTCCATTAAAATGCCACGGGGATGATGGGCGCATTTTGTGTACGCACTTTTGTTATCCATTGCCGAAGGGCACTTTCTATTGCAACATCTTTTCCGTCCCGTATTCTTTTGCGCTTAGGATTTACCTTACTAGCATTGTTTTCTTTAATTTTTTCCCGATTTTGTAGAAGTCTACTTATAGTGTAGATCGCGTAATTCCCAATTTTATAGCAGCACAGCGTTGACTACACGGAGGTAAAGCTTCGTACTTTCATATTTTTCCCGAAAATTTAAATTTTGAAGCTGCGTTATTTTAGGCATTTTGAATGTATGTTGCACGCACAAAGGATAAAGTGAAACTGAAGAGTATACCGCACAAACAACATAACTTTCAGACAGCGGGGATTCCCGGAACAAATAACGACTACCCATCATCTCAATTTTCAAACACCCGTGATTCCTGGAATGAATAAAGAACTTATTTAACATTCAACAAACCGGCGCAAAGCGTGTTTTGATTCGAATAAACGGTATAAGACGAGGGTGTAATGTGAGATCTAGATACGCTCGGAGCAGCGCTGATGACGCCGGGTGGGCAGAACATGTCCGAAATCGATTTCTTCAAATACTAGAATTCAAAAACTGATTTTCTTTCCATGCTCAAACACCATTTGATATCAACTGCAGTGAAACAGCATGATAGATGTAAGAAAATAAATCTTACGAACATTGTTAGATTTAACTGAAAAATTAATAATAAAAATGCTATCCTGATATTCGTAAGGTTGTGATTAAAATTTGGAATAAACGTTTACTTATTGCTAGTCGAGGATTAAAGATTCCTAAACTAATATCGAGTTGTCGACAGAAAAAGAGTTTGTAATATGAAATAAAGTACTCACTACACACATGACAAACTGGGTGGACTAAGAAATACTATATATATATAAATGAAAACTGGTTTATCAAATATTTATGATATATATGATGTTCCGTTTGGAATTTACTTTAATTTACTTACAGACGTTGGAATTAATTTTAAATTTGTCTAGATACACAGAATTGCAAGCGGAACAACTGTTTCAGTAAACTCGGCTCTCTTCCATCATATTGGTCTTGACTTTGTAATTATTATGAAAGTTGCAAAATCTTTGTATCGGTTTTATAAATAAGTGTAATTGTGCATCTAGGAAGGATGTTTCTAAGGTGTTATTGTATGGGAGGGATTTGCAAATTGTGTCATGTTTTTTTTATGATGTAGTAGATCTAATTTTAAGTGAAAGCACGAGATCTTTTTAATTTAGTTGTATAGTGCTCATTGTATAATACAGTACAAGTGATAATAGATATACGATGTGTATAAATGCAGAAGGAATTGTAAGGAATTACAGTGGAAATGGCTGACGGTTTTCGAAAATAAAATATTCGAAACTATAAATTTTAAGTTATTACATATTCGGTCAAGACATTTTTCAATGTTTTGTAATTCGCAAATATCTCCACTCCACACACGCAGTATTCTTCCATATATTTAATCCATTTAATGTTGTGTTTACTGTAAGTGTTGTTCGTTTCAATGTGGTTCGAAAAACAGATTTTCAAATAAAATTCTTGTAAGAAGTAAAGAGGAATTTTGTATTCCTATCTTAGCATTTCTGAACCTTCTGCAAATATAACATTGACAGCCTTACGATACGTTTGCCGCATAATAATATCGCGCATTAAATTTCAAAATTCACTTTTAATTATGTAGTTTTCATTTGGAATACCACATAACATGTTTTCTTCATAAAGATGTTCCTACTTTGTTTTACCTACAAGTTTTTAACTTTACTACCAGTTTCCAGATACGAGAGACTATCGTCCGAATATTGAAGGAATTTTCACATTTAAGAAATCTTACATTTTATGGATTTCGTTTTAAGCGAAGATGTCCATAAAGCAATAAATGAAACTATTATTACGACCATTGACTAGAAATAAAATAATATTTGAATTGTTATCACTACATAAAATTATTAAAATTCTAATAAAAAAACTTGATGCCGTAATGAAATTAACGTATAAATCATTTTCTATGTATGCTTTCCCCCTTTTTGAATTTGAAGCAGCTGTAATCTCCATTTTATGAGTACTTAAACTTTTATTTTGTTCTGGTTGCAAGACTTCTTAAATTGTGCGTACGCTCTTTTTTTTTGGGATTTTATTGGTCATAATAAATTTGGATCATAACAACCTGCGCTGAAAAATCTAATTTTTCCTGCCTTAGAGGCACATATAACGTATAAAGGTTTGTACTGCCGTCCAGAAGCGTAATTTTTAAGTGAAGGGTTTCAGGAAAAGTATAAAGGCAATATAAAAACTTTTTTGTGACAAACCTAATGTAGTTTTAAGTAAAATTAAATTATCTAAAAAATTCCTGTATCTAATATAAAAATAGTAAATGTACATATGTGTGTTTAACATGTCGCTAGTATCTATTGTGGCAGACCTGGACAAATAGTCAAGTATCTTGTGTGATTCTTTTCACACTTCACAAGTTCTATCTGTTTGTACATGATTACTTCCAAAGTGTTTATATTGGATGGTCGTATATGAATATTCAATATTAGTGTGCTTGATTGATATTACAGTTAAGACCAAGATATTATGTTTGTTCGGCAGATTATAATGAGGCATTCGGAAATATAATGGGGCTGCGCATTACATTTTTTAACTAACTCAATTTTAAACATTTTCTATCACAAATTATCAAATATTTACAATGGAAGAAACGGTACAAGACAAGGTACCGACTTAATGTTTTCTAATGGTGTGGTTCACGGCGGCGCCTACTGAAACAGCTAATCCAGAAGTTGTAAGAAATATTCCATAATTGCCTACATATGCCGACTGCCTGCGGAATACTACGCGGACTTTAAGAAAATATTCAACAGTTGCTTTAAGCAAACTACCTACGGAATATTTCCCGGACTCTGCTTAGCTCTTGACTAGATTTATATGCCCTGATTTTGCGTGACGTTTCACTTCGCCCTGCTAACGTATCGCGACCTTACATACACGTTTTATAGCACACTTAACAATAAAAAATGCATGCTTAGCACACAAGGCGAGCGAACTGGTAAGATATCTAACAGCACCGGTCGAACTTGTACCGGCCGCATTACTATGCGCCGGCAAAATTATCCATCCCATTAGTGATTGATTGAATTAGATTTTCTGCTATTTTTCAAACCCGTTGTTGTTCCTTGTATGTGTAGACTTTATCTAGAATAAAATTGTTTGCTTATTGATCCCAAGATCATAGTTTATTAGTGCCAACGTTGTTTTCCTTTTTTCCTTTCAAGTGTCCTTTAAATATTCTATGTACCAGATCGAGTTGTCTATGTCCACCTGGCATGCAGTCCATATAAGCGAATGAGGGAACACACTACTAGGCGACACAGGCTATCTATAGCAAGCGCATGTGCAAAAACTAACTTACTGAAAACAACGCTGTTAATTAGCTTAGCTCTTAGCATTCATATATAATTATAGATAAAAGCATATTTCATATTCGCGACTATATGAAAACTAGCACAATAGTACTTCGATCAAGCGCATATCCAAGAACAAACTAACTGAAAACAAGGCTGTCAATTAGCCTAATAGCAATAAGCTGTTATCGTTTAGAATTTCATGGTAATTAGATGAAATAATATATAAAGTAGTTTTAAATCCATTAAATATTTTGCTGGACTAATATTGTTTCCTGTATAAATCTATACCTTGAAGTATTACAAAGAAGCGTAAAAAGGCACATTATACAATTCCTTCGACCATTACGTTGTGTAAGGTTGTGTGGCCCAGTAGTAAGAGCGCCTGCACCTGGCTGTAGCAGAGTGAAACGCTATGGATCTCACTAAGGTCTACTGACAGATTCTTCCGGTAGGTTCGATAAAATCCCGAGTCATCGTTTGTACTGGAAAATAAGTAAAGCCGTGAAGTACTGCGCATACGCTACTTATACAACATACTTGAGGCTACAAAGAGCTAAAAACCTGACTGCGATTGCAAATGTGATGAGGTTGAGCCTTTACAATTTAAACATCCTGCGATTTAACTACGATTAATATAAATTGAAAATATGGATAGTTATTTTTAAATATAATTTCATTCAAATCTCACCATTTTATGAGACAAAACCTTTAATCACGTACTTTTGCAAGCGCCAGCAACTGTTATGATGCCATTTGATCACCGACAAGTTATTTCTCTTCCATAACAGGTAGCGGATTCCTTTTAAAAATATGATTTACTTTATGCTTCTTTATCTTGCGCTGTAGTGTCATGTAACTATTTTTAATCATTTTAGCTAAATATACTAATTATTAAATAATTCTTTGGTATTTTGCTGTTATTATGAATTTGGTACGACATTTGGTTCGAATTCGGCGCTACCACTAACAATTTTTTTATTAATCACAATTTTTCTGCTAAATAGGAAAAGCGTAATATTTAATTCTCTCAGCATAACCCAATAAGAGTTGTATAGCATTTTCCTACTATCAAAATAGTGATGATTTAGCTACTTGAACAAGATTATCTATTGATTAAATCACACCAAATCTGATTCTATACGATGTAGATGCAATATTATTTTTGTACGTGGGAAGGCTGTTTGTGATAAAAGTAAAGAGTTAATATCAGTATATCATTTATCAGGATTCTTACTATTAATGCCGTTTGTTATTACCATGGTATGGAAGCACATACACACTGTCAATAGTGTTGCAATACTCAAAAATATTTGCAGGCTCGGTGTATTTGTAAAAATGCTGACATATTTTTTCCTTCACATTACTAAAAACAAATATGTGCATATGTATGTATATAATGCACACAAACAAGGATACCATGAATAGCCTCTACATAGAGATGACATTACTAGTCAAAACTATTCCGGTAATATAAGTGGGCATAAATCGCGTCAGTCAATCTAAGTGTTTTTGTAGAAATTGAAAAAATCAAGTATCAAGCCATCGTTTAAGCCGTCGTTTGTCGCACTTACATTTTGGGCAGCTGAATTTAACCGTGGTCGTATTAACTTGGGTTACGATGAACGTTCGGGATGTCCAAAAACCATAACCAAGTGGCTAGACAATGGTTAGAGCGATAGACGAAGCTGTAGACATCTCGAGAGAATGCGCTTGCTATATGTTCATTGAAGATTTGGTGCCACGCTTGGTCACTTATTGTTAGAACCGAAAACGGATTTGAGTGAACATTTCCAATGCGTCGTTGAAGCGAGGCAAATAGATTAATAACTGCATGTATGTAGATGAAGCTTGGATACACCAGCACGCCAGTTAAGGCATAGTCAAAGCAAAGGACTGCGGTGGATCAATATACTCCAAAAAGGCAAGACTATCCTATCGGTGGGGAAAGTAATAGCAACTGTTTTTCGGAATAGTCATAGAGTTGTGTTAATTGACTATCTTGACAAAAAAAAAATAATAAGCGGCCGAAGCCAGAAATTATGGAAAACAGCCGCATTCGAGGAAAAAGAAAGTTTTATTCCACTAAGATAATGCACCGTCTCACACTCTGGTGGTCGTTATAGTAACAATCTACAAAATTAGAGTGCAAATTAAAAAATTACCCACCCTATTTTCCACAACCCTCAGCGACATTTTTTTTTTGTTTCCTAAGCTCAAAGTTTCGCTGGGAGGAGAGATTTTCATTTAATAAGGAAACAATCACATTCGTAAATGCCTATTTTGCGGAACAAGATGCTATCTACTATATGGATGGATTAATCACTGGGAAAAGTGTATAGACTCACAAGGAGACTATGCTGAGAAATAAAACTAAATTTAACAAAAACAAAATCTCGCTAAAGCTACATTTTTATCGAGAGCAAATTGTCATAAAACAATTAAGTAAAAGCAATTGAAAATGTATTCACTTTTTCGTCCTCTGTTTATAAACATCAAATAAAGTTCTTGCCCAACGACGTAGTTACAAAAAAAAATTCAAGAAAGGAACGCAAATACAAAATGCTTGATATGAAATGTAGGTATGTAATACTCTTACATGCAAACAAATATGGCGCACTTTCTTTGTTCCCCTTTCCAAAGTTTAAACCTACGTAAATTAAAATACAACATTCGCTTCAAATAAATTTGCGTTTCCATTTACATACCGGGAATAATTGGATTTCTAAGGGAAACGATTTATTTAGTTTAATATACGTGTATGTAGAAACGCTAAGAAAACAAACTGTACCTACCTACGTAATACATATGTACCATCCGCTAGCATTTCAAATGCATCCTTATATCTGTATATACTGAGAGATGTACATAGGCTACGCAGTACCGAAAGATTCAACGTGAACGCGTGTGTAAGCGAACATTTGAAATTTATAGTGAAATAGACAACGTTGCCTACGGAGTAATGTTATTCGAATATTCTATTCTTGAAACATCACGAACAATGCACCCCTTTCAGTTCGTGATTGTTGAACCGACGTACAGCTGAATATTGACAGCTAATTTCTCGCCATAAATATTTCTTCAATTTGTTTAGGTTGAGTGTAACTAGAAAATTAGGATGAAAACATGAAACACATATAAAGTTTTATTAAGGTATATTTGATAACAATTAAAGCAAAAATACAATATACGACTAGAATATTCATTCGTCAGAATCATATTCGCTGGGTTCCTCTAGCGACTCTTTAAAGTGTAATGGATGTTCCAGAGATAGAAGCATCTCCAGGCATCCTTCCGAGAAACGTTTTATGGACCTTTCATGCCTAGCTTTTCAGCTAAATAGCAAAAAAATGTGAAGTAAGTAGCAATCTGTTTATAACATTGCACGCGTCTCTGGTGAAATTTCTTGAAAAGTTCTTGAAAAATTCTAATTGGGTTGATATGTTTATTGCTATTGCTTCAAAAATCATGTTCGCTCCACGGATGAGGAATTCTATGGACTGTACGAGTTATAGGGTACCATTCGTATACTTGCATACACATATGTGCGGTTTCAACCGCCTACGAAGAAAATTGAATTTCGTTATCTAAGAAACACATTTTGTTATCGTAGCTTCTTTCTGAACACTACATGGCATCATACAAATATTTTCCTGTTAAAAATTTGGTTTGGATCGAAGCACCTCCGCTACCCGAAAAAAAGATTTTTTTTTTACTAGATGTTAAGGCTTATAATATACTATTGAAGCATTGCAAATGGTCGCCATTATGAAACGATAAGTTTTGGAGAATTTGGGTTGTTAGTTTGAATTCAGCGTAAAAGGAAATTTTAAAATCACTCGATCCCTCTTCGTTAAAGAGAAATCCAAGATAGTGGATCTCCGCCGTTTTGAGTTACAAAACAATATTTTTTTTTTGTTTAGAAGCAAGTATTTCATTAATATGTTCACATGCTGAATTGAGCCAATATATCTTACCTCTCTGTTTCCGAGATAGCAAGGGCAACGGCCGTTTACTTCAGGATTGTATTACTGGTAATCATTTTTGTTTTGTAATTATAAAATTCGAAATCGTGAAGTATTTTTCTGTAGATAAGTTAAGCACGTACTGATGTACATATTAAGTCTGAATATACGGTTTGGAGAGGTGTGAAAATACAATAAAATCAATTTTGAATAAGTAGGTTACTTTTTAAATTGTGATGAGCATAACTAGAAAATTCAAATGCAACAGTACACTGTTAGGTTATCGTCATAGTCTACATTAAAAATTTATTTAAATGAATACTTTTAAAAGTTGATGATGCAGTCCCAGATTGATCCAAAAACCTATAGTACATAAAAACGGAACTGCTTGTTATGTCCCATAACACTCACTTTAACCATCGCACAAGGATTGCTTTAAAAGCTCGAAAACAACTGACTTATCCAATACGCCTTACTTACATTTACAACTAAGTTCGTGAAAGTATTCATGATAATGCTAAACGCCTTATAGATGTTATCCCTCTAATTAATATTCACCAACAAAATTTATCGATATTTCCTCTATACTCCATGCTACACAATGATAGAGTAACATGTGATTTCGAAGACACAAAGTTTACCAATTTGTAAGTTGAGCCGTAGTTATTCATGATTTTATTTTATATCTATATCTATTTCAATATTTTCATTAGTATTACACTTCCGGATACACTAAAGGTCGCTGGCAGTTTTGTTGTTTCAAAAAGGAATTCTTCGGTTTACATATTTGATTTGTTTTCGTCGATGATGTTGATGCGCATGTGTGACCTATTTT
This sequence comes from Marronus borbonicus, assembly GCA_902655005.2. NCBI lineage: Eukaryota > Metazoa > Arthropoda > Insecta > Coleoptera > Scarabaeidae > Marronus > Marronus borbonicus. The sequence continues at coordinate 6,491,385 of LR737395.1, forward strand.
TTGTGTAGTACATCATTCAAAAGAAGCGCTACGTCACCCATCGGTAAGGTATCGAAGCCGATGAAGAACCTCCCTCATCAATGATGAGTAATCATCAGTCTAGTCAGTCTTTTTCTGATTCGTTCATGATGCCGCCGGCGTATAAGCTGCGTAAATATTCCAACACTTAGCACACTGTAGCGTTGACGCTGCGCAAGTAGAACACAAATATTGGACCAATGTTGGCCCTATGTCGGAACTATATTGGTTGTATATTGTAATGAGTTATTAGTGAATGCAAAATGTGAACATTTTGTAAACGAGACACAATATTGTTACATAACATTGGTTGAATATTGGAGAACTATATAACTCAATGTATTTTCTAATCTAGGTACAATATTACTACACAATATGCATTCCATATTGGAGAACTGTATTACTCGATATATCTTTTAAACATAATAAAGGTTAATGTAAAATAATCAATAATCCACATAGATTTATATTAGAAGTAAGAAATTTGACTAGGTCAATGTTGGTTAGACAATATTGCACTAATATTGGTAAGTACTTACTAAATGTGTTTCAAATATTACTGGACGCAAACATTAATATTTTGTCTTGGTTCAAATTGAAACTCGTGGTTCTAATCCCAGTGTTGAGAACGGGAAAACCAACATATGAACTAAAACAAGGAATTTTGCTATCCTACGTTCCTTCTTATAGCGTTAGTAAATGCAAAATTCCTATGCAAATGCAGCATAATAGTTTGATGATCAGATTATAGCTCTGGAACGATGATGGGACTTTTATATTTAACAATGTTCCAAACACATACCTGGTATCTATAGCAACACTATATTTAAAACGCAATGTTTTATTCGTCTTGGTAATCCATACATAACAACAGCAATAGCTGTCGCCTAATATTTGACGGTGAATGGTGAATTTTAAAGAAAACGGCTCTAGTTTTAATTATATGAAAAAGCATTGACTTATACTTCACTTGCATACTTACGTAATACATTTCATGTGTCGAAAAATATGATGTACATATATATATATATATCTTGCAATGTTTTACCGATGTGAAATTTGGAAAATTTTACGAAATTCTAAATTTTCTTTAAAATTTGCGGGTCGTGAATCCGGCAATGTCCTTAGACACTCTTTCGGCAGATGAAAAGAGACGTTTTAAGACGTATAAATGAAATTAAGCACTGACCTTAAATCTTATGACTTTATAATACATAAACACCAGGTTTATGTCCTTCTTCGAACCCCTGTTCTTCACAAATAGATTACTGAACACGCTTATTAAAAACTTTTAAACTGAAATATTTACTCAAGACTATTTAATTTGGAGGAAATGCTTCGTACAACTTGCCTAGACGACAGCTAGACATAGAGTCACAGATAAAATTCTCGTTGTTTTTCACCATTGTTCAAATACGTTGGCAATTGTTTTATTCCAAAGACGCCTATGATACTTTTTAACCCTTAAATATATACTATTCTTGAAATATATGCTGAAAGAAACGATTTTTGCTGTATGATGCAGGGACGCAACTGAGAATGGGATTCTGTGTTCTGTGATGACACGCTTGCCCACATGCTACACTACAACGTTAAATTACACCGCGAATTTAGATGAAACGGACCGAAAGACTTTTAATTGACAAAGAAAACTTCTAGACGACCAACGTATGCACTAAAACCTGCTGTAGAAATTTTACACATTAATTTGATGATAAGAGAATGACGGATAAAAGTAGTTAAAATAAGTCTTCCCCACGATTGTCGTTGGCTGGACTTGTAATAATTTTCTTATTTTTACGCCCCAGAGATATTTGGCTAAACATAGCAATCTTTCTCTAGGTATCGGGCTTCCTACCAACAGATGGACCCTCCTACCCGATAGGTGCCATGCCAAGATGAGAAGTGAATTTGGCGCTGATGACAGCTAACCTCGTTGTTGTTATTTTATATAACATTACAATATATATATAATTAATTTTTGTGCTTATTTTAATTTAAAAATGCAACCAAATCATATATAATATTGCTTGCTACAAGCAGCAATAAAGGATAGCTCAAACAAAGAATTGTCGATATATGTATCTGGAAATATTAGATTGTAATCTGATTGTAATTATTGAACTTCAACAGATGGAATTTGGGGGAAAACAGAAAAGTACTACAGTACTGAAATCATTTTACTGTACACTTTACATATACTACACGTTTTTGTATTGTATTTATGGCTTGAACAGTTCGTTCTTTTCATGAATCTGTAAGAAAACATAAATATTCAACGCAATATTTGTTTCATAGAAGTAGAACATTTCTACACTATGTAAAAATTGTTTGCTATTATTAAACAGAGACAGTATATTACCTTACTCTCTTTGGTTTCCATACGAAATTTTCTGCCTCCGTCCCTACCACCAGCCGTGGCTAGACAGCTGCTGATATGAATGGTTATTTCGCTATCCGTGGCATCCTTATAACTTATTCGCTGTTTCTGCTTAACTACTTCCGCAATAAACGTTTCATTATCCCATGGATGTATTTTTTAAACAAGTTTCTCCCACAAGGGATAACATTTTCATCTAAAACGACAATAAAAACAATTGGTTGCAACCAGAATGCCGGTTTGTATGAAAGTCAAGTTTTGTTATATTTTATTTATATGAACGAATGAATGGCACTACTATTTTCGATAAATTTTGTATACCGATGTATTTATAATGCGCGCATATTACCACACCAAACATAATCTTGTAAGACGCAAGAGAAAGGTCTGGGAAAGTCCTAACACGTGAGATGTACTTTGCTGTACACACATATAATGTTTATAATTACTATGTTTGTAATATAATATCGTAGAAACAAAACACATCAGAAGACACCTAAAAACAATAACCAAAATAACTTCGCCATGGTATTAATGGAATAATTTACAGTAAAAGCAATGCAAGAAGAAAAACATGTCCATGGATAGTGTATGTTTCTCTCTACCATAAGGAAGCTATTTTAGCATTACCTTTTTGGTTAATAGCAACAACTATAGAAAAATACAAAAATTAAGTAGTTGATATTCTGAAACTAACAATTTGTGGTATTATATCTATAACAAATTTAAATTGATTATAAATATATATCATATGCCACGTAGGTCGGTTCTTCCCAAACTGGAAAATTGTACATGCATTATCTGCGCAATAAATATTAATCTCTATAATACATTCCCCAAATTTTACTAGCCTTAGATGCTGCACTACCATTACATACATGCATGTATACAGCATAAAATTTACCTCACAGGAGAACATCTCCCTCCGGTATATGGTAGTTATTGCCACTTCAAAAAACAATGCCAATTCTTTATATATAGAGGTTACAGTTCTTCTAAGCTAAATTATCTGGATTACTTTCCTACAAAACAACGTTAAATAAGAAGTTTGGAATTAAACGGTATTATAAAGTATAGGTTAGGTTATTTAACGATTTTGATTTCGTCCAAAACAACTCAAAAAATCACATGGCTTAAAGCCTTTAATATAAATATATAAATAATTACTTCCATTTCTAATTGCGCATAGACTCGCGTAAGATTGACTACACTAAACACGCAAGCTTACATGAACATAATATTGTAAAATTATAACACGCTGTATTGGCGGTATTAGCGCCGCCTGACGTATATGGTGATCAAATGCGCAATAAACCCCTAGTAGACATACTAAATCATCGCTAAATATCATCTAGCATTTATTCGTAAATGAGAGGCGTCCTGCCTTTACAAAATAACTTGATAAACTGAAGTGATTAGAAAATTAACCAACTCAATTGATACTGAAGTATATTGCGTTAACAATATAGGTGTTAGAGTATTTATGTATATTGCCTTTCTTATATTAATAATTATAGTGTACCCTATATTGGACGAATATAGTTATATATATATATGCACATTGTGTAACCAATCTTACTTCAATATAAGTACCTTCAATATTGGCGGTGAAATATTGTTTAATATTCAGGAATATTGATTTCCACATATTACAACTACAATATTCAGGAATGTTGGACCCTTATTACGTATTCTTCTTTCAATGTATCCTATATTGGGCCAATAGTTAAACGATCTACTGCCAATATTATGTTCTACTTTGGTGTATAACGCTGTCCGGACATGTTTGCCTTTATTTATTTTAAATCTAAACTGTCTTCTATTTCTGATTGTTGCAATACCAAAAAGCGACACTTCTCAAATAATGTATTAAAATCTGGTAAAAAAAATAAAAGCTGCTGGAGTGTGAATGAATGAATGAATCGGGTTCTGTAACCGAACCTGACATGATAGCCTCTACATCCAAATCTCCTTTACGCAGATGCTTCCTCAGACTGCGGCTCGTGTACCTAGCATGGATATTTCCATTCTCACATATCATACTATTAAATCTGTGGTACTGCCGAATTACCTGGAAGAGGAATTTTTATGCATTCTCGATAATTTTAAGAATAATGGTCCTGATGGGATTCCTTATATTTTGGTGAAATTGATAAAGCTCTATCATCGCAGACCTCATAAATTTCTCTTTTCAGATGAGATTTTTTCTTGGTGCCCTTAAAATAGCTTCGGCTAAATCTATATTCAAAAAGGGTGACACACTATCTCCTAACAATTATCACCCGATTTCAGTTACTTCTGCAATAGCTAGGGTTTTTGAATTCGGTATATTGAAACGACCGAACTTTTGTTGCTTCCTTGCAACATGGATTTCGTTCGTTGTAGAAAGTCGACACCTTAGCCGTGCACCAATTTCATAATGCTGGTCTTCAGTTCATAGGAAAAGGGTTTTTCAGTTGGTATCTTTTGCGATCTCAGTCAAGCCTTCGATTGCGTACCTTGCGATCGCTTGTTAGAAAAATGATCTGCTTATGGCATTCGAAGAAAGGTAGATCAGTGGTTTGCATTTTCCATTATCTCACGTATTTTAGATGCGCTTAAGGAACACTTTTTAATAACAAAATATGGCCTAATCGCATTGTCATAGTAAGACAATTGTGTAAGAAAAAATAGATACAAGAGTAGCCAATCCAATCGCATTGACATTCAATTAATCTTTATGCCGTATAATACTATCATTGCTACTGTTATTGTACAAGTTCTAAACTTACTTTGTTGCTTTAAAACAAAGTAAATTTTATTTTCGCCATAACAGATATCTCAATTTAAGACAAGCTTACCTAGTTAGTTACATAAGTAAATAACGGATAAAGAACATTTGAGTAAAGCGAAGCGATACAAATTTGATTTTGGCGTTACGGGAAAAGTAACTCCTGCTTTAGGCATTCGTTAGCCGAATATTAAATATTAAACTGTGCGAGATAATTTTAGTAGTTGAATGTCGACTTTCTCTCGTTTAGTTATTTTCCGAATTATATAAATTTATATCTCAAGGAATTTGAATTTTTTCTCCTAATTACGAACTTATTAATTAAATAACGAACTTACTTTGAAGTTTGAAATGCCTTGAAAAGTTGCAAAAACAACAATAGGGAGACAAGAGACTGTTTCCATTAAAATAAGAAAGAAGAAGAACCGCACTGCAGAAATAATTTAGTAATAATTAATAAAATGCGAAAAATCGTCTAAAGCCAAATCTAAATCGGAAAAGGTGTACAAAGATTGACTACATATTTAACAGCCTATACGCTTATTCATAGAATTAACTTCCAGATGCAAAATCCTTTTAATCTCTCCTGAATAGCTTCGAAAAAGTTAAAAACCGACTACTTTCTCATCATAAAATCGAAATTCATTCATACCTCAAGCAAATGAAAGAATTGGGACAAAATTCAATTAAAATTCAACAATTACTAATTGGATTTTGTGCAGCAGTGTTTCTCCGCCTTTTGTAGAGCGAGAAACCCCAGAGCACTTATATTTGGTTTTGAGGAACCCTTTGACGCCAAAATATGAGATATCTAATGTTTCATCAAAATATCATCAACATGCTACTTTTATAGCTTTCAAATATAGAGAATTAAAAACAACTGTAAGAACAAAATATATTATCACTCAAAAAGAAAACACATACAATAGTTATTTGTTGATGATCAACATTTCGTTTAAGCTTAATGGGATGGCTGAGCTTGTTTGCGTGAGACAAGTTCCTCAAAATCAGGTTCAATGTTCGATAGTTGTATCCGCATGTCTGCTTCAGGGTTGAGTGTACTTCTTTTGTCAGTCTTTGACTCAGAATGGATTGCGAAGCCCACTTAGATCCCCTTCTCGTGGACGACTGATACCAGGCACGTTGGCAGATTGTGCCTAATTTCTCGTTACAATTGAATACGCTTATGCGTAATTCATACACTACAACCCGTATACAGAAAGGACTGGGGGGTACTACGAATATTTTCTTTACATCTAAATTATACATTTTTTGTGGGGTGATTTCCATTTTTATTTTGGTGGAACCCCCTTTGTGGAATCCAGAGTTCCGCGGAACCCGGTGTAAATGATCGAGATTTACTCTGTGTGAGGTCATCTTAATACGAAACATTGAAAGAGAGTCCCTTTTTTCACAAGTTCTTTATTTAAAATATATATGCGACCAGGTTTGTGAAAAATCACATCAAGCCAGAACTACGTCAGATGAAAATATGTCACAAAGTTAAAAATATTTCAATTGTATATGACTTAAGGAATTTGAAACATTTAAATAAATAAGATAAATTAACGACATCGACATCACCACAGGTTAAAGGTAATAACTATTTACTGTTGCTTGGCACCGGTATTTTCTGTATAAATTAATTTCAAACCAACGGGAGAGTGCCACTTGAGAACGAATACAAATCACTTGCAACAATCATAACAATATTAGGTCTGCAACTAAAACGGTCGACATCCGAAGTCTAGAATATATACTTTCACAATTGTGTTAATCCTAAAAATGCCAATTAGTCTAAAATATCCCCAATGCTATGCACAAATTTACCCATTTATGAAAAATAAAACAATAGTTTTAAATGTTTTCTTCGCAAGGATATGAAAATACTACGACACAGCAAGAGAATAACAAACGGATCTATAAAGGACAGGGTCAGAGTTAAAAACAAAGTTAAACCGATTAAAATTAACTATTACAAGCAGAAAAGGTAAAACTCCTATAGCGCAATAAAACAAGAAGAATGAAGCTTGAAAAAATTCCAGGAGAGAAAGCTAAAGACGCAAGACCGTGAAAATTACCAACGGATGTCGATTTACTACAGAAAATGTTGACTCTACTAGTAGGCATAAAGTTCGAGGCAATAGTACTATTAATTAACAAACATCAGACAGAAACTAAAAGGGTCAGAGATGGCAGATGGAATATTTACAGTGAAAGAATTAACAAGTTGCGATGTAAATCGCATTGCAGAACTAGCGTTATTCTTAGCTTTCAAAGAAGTTTATGATTCATTGAAAAAACTGATTTGGCAAGACCAATGAACAAGCAAAATGATAATTAGAAAGTAACGCAGACATTAGAAGAGAGTGGATAAAAATTTTTGAAGTAAGATCGGGGTTTATATAAGGACACCCGCTCTGGATTATATTATTTACAAAAGCCATCAAATAACAAGCTATACACATAGGGATACCAAACTTCCGGTTTTTAATATGGTCACCTCGGGAGGATGCGATCATCCAGATAATGTCCCGGTCATTCAGGAAGTCCACCTGCGTTGTCAATGTTAAAAGGCAGAAATGAAAAAATAGTGATAAACTATGAACCTATACAAAAACAAGAATACGGAACAACAAAAACAGGTAAATGCAGAATTTGATGAACTTGAATGGAAGAATGTAACCAACAGTGCACTGAAGAATAAAAGATTATTAAGCTATTGTTAAGGTACGAATACTTCCACTAACTCTGTGTATTTACCTGTAACCAAAGATGCACAAAAATACTACGAAATATTTGCAGAACATGTCAACGAATAGAAATGCAACTTCTTCGTTTGCTTACTGTTTGGCGCTACAAACTTAGCATTCTAAGGGAGTCAAGGGTATGCTAGCCGTAAAGATTCGCGCTTTTAATATTTCATTTTACGGTATCTAATAATATAAGAAAAGAAAAAGCTAAATTAATATTAATAAATATAGCGTCCGGATTTTGTTCGGATTTTTAAGAGAAAATGTCCGGCAATGGATAAACTGCATCTGGTAACCTCATGTGGATGCTGCATCAATAACTAAGAAGAATGGAAAAAAAAGTCCTAAAAAGAAAGAGATTATGGGAAGAATAGTAGAAATAGCGAGATTAGAACACAAAATGTGAACCAAACAGTGGTAGTGGTAACCCTTACATTAAGTGCTCACATAACAAGAAAGACGAATATTAAGTTGCTTAGAACTGTATTGCTACCGACGGCTCCACGTTCTAGCAACACATTAAACAAGAAAGTAAAGGTGTATCCCATAAGTAAAAGAGAGTAAGCAAAAGGGTGAGCGCCTTTGCGTTGCAGCGCTTTTATTGAGAATTGCCAAAAACAATAATAATAGTAATAGTAAAGGTGTAGTAACAAGTGATGTATTGAAGCTGACCCCTGACGAAGCGGCTGATGAATATTATTAGAAGAGACAGAGGAACGAAAACAGCGAGGACCCGACATTTAATACGTGACAAGACAATTGAGGGACAGCAGTTCAGAAACGGACGATACATTAATTGAAGAAACATCATCTACCAAAACGTGTTTTGTGCATCTCACCGACAGAAAGAATTAAAGATTCTCAGTTAAACGTGTGGAGTCTGCAGAATAAAATTCAAGGACTATTTTTTTCTTGACAACGATATACGTAAGCCAACACTGGCTTAACTATAATCAAATTTCTTGCATTTACGAATTACTCTGTTGATTGTATTGCTAGAAAAGTTGATAAACATGGTGGTGCATTAATTTTGTCGCGGAGGAGTTGATCTGCTCGCAGTGTTGCACTGCTGGATACGTCATTCTAAATGTTGTGGCCTAACGATTAATAAGTATATAGATCACTTAATTCCGAGGTTAATTTATTTTTAGATGTTGTTCTCGAATATCACAAAAAATGTAGAAATTTTATATTATGTGCAGACCTCAAATATCCTAGAAAAAAAATAATATCACCAAAATATTTCAACAGGTTTTAAGTTCATATAATCTACATACCACATTGATTCCCCGACAAAAGTTACCGACTCATCTAGTACTTGCATGGATGATATAATGACCATGAGTAACAATTGTAAATAGTAATAGTGACCTATCTGACCACAATTATTTGTCAATTAAGGTCTCTTGTAATTTAAAAGAATGTGAACATTTCGAAATGAAACGTCTGTTTTGGAAACAATCTTAAGTTCCTCGAAATTATGTTGTCGGTAATTTAGCAGCCCATATTATTAAAAATAAATCCAGATAATAGACTTTGTTTGTTTTAAAATATTTTCCAAACGCATTTCAACCAATGCTTTTCATACAGAAAAATTACAATAAATCGTACTAATTTATGGATGACGAATTTCTCGTCGTATATGTTTTGGTATGAGAGGGCTAGCTATGATATGTTTGCTTCGTATTTGGATCAGCGCACACAGTTTGCTGAAATTAAACATCATCGTTCAGGATTCACGAGTAATAATTTAAGAGTACCTCAGATATCTACATTGGATCCTCCGTTATTCGTTTTATGTGTGAACGATCTTCTTGCGATTTTGTCCGGTGGTATTACGCCGTATGCGAATGATACGACCCCAATACTTAGTGACCGGGATTATGACGAACTCTTGAGTAATTCAAAAACTGTTTGGCAACGTCTGAACAACTAGCTGTTAGTGTACAAACTAATTGTCAATTCTGAAACTAAACTAGTGATATTCGGTGAAAATTACAGTAACTCCACATTAAACATCAATAATAATACAATTCAAATCGTAAATGACTGTCCACTGTTGGGTTTAACTGTAGTTAGGAAATTAAATTCTAAAACTTCCATATTAATAATGTAACTTCAAACTCAATAAAGCCTTATGTGTATCAAGAAAAATGAAAAAGATATGTCATATCACAACTCTAAAAGTGATATATTTTGCTCATTTTCATCAATAACTTAAACTCCATTTTAAACTTGTCGAAATTCCTTTATAGATTTGTATATTGTTGCAACTATATTTAATCTTTATATATTGTTCGTATATATGTTTCCGTTTATATTAACATTCGAAATGTTGACTTCCTCAACCGCTAATTGTGTCATACATATAATAACGAAATCCTCCTTTCTATAAATAACACGCACTAATATCCAATCAGGAAAAAGGTATCATTAGTCACTCAAAATCGAAATTCATTTAAATTAGTCCTTGCAGTGGCTGTTGACAGAAGCACTACTGGAGTTCCATCGCACAACTGAAAACTGGGGCGTAGAGGCGATTCTCTACCATTTAGGGCCACTGCATTCTCTTACCGAACTAAATCCAGAAAACGAAGGAGTAAATTGCATGTCACTCCAGGAAAACAAATAGGCCGACGTGAAATTTGTTTTAACTAGTTGAAGAGAATTTCATTTTGGTCTCAACTTGTAGGAACGAGTATTAAATGAGAATTAAACAACTTTTAGAAATAAACTTTTGCAATATGTGAAATAGCGTACTGTACGTATTTGCTCTTGTTGTTGTGAGAAATCGTTGCAAATTGTCTTCGAATAAAAGTATAATCACTTTATAATCCATTATCTCGGGATCTTCATGCATATTTAAGCTGTGCACTTATGACGAAGCTTGACGTCAACGTGAATACAGCGTTTCCATTTTCACTCTAACCTAATACTGCAACAACATTTCATGTTTATGTGAAGGAGCACTTGTTAAGAACTAACTTATTATCGTAAGCAACATTGGTACTAACGTTCTTAATATGCATGTACCACTTTTTAAAAATTAACTAAAAGAATGCCTTCTACAAAGTAACTTTTATACCAAGTTTACATGTAGTTTGCATAATTAGTTAAATACATGCGTATATGTATTAAAACAATTACTGTACAGTACCCAAAGGTTTCCTAAATGCAACGATAAATAAAATTTACGAATACCATGTTTTCTTCCATCTCCATCACCTTCAAAGTGGTCTCTCTGCGAGTGCAAATACCAACCTCAGTTCCTCTGTCACAAAAAGAATGTATTTTGAGAGTCTTGCTTTGTTAATGCGTTCAGCACAGTCCACAATTCAGCTTTCTTCTCCTCTACCGTGTCAAATCTTCGCCTACTCAACTTGATTTTCTTCTTTGAAACAAGGAAAAAGTTGCAAGGGGTCAGGCGAGTAAGCTGAATGAGGAGCAAAGACCATGTTATTTTGTGTTAAAAGCTGTTGTACGATGAAAGCGGTGTGTGACTTCGTGTTATCGTGGTGGAAAACTCAGTCGTCGCCACACCACTTCTCTGGGCGTTTTCTTATAATATATTACAGATATTGTTGATGGTCTATCTATGATCATGCACAACTGTATTCTGAACAACAACGTATTCTGGTGTTATACCGGTCGATGGTGGTCCGGAATATCTCTCGTTGACTGATGTTCAGCCATGTTTGAAACGATTAAAGCAGTCGTGAGCTTATGTGTGACTCAAAGCGCTGCCGAATGCTTCTTCAACAGATACGCCACTTTCTCAAATTGGTCATTCAAAAACTGCAAGCGCAAACAGCAGTAACAATGAAAAATTGTTCACCAATAATGAACGTTTCTACTATTTTGAGTATGAATGTTCCTGGGTAAGTGCGTTCGGAAACTAGCGATTTAAGGTGACTTTATGGGAAAAGAGTCTAAAGGACTTAAATCTAAAAACCAAAGACAATTGTGAACTTCCTCAACCTATCTGCAGATTTGGATTCACAACGTCCAAAAACTCTCGAGCAATTACACTAAAATATACTGGAGCACCATTGTGCATAAAATACATTTGCGATCTTAATTCATACGAGACTTCTCCCAACTGTGGCGACAGTTTCTCCTCAAGAAAATATGCGGTATTCTGCATTATTCAACCTATCAAACGATCCCCAGCAATTCTGGCCCAAACATTAACAAAGAATTGGTGTTGATGATTGACATTCAATCTTCCGTGCGGGTTTTTTTCAGCCAATATGTGATCATTACGATAATTAGTAGTAGTACTCCTGGAGAAAGCAGACTCATCGGTGTGGGGTACTTATGCCAAAGTTTAGAATTTTCTACGATTTTATGGGCTAGCAAATTATATAAAGTCAACCTCTGTGGGAAGTCGCCCAGAAAAAGAGTCTGTAATCGTTAAATGTAATAAGCATGCAATTGTTAACTCTCAAATATCGTATACACTATGGACTGACTTATGCTTTTTTTGCTGGTGAAATGTTGAACGACTATAGCATTCAAGCTATAAGCTATAAATTACGTACATATAATGTTATAAAACTGATAAATTGTTTTCTAATTAAAAGAAAATTTGGACGGTTTATTAATCTTGCACTTGAAAGAAAATGTGAACATTGCTACACTTGAATTTGAAAATTTGAAATTAACCACATAGTCAAATATATCTTTTTTCCTGGATACTCGCACTAAAAAGGCAGGCTGTCATAGACTTCACTCCCTTGTTATTGATAGAATTTAATCAGAAATATTATTAAAGTAAGAGCGCATTCTATAAGGAGGTGATCTTAACAAAACGTTTGTTCTAAGGAAGGGATAGTAGAAAATTGCTACTAAGTGCGTGGAATAGGAGGCAATAGGCGAAACATAGTTTTTCCAATAATCAAAGAGCATCAATTTTATTGTGCAACAAATTATGTAGAAATCTATTGAAAATTTATTATCAACTAATGTCTAACTTGCGAAACGATTATAAAGACGCAAAAGAATTTATCTTACCCACGGTTGTAGTAAGAAATTACATTAAAAGCGAATATTTAAGACCTGAAATAATTTTAACGAAGACAAGTAATATTTCCGTTTCCCCGGGATTATCGTTAGCTGGAGATAAATTTACCCATAAAACCTCGGACCTAGAGAGAGCAGAAGCTTGCCGCTACAAAAGCCGCTAGAGAATTGAAAATGGGCCAGAAAAAGAATCCCTCGGACTGCACTTGGCTCTAGGTACGTTATTCGTTATGGGACTGATGACCATAATGGATTTTTTATATACGTAATGCAGTATATTCATTTAATCGTGTTGAAGGAATAGGCGCATTAACACAAGCTCTTGATTTTAATGTGAGGCCAATAGAAGTTGAATAGGTACTGAATAGATTTATTTAGGTATTAGTAACCAGTAATTGCTCTCAAAAGGTGACGAATATTTTTCTCCACCGGCAATTGTTCCTTAGGATCTCGATGCGTAACGAGTACTCGGTAACGAATAGCAACCTTATTTTACATCTCTAGTACAAAGGGACATCAATATAGACCTTTACTTCCATTTCTGCTAAGACTAATATATTTGTCTAATCTTCCTCTAGTTGCGTTAGCATTACAGAGTTGATGCTATTTGGGTACAATTCTCATTTGGCGCCCTCCAGATGTACTTCAGGCGCTAACTATGTACGTTGGATAACAAAGTACTTTTTCACAATCACTTCTATAGTTAGTAGCATTGGGCGTCTTGCATACGCTCAAGCTAAACAAGCGCGAGTCAAAGAATATATTGCGACAAATACTTTTAGATTAAACTAATACTTGAAACGAGAAACCTCTTCTTTTTTGTAAACGTTGTAATGGCCCTATGATATTTATAGACTTTCAGGCTTGTCACAGGATCATGGATCCTTTGATGTGAATATGGTGTGTGTGGCTTTCCGTGACTTTGTTGCTACCGCTTCCTCATCCTAAAGGGTGAACAGCACTTTGTTGTATCCAATTGGTCCGCTAAAAAATCCCGCGTTTGACCGGAACGCACAGCATTAAACTCTACCGCAGTCAAGAACTAGATCTCTTACCCCGTTAAGTAGAAGTTTTGGTAGATCATTTTAAACTATACCGCGACGTATACTAGTTTACGCAGTAGACGCAATAAATTTTTTGTTTTGTGGGATGTGTTCGAAATAAATTCTCGTATATATATTTCTGGAATGCTGTTGAATTAAATCATGATAAATGAATCAAGGCTGTGACGGCGTCTTTAAAGTTACCACCTTCACTGCTAATTATAAAAATGACTTGCATGTACTGAACGCACATTTAGCATATTTACCTTTGCCTTATTTTTAAATAAGCCCCAGTTTTTCAATTGTACACGAAATAACCAGTGTTTAATTTGAATTTTATGGATTGCTATTTACAAACGTATAATTATTACATTGTACCCGCTGTATACAATTACTCGCATTTTGCGAATAAAAAAAAAACAGAATAAAAAAATTTGTTTACCATATACTTCATCCTAAATGCAACGAGCGTCAAATAAATGTAAAATATCCACTACCCAGTACGCGTTTTAGGCAATATCCACGGACGAAGTAATTACTGGATAAAATGGAACAACGGATATTAGTAATTCACTTTGCTTATTGTTAGAAACAATCACCGGGGGTATATTTTGTAACCGCAACATGAATTCTGTTATAATTAATGATGTATCCATACTACTATCATACAACACTACTAATTATGCGGCAGTTCACACAACAATTATTTAAAAATTCACTAAAGATTTTGCATCATTGCATAAATTTTAAACTAGGTAATGCTGTGTATCTAAAATTTCTTGTGAATGTCGGTACACCTCAGGGCAGTATTCTGGACCTACTGGTATTACGAATATCCATTTAATAATCTTCCAAAGAGCATTTCGTCTGGAGAAGTATTTGTCTATGTTGATTGTACTTGTATTATCGTTGCGCATAAAGATAAGGTCGAGTCCACAGCATTAATTATCCTTCGTTAGTTTAAAACCTGCTATTTTGATAATAGATTAATTATTAAGCATGAAAAGATGTTTTTGTAGAATTTCCAAGTAAATTTAGATCTTCGTCAAACTTTAGCTTGTTCTCCAATAATAAAGAAATGGTCACAACTGGGACCTATACCTTTCTAGGAACAATTTTAGACAAAACAAAGAGGCGAACTTTAATAATGAGAGATATGTTCAGACTGAATTACATAGCCTCTTGTAGAAACGTTTCCGTGATCATAAAATTATTACTGTGACATCATTGTATTTGCTAAAGCTGTTAGCATCTATTCACACACAGTTAAACTTAGTAGTCGTTGTGATAATCACAGCTATCATAGTCATCACATTGTGCAAAATGGAAACATGGAATTATCTTATTTTTGATGTGTTTCTTATGTTACTTAGGATTTGTTGCATTTAAATGCATTTATACTTTTCGTACTTTTTGACTTGTCCTATCTTTTGTAATAACTTACGGGATCAATAAATTATTATTATTACTATTGTTATTAAGTACTTCTTCTCTTATTAGAACCGGTGACGCAGTGTCTAGCGTACTGTGTTAGTAGCCTCGGAGTACCGAATTCGAACCCCGGGGTCGTCACTCTCAGAGTAAGGGTTTCCGTAGTTTTCCTTACTCTGAGTTTGGCGAATGCCGAGGGTATAAACACCTTGAGACGTTCGCTCTACGGGCGCAGGCGTAATAGTAAGTCATGGCCGGTCGATGATGCCCCCTGTAATTTTCGAAAGCTGTTGGGGGATGTAAAGGAATGAATTATTTATTATTTGTATGTAGGTATAGTAATTGCCGCTACATTAAAACAATAAATTTAGATATTTCTGATTTATACATATGTAACAAAATGGGCTATCAAAGTGCTACAAATTTCGTAGTTTAATGATAATTTACATATACCAGGTGTGTCGGTAATTCCTTTCCGGTTTTTCCGGCAGATGTCACTGGCCATAAGTATGAAATGTTATGATTTGATACATATGTAATTTTATTCTACTGACATTAACCTTAAAACTACACAAGTTACGTTCCGCCAAAATAACAGCGTTATAGATTTATAATTTTTTGAAAATGTCGAGTTTTGTGCCTGAAAACGTGCATTTGCGGCACGCATTACTTTTCTTGTTTCATCAAAAGAAAAAAGCCGCTGAAAGTCATCGTTTGCTAGTAGAGACTTACGGTGAGCATGCTCCAACCATAAGAACATGTGAAACGTGGTTTCGACAATTCAAATGTGGTGATTTCAACGTTCAAGATAAAGAACGTCCTGGTAGGCCGAAAACGTTTGAAGACGCGGAATTGCAGGAGCTATTGGATGAAGACTCAACACAAACTCAAAAACAATTAGCAGAAAAGTTGAATGTGGGCCGAGTAGCAATTTGTGAACGATTACAAGCTATGGGAAAGATCCAAAAGATGGGGAGATGGGTGCCACATGAATTGAATGACAGACAAATGGAAAATCGAAAAATCGTTAGTGAAATTCTGCTTCAAAGGTATGAAAGGAAGTCATTTCTGCATCGAATAGTAACGGGTGATGAAAAATGGATTTATTTCGAAAATCCCAAGCGAAAAAAATCATGGTTATCACCTGGCGAAGCTGGCCCATCGACTGCAAGGCCAAATCGCTTTGGTCGCAAGACCATGCTCTGTGTCTGGTGGGACCAGATTGGTGTCGTATATTATGAACTGTTGAAACCGGGAGAAACAGTTAATAGTGATCGCTACCGACAACAAATGATCAATTTGAACTGTGCATTGATCGAAAAACGTCCACAATACGCTGAAAGACATGATAAAGTGATTTTGCAACATGACAACGCGCCGTCTCATACAGCAAAACCAGTCAAAGAAATGTTGAAATCACTTGGATGGGAAGTTTTATCGCACCCGCCGTACTCTCCAGACCTGGCTCCATCCGACTACCACCTTTTCGCATCGATGGGGCACGCGCTTGCAGAGCAGCACTTCGCCGATTTCGAAGAAGTTAAAAAATGGCTCGATGAATGGTTTAGCTCAAAGGAGGAACTGTTCTTTTGGAATGGCATTCATAAATTGCCTGAGAGATGGACAAAATGTATAGAATCAAATGGCCAATACTTTGAATAAATAAATTTTAACTATCCATTCTAAGTAACGTGTTTTCTTTAGCGAAAAGAATTACCGACACACCTGGTACACGGTATAACTGTGATTCCACTGTGTGACATTTGCAGCAGTTGTAAACAAAGTGAGGCTTGAATATGAAAGCAATGAAATTGTTAAAGTAAGTATAAAAATCATCAGCGAAGCAACATGCAGCCCAAAAGAGGCTCCATACAATTAAGAGCGAAACGTCGACATTCTCATGCAATTACGACGCGGTTTCAATCCGGAAACCCAAATTCTTTAAAAGAAAACAACGACCGCGGTACTCTGCAACAACATATATAAAAATCATCTTTGTGTACTACGAAACCAACTTATAATGACTCAGAAGGGAACTCCGGTGATTGATGCTCACCGATTTTAGCTTTTTGCATGTCGATAGCTGCTTGCTCGAATACTTCCACGGGAATGTTACCCCTACGAGTTTTTTTCTTATAATTTCTGACGATGTCTGCCCACTTGCAAAAAGTTATCGAAATATTGGCAACGAGATTCCATGAAAGGTACACAAATTTCGACATAATGCTTTTATTCGCTTAAACGAAAGAAAAAAAGTTTGCTGCAATATGTGAAGTGATCACTCGAATATTGAAATTATCGAAAAATATAAATATCGAATGCGTGGGACAAATTGATACACGTAACAACTTGCACTACGAACGCTGTATCAAATAGCTCCTACATCGCATTTTCACAACAATTGTAAAATGTTTACATTTTCTCACACCAAAATTGTGACAATTCACATAATAAAATTGGCAAACCCATTTGTTAATGAGTAAGTTACAGAAGTCGCCCCTGTAACAACTAGCCCCACCTTCCCCTAATTTGTTTAGGGGTCCAATCACAACACACCTCCTTTCTATTTGTTGGTACGTCTGAAACCATGGGAAGTATTAAAAAGCACGTTGGACAACCTTTTAGCAGTTTTACTAATGGCAGCGTTAACAGTTTTCTCCCAGCTACTACTAGTTTGCACAAGCAATCCCCAACTCTTTTTCAAATGTATCTAAAAATTTTTACTTGCAAAATTACGTTAAATTTATACATGCGTATCAAGTTGGCGCCGAAATAATCCAATTTATGGGAAAACACAACTACGCTAGATTAATATTTAAAACAAAATGGTTTTATTTATTAACTATTTTTTTATTTTTATTCTTAGCGGTTGAGTCTATGGATATAAATTGTTAATAATAATAATAAAGAATAAAAAACTAATGAATACAATAATCATAATCTTTATGAAAATGAAACACTTCACTATTACCCCTTACCACAAACACTTCACTAAAACTGTACGTACGTTTCGACTGCTAAGCTATCATATTCAGCAACAACACTGAACTAACTAATTAAGCGAAGAACTTACCTATTTATACAAAACACAAACTTTCGGCTATTAACTTTTTGGTGCATCGTTTGCTTAATTTTCCTTTAACTAAAGACCAGTACCAAAACGAACTCAAAGAAATTATCAAAATTGCTAACTTTAACGGATTTTCTGAAGTCTATAATACTATTAGGAAACATAAGAATAGGATAAGAGTTAGCAATATAACCACTTTAGAAGGTAATAGCAATAGTAATACAAAATTTCTTGAACTACCCTTTTTTCCAAGTTACACGAAAGGTCTTCAAAAAATTTTTTCTAGAATTGATCGCAAAATTGTTTATACTTCAAATAACAACCTAAAAAACCTTTTAGGACCGTTAAGCTCTAGCCTCTTCTCTTTGTTAACGGTAGCGTGACCGCGTATTTTGTATAAATAAGTTAGTTTTTGGCTTAGTTAGTTTGTTCAGTATTTCTGCTGAAGATGAGAGCTTACCTATCGAAACGTGCGTACAGTTTCAATGAAGTGTTTCAGTGTTCCAGTGCCACAGTATTCGAGTACGTGATTTACTTTATGGAAATGTTTAAAACAAAGAAATTGTTTGGACCACGCACACTGAATAAATTAAAATATTGCATTGATGGGTAATATGTAATTCCTTACAAGGTTTTCAAACTATGGCGACCATTCATCAATGTAGCCATGCATATTTGAAATAAACTAAAGAACCTTGGCAATGACAATTCATTATGAGTTAGAGACTGTAATTGAATAATACTGTTCCTTTTATATTAGCCTATACTGTAATCATAAAGATGAAAAAAAAAATGTCCTTATTTTTAACATCTTCTATATTCGAAATTCATAAACATCTGAAGGCTGCACCATTGATGTTGTTTCCTTTGGAGTTGTGAAGAACAGTTCAAGTTGTGAAGACCTATGCGTACTAAATTATCTTCCATTGCGCTGATTCATTTCAGATGATGTATTATTGTGTCGCTATGATGCCACTTTTCAGTTTAGTATGGAATAGTTTTCCGGGGATGTTTCAACTTTGCGCAATCAGTATTCATGCAGCAAAAAATTACAATTAGAAACATGTGTAATGCGGACAATAGGCCTTTATCTTGTCGATTGACAAGATAAAGGCCTTATTTTGTCGATTGCTTTTCAAGAGGCTGGATCTATTAATTGTATTAGGACTCATACCTATATCTTTTTAGTTTTTGTTTATTTGCTCAGTTGTAGTTTTGATTATCTTAATTAAATAGTTATACGTGTGATTACTTATCTGTAACATTTATCTTATATTTTATTTGTAAAACTAACGGAACAATAAATCACACCATTATTATTATATTTACTCTTGTTTGTTGCTGCTAAGTTTTGAACATCACTCGGACCATGTCCACTCCAGAAATCCAGCAACAAAACATACCTTCATCTCCAGCATTTTGCAAGAATGTCTGTAAACTAATCCGTACATGCTAAAAAGTTGGTTTCGCGGAGGTTGAAACATAGAGATGTATACATTGATAGGCATTAAAGGTGTAAAAGCTTGACCAGCAAAACAATAATTATAACATCGAAATGCTTAACCTGGATAAAATTTCAATCTTCAACATCATATGATAACAATTTTTTTCGGCAAATTCAATTATTTTACAGAAAGATAATATTCGTGTAATTCAACGTAATTTTTATATTTTTTAGCAAGTAATTTTTTTGAAAAATTTGAACAAGATTAGGGGATGTACTGCCCTCGCAAACTGGTAGCAGTTAGGGGAAAATTATTGATGCCATCACTAATAGTAGTGAAATAGTTAAGAAGTTGTCCAAAACATTTTTAATACTCCTCACAACTTCAGAATTATTAACGCAAGTAGCAAGAAGTTGTGTCACGTTTCACCCTCAGAAAACGAGCGACAGAGCACCTGTATCCCTACACTATCCCTACACTAGATCGATCTATACGTCCACAAAATTTTGTTTAAATCGGTGTTCCCCCGTCTATGCTGCTGACAGAGCAACATGTAGCTACTATAACAGTTTAGCAACAAATCTTTCGTTTAAAAGCGCTTGACGATCATCATCAATGTTCAATATCTTATCATTTTCGATTTTGCGAATTGAAGTGACTCTCACAACAAGCACTAATACGATACAGCAATACCAACGGAACAGAAATAATTCTTACTTTCATGTCCTAACCAAAGCCTTAGCAAAGGATGATATCCAAAGAAGGACGTTTGAAAACATTACACCTATTAAACATGACCTACAGCTGAATTTGACAACTTCAATGGAATTGATTAATTCTTATTTTACGGCTCGGTGGTCCAATGGTAAGAGGGCCTGCGCTTAACTGGGCAAAGTTAGGCACTGTGTGTTCAAGTCTCGCTAGGATCAAATTTTCTTGTGTTCATTTTCGTCTGTGTGTTCATCTGTGTGTTCATTTTCGAGAGGGGTGTCCTGTATATAGTTCTAGGTTACGAAGATTTAAGAAGGTAAGAATTGCTTTTCTCATCGTTAAAAACTTAGTGCTGCCAATTCTCTAACTAGTGCACTTTACCTTTTGATATTTTAAGAAGAAGGGGAAATACTGAACATTCGGTGGATGCAGAAACATGCATTTTTGCACAATTTCATAGAAATTCGGTTATTGCAAAGCTGCGAATCACTTTGGTTTTTGTATTGGATAAATTGTTGATGATCGTCATCCCTCAATTCATTACAGTCTCTAATGGTACCCATAATTAGTGCCATCTTGAAGAAATTGTTGAGTTAACAGTAACATAACGAAGGATGGATAGTGGGTCAGACAGCCCAAAAAATAAGTACAGTCATACTTCTTCTCAACTCAGGTAACAGCACGAATAATCTAATTTCTACCTACCTTTGCCGCAAGAAATTTCTAGCTATTAGCATTTTTAATGAAATTATATATTTGTTTTGGCTTTTGCTTTTCTTTTGTTTGATAGCTTCTAGAGTTCCGCCTCGGAATTGCTCAGGAATTCCCATGCAAGTCTAGCTTAATATTGTAACGAAGTGAACCTTTTAGTATTAAATACTGCGTCCATAGTGAAGACACTTTACATTTTGCCGATAATTCCCTGAGCGCCATTCCATAAATGATTTGTATATTGACTTGGGTTTTGCGAGCAGAAGATTCTCGGTAGTTATGTGGATTATTTGAAGTATTCCCGGTGGAATGCCATTTTCTTCGTCGCTCCTAATATCCATTTTAATGTTAATTCGTCAATGTTAACGCAAAATAAGAAGCACAAAATCGGTACCTGCTTGTACGAAACGCATACGTTAAAAAACGGAAGCAAGCGATATAGCGTCACATTCGGCTGTTACACGAATCCATGGTCAATAATTATTATTGGCTGTAGCATATTATGAATTATAAATCCATATACTACAGCGAATTACAGGTACTATTTTTCACGTGGATCCACTCACGGCAGAAGCGAGCGTATGTCTATCCACATTTCTGTTTGCCTCTCGGCTTATATCGCCCTCCATCAAGAACGACCTCATTAGGTCATCTAGTGTTCAGAGATACAGACGCCTGCCTGATAAGCTCGAGGAATCACTCACATGCGCAACTAACCAGAGCACTCACGTACGGCGCCCTCTCTAGTTAAGCAGCTCGGGAGTGGGTTTTTGTCGTTGCTTTATGGACAGCAGGCCTGTGTTTTACAGCACTAGATGGCGGAATGAAATACACCTGGCTCATTATTTTTGAAGGAGGGTGACATAAGCCGAGACGCAAACAGCACCAATACCATGAGTAACTGTAATAAAAGCTAATTTTTTTGTTTGGTCATTAAATAGGTATAAACAAATATTTTCTGCATAATTAGAGATGGTGAACATAATGGTGGAAATAAGGTTCGAAATTCAATTTTCTCGGTTGAAGATTTCATAATATTGTGAAATAGAATGTAGTTACAATATTGAATCAGATACTATTACTATTTGGTACGCCGTTTTAATTCAATTTGTCGCCGGAAAGACAAACCAGTTGTTGTTCTGAACAACAAATGCACAAACCGCAGACGTTTATGCTCTATTTTCTCAAAATCGTGAAAAGGATATATACATATCGGAAAAGCGCCTGTTTTTGTATTTCCGAAGTTCCTTTGTAGATTTGCTGTCACGAGAGCCGATTTAATAAAATTTCGAATCGAAAGTGCGTATACAATTCTTTTGTTGTGGCATATATGTGAGGATTTTTATATATTTCCGTTTTACGGGTTGAAAAAGTTAAGAGCGTATGTCACCGAAATCTGTCATTCGGATGTAAATATATTTCGGAAGGTACGCAACTACCTTGTTTGTGTCAGTCCCTTTTTATTACTTTTTTGCTATCTCCAACGGTGACTTTACGATGACATAATTAGATATCAAAGGCAAACTTCTGTCAGAGAAGAGACACCAATACGTAAGAAAAAACCTTTTACATTTCCTCTCTCATTAGATATTTCCTTTATCGTTAGGACTATCTACATATACTGGAGGGCGTAGGTTAACGACTTGCGTTGGTGTCTAAGATGTTCAAATCTATGGAAATCCTAACAAAGTTTCACCCGTTTATAAATTGATTTATTTCTACTATTAACTCTAACAAGAGATTTGTTGCAATATGATAGCAAATGAAATTAGAAAATAGGTTCCATTAATTAATGGAATAGAGAAAACGAGAAAAATTGTTATATTTTAAGTTGAGCAGCGCATTTGTAAATGGTTACATTTAGTAGCAGAGGTAGAATGTAATATCACAATATGGGGATATATAAAGACCAGCTAGTCGTGAGTTAAAGTACACTACGGGTCAAATTAATATCGCACTGAAAATTGGTAACAGTTTCAAAATCAGATTTTTTCTGAACCGTTAATCCAATTTGGATATTTTTTTATTTTGTATTTGTTTAAGGAAAAAAAGGAGCATTAAAACCCCGAAGAATAAATTACATAAATAAATAACAGAAACAACGTTAGAAGTCAATATCGCATATCCTGGCTTGCAATTCTAACAACAGCTTCCCATCGATTGCTCACACTCAAAATTATATGTCCAGTTTGCTCTTGGTTGGTATCATCCCATTTAGAACACTTTTAAGGTCCCATAAATCTTCTATTGTGTTGACACCCAGATTATAGGGTACTGCTGATATATTAGTGCATATGTTTTGCCATTGATGCCCTAATAAAGAAACAGCTGTAGAGAAATTTAGACTATTTTTTAGTTCCATTTGATACCCGTGATGGTCAACGGAGTTTCTTGCACAACCGTTTGGTTTGGAACTGCAACTAATTCTGAATTGCTACGGCGCTAACCACACGCTTGGCGCCAAATCGCACCGGAGCTGATTACAAACTAAATTAAATTTTAATGGAAATAACTATTTAGCTTTAAAATGCTTATGTTGAAATTAACTAAGACTCTTTTCATAAACTACATAGTTCCTCAGCTTCTCAGGCAATGTAGTTCACGAGTAATGAGTAGTCATGCACCCTAAAAATAAAAAAATTGATTTCAGAAATAAAAATACTTTATTACAAAAGAAGAGAAAATCCCACCAAATATAAAATATACGAAAATATTGCCGGTGGAGCTTCCAAAAATGAATATTAATTCTATTTAACAACTAAACCTTACAACAAAAATATATATAGTTTAAACCACCTATAGCATTCAGTAAATTGGATAAATGAAACCAATTCTATTATGTAAAAATAAATTAATATTACCTAATTAAAACAATGTAATAAGGGATCCCGCTACGCAGTATATTAATTTTATCGGCAATTTATTGGGCTATTGATTAACATCTAGTATTTCAGCTATAAATCCACTATATACAGCGTACACAACAACCGTGCTTCCCGAAGAATTTCATCCATTCGCCTATGTGAATTGTTGTCGTAAATATGATTCATTTCAAGAATCTTACAACTTAACTTAATCACCTTCTCTATCTATACACCTCTGCATACGAATCTTCCACCGCTCATAGCAGTGCTACAAGTCACTAACCCACTCAATACCTCTGCCGTTTTTGCTTTCACCTCTTGGGTGGACTAAAGGTGGTCAGTCTCTCAATATAGCCCTGAGACAGATAGGCAATCAATGTACCAGAGGTGTCTCGGGCTCTCCAAGAATAAGGAAAGCAAGGATAAGCAAGTCAAAATGCTAGGTGATTCTGTTTGTTTTTTTTTTGTAAAAGCTCACCAGAACTCGTCCCATGTAACTTCTTTCTTCCTCTCAACGTGGGAAGTGTTTTAAAGGAGAACTCATTTTCGAGGTGTAGACGAGATAAAAGCAAATATGGCGAAAGCACTGAACGGACAGTGAAAGATGCAGAGACGGAGAAGGTGAGTACTTTCATGGTGATTAAGCTAAACTGTAAGATTCTTGCGATAAATCATGTTTATGACAACACTCTCGTATATAAACAGCCGCACATTGCATGAACTAGTTTGTACATTCTGTCAAGCTATTTGAGATGCAACATTACCACGTTTAATTTGATTATGGTTTGATATCAGTATATTTACTTGATGGTGTAAGGAATTGACACTGTTAAACATAGGAAAAAAAATCTCTATAGAAGAATATATTAATTATTTATGTAGTTCAACGTAATACTATCTCACACGCGAAATTTTATTGAACACCTTACACACATAATAACAGCAAAACTAATGTTATTTATTAAACCTTACGATGTCCCAAAAACCTACCACGTAATTGCATTAGCTATAACTTTATTTTATGGAGCCGTTTACTTGATTTGTCTAACTAGACCTCTACGACAAACTCACTAGGAAAGCTCATTCGAGATATTTGAAAAGCTAACCGTTTCATAATTAAAACCTTAATCATTTTATTTAGAAATCGCTTTATTTGGATTGTCGAAATTGGTTGCAATTAATTTATGCGGATTTTCGCATACATTTTGACCTTTCACATAGAATGATATTAATCCAATCGCGTAATTAATGCGTTTGTATACTATTACGCATTAACGCCTAAGCGGAATACAAAATTCAATTGAAATGAAAATAACAGGAAGCAGGGGAATGTAATCATGTTCTAGTTTAATTGAATGTTTGAATGCAGAGAGAGGATTGTGGCTTTAGTTTGATATACGCCCAAAAGATTCACGCAGAATCCTTCTGCTTCGCTTGGTTTTGCAATTGTCAGAATTCCACTCTAGAATATACATATTCTATTGAAATGAAACAGAAACGAAAAGAATAAAGAAATAAAGATTACTAGTTATGTTGGCATGACTTTGGGGACTTTGATTAGACTAAAAACTACCATCATTACTCTCATATTTGAACTAACCTATCAGAAATCATGTGTTAATGCTGCAAGTTTCACAGTAGTTGAGGAATCCTTATTATTAGTTAGAACGCTCGACATTAGGTGTCGGTTAGAGCTGTTTCTAAATGAGAAGGCAAGGATACACATGCTAATACTTCCAGTATTTAGCATCTACTACAAGTTAAAAGCAAGCACGAACAGTTTAGGTGCACACTGCGCTTGAACATATATTCCGAATTAGTTTAACAATTTGGGTGGCGTAAATCATTCATGTTTGATGCACTTAATCGAAAGTGCTTAAAGAATTTTTTGCTGGTAAGCTGAATCTGTCAGCAAATTATATTGAAGGATGGAATTTTAGTAGGAGAGTAATTTTATTATTCAAGAAATTAAGAAATTAAGTACTTCCAATTGAAATTTAGTTACCTACTAATATATATAGTTGCAAGATTGCAAGTCCAAGTAGTGTTGATAATCCCTTACCACCATTTCCTTCTAGTTTAATTTCAAATTCTATCAATTTTGTCTTAAAAAAAAGGAGTCAAGGCTCACTCACAAACTCAAACATGGAAACCATATCGAACTTCACGTACGTTGCTATACTTTTGGTGTGCAAATTAGGATCATAAAGGTGGTTACTTTATTTTATTCATACGTAAATTGTTTCGATAGAGTGAACTGTATATGCATGTGTTTTGTCTGGATAGCAGACATGTTTTTGAGCCACGTCCTTTTCGATTTTTAATCAAAACTGTCCTGCAGAATCTAGACCAATATTGTAAAAAGGTCGACTTGCAAGAACTCGTTCTCTTGGGAAATTTGACATAAGGAGATATTGTATTATTGGTTTTAACTGAAAACATCTAATACACGTTTGACAACAGCCTTTGCAATTTGCATACGAAATAAATTGTCGTACGTGAGCTAATAATAATTGAGGTCCAGCATGTAATAATTTCTATGCTCATCCTCAAAAATTAGTCGTGTGAGATGGTGTTTGCCGTTTAGTGAATAAGGATGTTTTGCATCAAATGTAGTGTCTGCATATGCCAAACGACCTTCTACTCCTAAAAGACCGTCATTTTCTAGAAATGGCAATAAAGCCAAAAGATTGTGTTTTGATTTTAAATTTGAATTGTATTTAAGGTTTTGGATTTCCTGCGAAAAAACCTCACGTTGAACTAATTTTGCAAGCTCTTTAAATGCTTGTGAAAGTTCATCACTTGTAAGTGAACCTGTAATCCTAGCTGCTTTTGGTTATTTTGTATTATATATAAGCCTCAAGCAATAGGCTATAATAAGCTTTAATCTATTAAAGCTGAAATACTGATCAAAGGGAAAACTGGGTGCTTCCAAATTGATAAGCACAACATACTGCTTCTTGACTTCCGGAATATTGGTAAGTTCTTTAAATTGAAAGGGTTGTGGGATCGGATTGTGAGTGAGACAACCACGGAGGTCCATTCTACCACAATTGTGAGGTAAGTAATTTCTCTATCATGAGACCTCTGGACGCTATATCAGCAGGGTTGTTTTTTGAAGATATGTACGTGACGCCACTGTGTGTTGGGGCTCTTTTGCAGCCATGCTAAAATAATTTCTGGATCTGTCCAAAAGAATAAATTAGTATTAATAGAAAGTGTCTTTACCGTTCTTTCAGCTAATTGGGTTGCTAATTGGGTTGCTAATAACGCACTGCAGAGTTCCAAACGCAGAGTAGTTAAAGGTTTAATGAGTGCAACTATTGTTTTTGTACAGAAGAGCCTGGTCATTTTTTCGTTTTGAGCATTGCAGCTTCATACATAAATGCAAGCATTGTAAACTTCTTGAGATGCATCACAAAACGCGTGAAATTCCGTACTTACCGGTTCATTAAATATGATTTGACGAGGAATTTGCAAGTTGTTTAAATAATAAAGTGTTTTACGAAATTGAAACCAATGTTTTTGGCAATTGTGAGGAATGGGATCGTCATTTTGAAATTATAATCTTTGATAAGATTATACAAGGACTAACAGGACCAATTGGATCAAATAATGTAGCAATATCTGAAAGCACTTGTCTTTTCGAGACTGTATTTGAATTTTGAAATTGCCCTATATTGAATGTCAAATAGTCAGTTGACTATCCCAAAGGACGCTTAATGTTTTTACTGCGTCATACCACATTCATGGATTTATTGTTATGAGGTAAACTGTCCAGGAAAGCCTCGCTATTTCATTTTCGCAAGTGAAATTTTCGATATGTCTTGACAAATGCTAATTGCATCACTTTCGAGATTAAATCCACTGATAAGATCGTCTACGTAAAAATCACGTACAAACCTAGCATACGCTTCGGGATAATAAGACTGAACATCATATGCTGCTTGATTAAGTCACCTAATTGCTAAATACGGGGCAGAGTTTGTCCCATAAGTTACTGTATTTAGTTCACAAACATGGGGTTTATCTTTTGTATTTTCCCTCCAAAGAATTCTTCGAAAACATCTATCTTCGGGATGAACTAAAATTTGCCTGTACATTTTTTCTACATCTGCCATGACTACGAATTGGTATTGCCTGAATCTCAATGAAATGTCACAGATATCATTGATTATTGTGGGTCCAATAAACTGAAGATCAGTAAGTGAGCAACCTGAATCTGTTACTGAAGAGCCGTCAAAAGCAACCCTCAGCTTTGTCGTCAGATTGTCCTCTCTAATGACACGATGAGGCAAAAAATAAGAAGGACCATCATGTCCTGATTCTATGACCTCTGTCGTATGGCCCAATTGGACGTATTCCTGCATAAAAGCGACATATTATTGCTTTAGCTGTCACTTTTTTATTTTTTTAAGTAATCTCCGAGAAAGTAAATTTATAAGTCTCATTACAGTATACTATGCTTGAGAGGTTGGTACTGCACTTGGATATACAGTAGTATCGTTGCATTCCTGTGCCTTATTTAATACAATGTGCTATTGTATGTACATTAGATATATTTTTGCAAATTACCAATATTTAGAAGCAAAAGAAGCTAAACAGAATAATAATACAAAACCAATGTGATGCTTTTTTAACAGCATGTACTTCG
The DNA here is from genome assembly GCA_902655005.2 of Marronus borbonicus. Classification (NCBI taxonomy): domain Eukaryota; kingdom Metazoa; phylum Arthropoda; class Insecta; order Coleoptera; family Scarabaeidae; genus Marronus; species Marronus borbonicus. The sequence continues at coordinate 6,520,257 of LR737395.1, forward strand.
TTCAATCGTTCGACACGTCAAAGTGCTCGTTCCATACGCATATAGTTTCCTCTTACTTAAGATCTATTTAATCTAGTTCCTGAAAGTATTGTCAAGTATTTTACCTCGATTTTGTTAGTAGAATAATATATTTGCTTTGTTTATAATAAAGTGTTTATGTTGCCTTTTATTGTTGAAACCAAAGAAATACACATGTGTTTGCCCAAAAATTGTTCAGAAACACCATAGTGTATGGTCTTATTTTCTGCAAAATTCAGTAGTTTATACCGCTGACTGCGTTTACGCAAGCACAATACAATATTGAAGTGAAATAACCCCCTTTCACTTCACAAGAAATTTATTCTAGTATCATCTGACCATGCTTTTACGCAAACTAAGGGTAATGATACAGCATTAACAGAATTTGTCAAAACCCAAAAATTGGTCAATTTTGGATTTCTTATATATATAACTAAATCTTTCGGCTGTGTGAATCATTCATTGTCCTTCTATTTTGTTATGTGTTTTTGGTGCATCGGGGTAAGCTTGTAGAAGTCATTCACATGTGCAGCTACTTCAAATGCTCGCATGCATGCCATCTCGCGCAGTCCAAGAACTGTTCGAGGGTTGGCTTGGAAACTGTACCTGGTTTGTTCTGGCTGCTTTCTAGACGGAGGACGTATACCTATTTATTGGCACTAGATAGTGCCAAAAAATACTTTGCTTGTTTCGAAGGATAGCTATATAGGTCAAGAAGCAAATAGCGTTTCGGGGTACAGAACCACTCAGAGCAATTCTGATGACGCTAGGTAGGCAGGAACATGTTCGTTAGCTAGTGTTCTCTCTCCTCGCATTGCTTTTGCCTTAATACCATGAGGAGTTTATATTTATCATTATTTTGGTTATTATTTGTATGCATTTCTTGCGTGCTAATAATAATAATTATTATCCTCTATGTACAGGTGTTGTAGAAATAAATGTACTATGCAATAGCAACAAATAAGGCACAAGAACGCAACAAAACCCCGATTTTAATTTCAGAAGAAAACCTTGTAAAGGTTTTCCAGCTGTATTGCAACATCGAAAGTAGTCATACTCGAAGACAATATTGATTTGCACAATAATCGTGTACTAAGTACTAAAAAACGGTGGTAAAGTTTATAGCTGATGCCCGTGGTGCTTCAGTTAAACACTGTTAAAAAATATTTCAATCGCGAGTGGAATCGTAGGAATCGGTTATCTAGCAGCAACCCAACCACTGCCCAAATTTTACAAGAGTTTTAGATGCAACAAAGGCGTGGAAAATTACATAAAAAAATCCGGTCTCGCTAGGACGGTGCCTCAGCAAACAAAAGTTGTATTTCGGTGGCTGTTATCTGCAATGTTCGTTTCAAAATTTTTAAACAACCTCCCTATTCCCTAGATTCTGACCTTCTTGATTACTGCTTATTCTTTAAGCTGAAAATATTTACGGGGGATTTCGTTCAAAAATCAAGTTACTTCGTCGTGGATACCCCAAATGTATAAGTTCCCCCAGACATATTAGTAGAAATCTTGGAAAGATAAAGAAAACTGTTGTACGTGCAAACAAATATAAATCCTCTAATACTCAGAGATTTTTAAGGTGAAGGTGCCCATACAATCACTGGCTATCTTCTTAAAATAGTAATAAACATGGTGGCGAGTGAGAAGCGTTGCGGCATTTTACATATCTTATGTAAAAGTAATTCAATATACCGAAATAGATTTAGGCTAAGAAACGCGAGTCTTTTCTATTCAAGTAAGAAGTCAAGAAGCACTTTGAAGTTTGGATCACTACCGTTAGAAGTTTTCCAGCAGGAAGATTTTCGTTAACAATGTGATTATGGAAATATATTCTTAAGAGCCTAAATTAATAGCTACTATATATTAAGAAGATGTATCGCCAGGAGATTCGTTCCGAACAGGATAAATCACGTACGCGACAAGGCAGGATGTATTGTACTTATACGTAAAAACTACAATATAAGTAAAATATTCATCAATTACACTTCAGTTAAGGAAAGTGCACTTTGAAAAACCTTGAAGCACACTGAGAGATTAATTATTAATCCAGAAATGCACCAAGAGATATAAATTTTCATATTTTCCGAAAGCACTCAGCTCTTAACAGCTCCTTTTATTTACATAACTACTTGATAGCATTTTTCTTAGAATATTAACAAAGAACTGGGAAACATAGGGAGTGCGGCTGGTAAACAAATGCAACCTAAACAAGATATAATCTCCAGCGGAACATTAATAATCTCGGAGAAATATGCATGTACCACGCTAAAGATCTTTTCGCGTGCTCTAAGAATAAGACGATAACCGGTATTTAAAGTAATTAAATAAGCTCACGCGTATTAGTGTTGTCAGTTAGTTCCGAAGAAACAACAAATTCAAGGAATTAATTAGGCTACTCTTTTTCCCATGTTCTGGTGGCATGCTCCGTTTCCATAACTGTTGTAGAAAAACATTAATTAGAAGCCGAACAAAGCAGAAAACAATTTAACCGTAACAAAGAACGTTCCTTCGTGAAGAAATCCAGTCCTACTTAAAAAACTAAATTTGTTTCGTCCAGGTTCCTGCATTTTTGTAAAACTTTATCATCAATAAATAGACTCTCAGGTGAAAAATTTAGATTTTGTATAACTTATTTTAGCATAAACAGCACAATACACATTTACCATATTTGTGATAAACTTGTAACAAATTTGTAATAGTGGGAGTGTTATCTTCTTAGTTTTGCATAAGAGCAAACAGTAAATCGACTCGTGTGCCTTATTATATTTCAAAGTATTTTCCATAAAGATTGATACATATTATACCAATCATCGGTTGGAACAGTCAATATTACAATTTTAAAGGTATCAACTGCTTCCTCGACGAGTAAAACCGTTGATCACGTAGCACCTTCTTGGTTCCAGTGAACGTAAGCGGATCCGTAGGACCTAAGGCAAGATCGTAAGGAGGATGACCTAATAACCCGATGTGTGGCCTCTAAATGAACTCGTAATTTCTTGATGATATACTACGGAAGCGAACTTTTATTGGCTTCTACTCATCTTGTAGCACCTATATAATGAGTTGACCTTGACTTGAACGTGGGTTTATAAAAATAAATCCACGATTCGTCACTACTCACGATACTATAAACGTTCTCCAAGCTTCCGTTGTAAAACCGACTGAGAGTTTTTCTACACCAATTAATGCTTGCCACCTTTGGTTCTTCAGTTAAAGGATGTGGTATCCAGCGGAAAACTAACTTTCTCATCATACAGGGCTTTTGGACTGAAGTCCTCGAAATACCCAATGATGTCTCAATCTCGCTTGATCAGTTGGTGCATACAACGAACGGTAATCAAACTGACGAGACAAAAATAAGGCCACCGCTCTTACATTGTGGAAGTCTGTGCAGTTACGTGCCTGCCGGGATATTCGTTACCCAGAAACGTGGCATTGAGTCAAATCACGACAGCTAACTCCAGACATCAGGGTTCAGAGAAGGAGCTCCTGGCATTAGTATGAATCCGAAGGATTCCTCAACCAAACCAACATACGGTCGGCACAGCAAAACGCTGCCTGCTCCCCTATGTATTGTAATATTATTAAAAACGACGAGATTAGCTGTCATCAGCGCCGTAGTCACTTCTTCTTTGCTAAGTTCACATTGTACGGCTATCGGATATGAGGGTCCATCTGTTGGTAGGAAGCCCGATCCCTAGGGAAAGAATCCTGTTTTGAGCCGAATATGTTAGGGGCGTAAAAATAATAAAGTTAATAGTTAATAAAAAGTCCAGCCAACGACAAGCGTGGGGAAGACGTATATTAACTACTTATATATCTCATTCTCTTATTCGAAAATTAACATTAGAAATTTCTACAGCAAGTTCTAGGGCATACGTTAGTGGTACAAAGGTCATAAATGTCAAGTAAATGTCTTTCGGTTCGTATCATCTAAATTCTTAGTACAATTTAACGTTGTAGTGTTGCATGTGTTCAAATATGCCTTCTTAGGACAGAATCCTGGTAACAGTTGGGTCCTTGTGTCACGCTACAGCAAAATCGTTCGTTTCAGAATCCAATTCAATAATCGTATATTTTAAATTGTTAAGAATTATCATAGGTATCTATGAAAACAAAACCGTTGGCAAGGAAACTAACAATAATTAATTATTATTTGTAACTTTATGTCGAGATATCATTCAGACATAATATATTGAGAAGTTGCTCTAATTTTTCCTAGTTTCGATCTACTATTTAAAAGTTAAAAAGAAAAGTGCATTTGAAGAATATTGTGTTTATGTAGAAGAAGGCTACAACATTTAAGGTTAGTGGTCATTTCATTTCTCGTTTCCCGTTTTGAAACTATCCCCAAACAAAACTTTCATTTGCCGAAAGAGTGTCTAGGGACATTCCCGGAATCACGACCCCCAATTTTAGTAAATTTCTGACATTTGTAAAAATTTCGTAGATTTCTTTAAATTAATCTATCAAAAACATTACAGTATATTTCCCCCGCCACGCCCATTACTCTGTGGCCAATCAGCTCCGAGGGTTTATGGATAAACTCCATGGGGTAAACGTTTACCCAATGCGAGGGGTGACAGTAGTTAACACACATAAGTATTGAATTCCACAATCTCGTATTAACGATGTCCATCAGTCTGTTTATAAAATAGATAAGTCGTTATGTTGATTCTTCGCTCGGAGACCGATGTCGGTATGTCAAAATCCGTTACCAATACATTGAGATGAACTTTAAATAAAATGTGGGATTAAGTAAACCACAAGTCCTTTTATTTTCACTAATCTATTTACAAAAATGTTGTGAGATTCATTTACTGCTGTATGTCCTCATATATATTGGTGTGATATTATTTGTTTAAGTTGGAAAGTGTTCCAAGTTTTTTATTTACTGCTTCAGTTCTTTCTAATTGCGAGGCGGAACCGTGTTGATGACCTCGTCCCTTCAATTTCCCCCAGAATGGGTGTTCATCCTCATCTTACTCATTAAGTAAGATAGGTTTTCGTAAGAAAGAAGGTTCGTCAAACAACTTGTGCTACGAGAAATCAAAATTGACAGTGTAAATCAAAATTATATTTCTCTATATGAGTTTCATTTCAAATTCAGACAAGCCTACTGTTGTTCATTTGTAACAATCAAAATTAGTATTATCCTGATGGTAATCAACATAATTTCGATGACCCCGACAAGATCGTGCCAGGATTCGCCATTTCGCCAGGATTACATCAAGTGTGTCTGACTGAGTCGATGGAGATTAGAAAATCGGTCGAAAATAAACAAAACCTTTTCCGGCAAAACTCCTCGAGAGAAAGTTTAAAATCAAACATTTTAATGGAATCTTCTTCATAATCAGTTCAAGTAATACATTCTGTAATACAAATTGGACCTTCTATCAAACAAAATTTCACCACCTACGAATTTGGAATCACTGCGAGAAGGATTTGGATAAATTAGTTATTTGTTAGGGATTATAATAGGATCTTGTATTTATTTATTTTAAAAGACATTTTCTGAATTTTTAAGGAAAATATCATTGAAAACTTTTTCTAAAATAAAATTATAACTCGCACAAGTAAAATTTGTTTTATCACTTTTCACTTTGCAAAGGAAACAGTATATCCTACAATTCAAATAAAATAAAACCCTGAATATTTAATTTAATTAATTTTAAAAAAGTTTCATTACAATATAGTATAAAATATATTATAATATATACAATATAGCATAAAATGTTTGTTTAAATCTTCTTATTTCCTCTATAAACGTCCTTTTCGATCCATCTTTAGTTTTCAACTTCTTTATCTATCTTATTCGGTGGTTTTCCTTTTTCTTTGCACCCAAACGGTATTAAACTTAGTTTGTTGTTGTTTAATAATTGAAATACTTTCTATATTTGTTTCAAAAACAATTTCTAAATATGTTTATCGAAAAACTATCTTCTGCCAGAAAAATGTTTACTGCCTGTTTGTTTTTATTGTTGGCCGGTGAAATAGCAGCACGCTAAAAATATAAACGATCACATCACGCTATATACAACAATCTCCTCCTGGCATATACATGAGTTGGGCATAGATTCTACCAAATTTCTAGTATGATAGTTAGTATACCGACACTACAATACTACATTGTTTATAAGGATAATACACAACACAAGGATTGTATGTAGAACAAAACAATATGCAATAAGTAAAATAGTCGTCCTTATTTCGGAGAAACACTGTTTCAATTTATAATACAATATGCAAGTCATTCAGGGTTGTATTGTAAAGCAGATAATAACACCGAATCTTGTCAACTTGAACTCCACCGTATAATTTTACTATTGCAATAGTTCCAAACCTTTCCTTTCCTTTTTCATAACTTTTGTAATTAAATTGAGAGCACCATAAATAACAGTATAGAAAATATGTGCAGCAAACATGTATCACATTTACTTACCAATGATACTATCTCAATGTACCTTGCAAAATGTACATAAAATTTTATTTGGTAATGCATAGAATAATATTCGTTAGTTTCTTGGCATAATACAGGGTACGTCACGAAACTCATTAGAAGGTTTAATGATGTTATTATGAATAAAAATTTCGGAATAAGTAGAATAGCATGGAACCTACTCACAAAGGACGTCGCTTGTTAAATCAAAAAAAAAATTTTTATCGAGATTTTTTGCTTGGATAAACAAACAATTTCAATCCAGTTACGGCAGCATATATTTGGTTTTTAGTTTTTTCGTTGTTGTTAATGCAACTGTGCTTTTTTGTTGAAAGAACAGGTAGCGTCACTACATGGTTCCATTAACACTTTCTTGTTGTTGTTTTAGCGGAGTGCATGCATTAAATCAACAAAAAATACTTCAACCACCGCATTTTATTAAAAGAATAAAAAAATTATTCGCCGTATACAAACAAGACCACTTATTTTAACGTTACAACAATGTTACTCTAAGGTCAACTGTTTTCGAAATACTTACGATCATGTTGAAGTTTTAACAACACCGCTCTCGTTGCAATGAAATAAATATTTAACTTTAACAACAATCTTCTACATGTAGATTAAAATATTTACTTTTCTGGAACGAAATGGAAGGTCATGCGTACCACACCTTCTCTAGTAGCACAGACGGTTGGGGCAACGTTATCTTGGGATCACGGTTCGCTTGGCTTGACGTTGGTAGCGATGTCGGCATTACGTGAAAACATAAACATTTTGCACTTTTGATCGAACATTGGCTCGCAACGTCTATCTACTATCTACTTTTGTCGTGCACCGACCCTAAATATTCCCTGACAATTGGCTCACTGTTTTCTGCCAACCGTGACATCACATGTTGATAACGCTAAGCATCGGATCTTCAACCGACGCTGCACCGATTGAATTGGTTCAACATCCACTTACTTATGCCACTCAAGTGTTTATTGCTAAGCGTAGTTTCATTGATCGTTTCCCGATTGTCGATCCTGCTTAACTGATTCTGCTGACCTTAGAGCCAATCCGACACCCAACGTTAGAAAAGTACCACTGGTTTTGAATACCTTATTGACACTAGCCCGACCGTGGCTATCCGTCACGGATATTGCTTCAACCGTACGATGACAAGACTAACGACCAACCATCAGCCGACCAACTGCGCTACTAGAGTTACTGTTATTAATAATGAATTTTTTCATAAACTGTTTTCAAATATAGATATCTTCAAACAAAAAAACTAATTTTTTCAAATGGACCGCGGTAGCTTTAACTGCACTAGTGGATTGGAAAGGAAATTCCGTGATTGATTCGCATTAGAGCCTGATTTCTGATAGTTTTCAGGATATTCGATTCTTTCTTTAAACTGCGTATAATGGGTGAAGATTTTACATGTGCTATGCACTGAGTGATATGGAATTCATTCTGTAATCCTTACTTGAAAAGTTGCGCTGTTTAACAACTACTTGACAGTTACTGACGCTAGGTATTCGGATATTACATCACCTAGTGCTGTTGTAAGAAGAAAACTGAAATGTGGGTACGTATTCAAATTTCAGCAGATCCTTTCAAGCAGAGCCATTAAAGAACTATGAACATATGTGAACACTATCCACTACCCAAACCACTTCAACAAATATTGAAATCTCACACTATCTTTGTATCCTTAAAGTTTTATTGATCACAATCTCGAAGTGGTATAGTAAAGAATTACCACTGCACGTTGGTAACGGAGTAATATTAATTCAAACATTACTTCAGAATATGAGATTTCTCAATTTTCAATTCATCTTTTCAGAAGCAGCAATTGACCTCAAATCATATTTTGCTCTTGTACAGTAAAATAGCAGTATAAATTTAATCTCGCAAAAATAACATCCCCGCATGAAATGTCGGATATGTAGGAGAGAATCGTCCGTAATGTTCCGTTAGGCACGCGCATGTATTATACAATTAGTAATCTAGTGGCTAATATAACTCAAAATACAAAATTCTTAAGATGGGATATATGTAAAGTTATTTATTTACACAGTGCGCTCTAATTTCTTCTAAATTTCTGTTTTATGAACGAAGCCACTGAAATGAAAGTATTCAATATCAACCAACGAATAGGTAACATTAGACAAACATTGTACGTAATTAATATTATCAATTTCAGCATAAATTAGCAAAATCCTTGCTGTCTTCATTGAGCGCAAAATAGTCTATAGCAGGGAAAATTTTTGAGAAACTTCCCTGAAAGTTGTTTTCCTTCAATTTCTGTTCTAATTCATTCACTTCACAAGACTACAGCGTAAGGTTATATAGTAAAGTATTTTCTTGATTTGCTATTCTCTACCAATGAAGAAGCCGCGAACTCATTGTTCTAATGTGTTATGTTGTGATGTATTTCAATGCATTATGTTGTGACGAGTCGTAAACATATTCTTCTGACGCATTATGTCAGAAATAGACATTTGGGTTGGAAATTTTATGCAGTACATTTTTTTTGTTTGTTTGTAATTTAGTTGCATCTTGGCATCAAACTCGTCAGATGAATTTGAAGAGGAAATTGAAGAATTCTGGGACTGCTATTTGTTCTATAATTACTCAAAAAAGAAAAACTTGGACACGAGCAGTAAATGAAAATAGAGACTATTTCAGTGAATATCACACCTCAGTTAATAATCTACTTGTTAAAGATGAAGAACGTTTCCATATGCACTTTAGAACGTCCAGGGAACAACTTTAAAGTTCAAATGAAAAAATAAAAGAAAAAGCTAGAAAAATTGATGCAAGCTTTCGAAGAGGGATCTGCACAAGTGTAAGACTAGCTGTATTATTAAGGTGTATAATTTTTATTTCTAAATAAGTGTCTACGCTAATATTTTGTATAAGCGAGCGAATCCAAAAAATCAAAAAAAAAAATCATTCTAATACTAGTAAGTATATATCGCCAGGGATTGAGTTGAAAAATCAGTTGGACTTTGCAAAGGACTGGGATGCAAAAGAGTAGATGCAGATGTTGAGCGACTATTTATGTATGTCAGAGATTATCAGAGTGATTTCCTACCTCCATGTGCAGGGGCCGCACCCACTCTCTATCCCCCCTTTTTAGGGTCCTAGTCATTCTCCAGAGGGAGTTGTCCTTTGCAGTCAAACTGCTTACCTTATCTTGCCACATTAGCTCTCTGTACTCTGCCAACTTGCTCTTGACCAGCCTAAAATACCCGTTTGCCTCGGCCTCGCGTTGGCTCTTTTCAGAGCCCGACGCCTCAACCCTATCAGTCTCCTGATCTCAGGCACTTTTCGACGACTCTCAACACCGGGACGATACTCAGAGGCCTCCTCGATGGAAAATTTGATAATATGATGGAATCGACGTCACGAGCCTCTACGATCACCGCCGCCGCCTCCAGAAGTGGGAGCGCCGGGAGCGAGCAAAACCGATGATGTGACGGACCGCAACCGTGGTAACGCCACCCTTGCCAACCTCCCTATCTGACTTATAAACGACAAAGTTCCGCAGCTTTAATTTTTTGCTTGGTCTTAGCCATGTCTCACTTAGCACGAAAACATCCACGCAATTCCGTTGGCGTTCCACGCCAACAATCGAAGAGACCGGAAATCGTCCGAGAGATCCGGGGGATGTCCGCTTATTTACCATAGGATGTTCGTGGTAATATCTCTTTTAGTTGGCGAGCCGTGACATTCAACGTAGACGATAATTTTTGGAGGAAGAATAGCATCATTAGAAGATCGATGGCAGAGCCGCTTCCCTTGGTACCGAGCGGCAAGTCAGGCCTTGACAATACCCCTTTTGGGGTTTTGCTAGGCTTAAGGGTCTTATTACTAGCCTTAGGGGTCTTACTGGAAGAGAGCACCTATGAGTATGTGCGAGATGGGAGCGCGCTTGATCATCGCTGTCGGAACGAATGGGAACTAGCCCGACTTTTGGGTAATTCGGGCACCCCCTGTAGTTTGCTGGGTGTCCATTCCCGCAGTTAGCACATGTTCCTCTAAAGGGAGCGTGCACATTTTGGCAGGGTAGTCTTTTCCACAGCGTATGCACCACGGCTGGGCCGTGCAATGATTCTGCGCGTCCCAAACCGCAGGCAGCGGAAACATTGTGTAATGTTCGGCTTAGCCTTGAATGGCTCAACAACGATCTCCAAATTAACGACCTCCGTTATGTTATAAATATGTTTCTGGCCTTTAGGCAACTTGACCAGCAGTAAGGGTATCGGCCGCTTGTCCGAAAAGCGCTTCGTCCTTATAACGGCCTCGGGAGAAAATCTCTTCACCAGGTCGACACTTTCCTCCGGAATCTCCATGGGGATTCCTTGGAAAACAACATTCAGACAGTTTTCCAAGGGGAGCTAGTAGGTGTGGTCCGGAATCGCATGGGTAACAAACAGCAGAGTGATTCTCCGAAAGTCTGTCTCCGTTGCAGGGAATATTCGAATCCCATCGTTGATGTTCTGGGCCTTCGTGAAAGAGTATCCCTGACGCTTAATCCCGGTAGAAACCGACGACCATTTCATTTTATCACTAAGTACCACAGAAGGAATAGAATCGACAGAAGAAGAAGGCCTTATGTTTGCATGCCAGAGATACATGCTCTCTTTGATGGATATCTTGTGACTTTTTCAAAGTTTCGCGTGAAGCAGTAGATTTTCCCGCAGAGCGCGGAGACGCATGGAGAAGCGCCTCGACCAATACCGGTGAAGAAGACGCCGCCCTTTTCTTGCCAACATTAGGTTGAGCATTATTTAATTTCTCCACTGGCGAGCTTGTTGACGCAAACGAGGTGACCAGAGTGACCGGAGAAAAATCCAGCTGTTTGTTCACTGGAGTGTTGTTAACACTGTCCGCTAAGGGAACAGCAGGCAAAGCAGCGTGTATGTTTCTCTCCGCGAGGACGGCACTCAATAGCTCCACCAGGTTACGGATCTGAGCGTCCGATAACGCACGAATGTTGCTACTGTGGAAATCCACATTGTTGTCGATGATAGTAACATCCCTAAGGCGAGTGTCTGGGGTACTAGATCTCTCAGTAACCTGCTCCTGATGGGGAATCGCCGGGATAGGAGTGCCTGGCAAGGGTCTCGCTAGTAGTGGAGCTGTCCTTAGGATTTTGGATGGCATTGTGTGTATAGAAAGGAGGATACTGTAATAAGTAATTTGAAGATATCACAGACGAGGAGAGATTAAAATAATAAATAGATAATAAATAATTAAAAGCCAGTCCGAAATATTCATAAAAGAATAAAAAGAAACGTCCGGGAAACAGGGTGTAAAATTTCCCGTCTCCCGCTCAAAGAATAAATAAAAGGACAAACAATATCAAGTTCCTTTTCGCTCATTTCGAGTAATAATATAAATAAAATTCAAATAAAACGAAAAACACAGTTAAAAAAAGTGGACAGCGAGTCGTGCAATAAAAGAGAAAATTTTTCCAAGTCGGACTAAGTGCGTTAAATGTCAATAGATGTTTTAAAATCTTTATTCAACGGAATAAATACGTTAAAAATTTTCAACATTCAATATAAAAGAAATATCTGCACTTATTTCTTATTCTCAGTTGGAATGCGGGCAAAAAATTGTTTATGCAATAGCAGTCCCGCCTGTGTACGGGAGACTGCCGTATACGGGAGAGAGATGGAGCACTTCTTTCTCTCCGACTCGTAGCCTCCGCCGACCGACCGACCTGATGCAACGACTACAACACAAAAGAACACTTTAAAATATAAATTATGATATAAAATAAAATCAAATCCTCGTGCCAGTAGAACGGTTATCAACGAAGGATCGAATAGAAGATGTAATTGCGTGGAATATTTCCAGAAGTCGAAACGTGTCAATAGTAATAAAATGATTTTGCCTTCCACTGATTAGAGGTCAGCAGTAGAGAACTTACAACCCTGATCAACCCTTTCTTAAAATTCCCCTACGAAATTTTCCGTTAGAGGAATCCTTAATGTTGTAACCAATTTTATCTTTCCTAATAATCTTTTCTTGCCAGAGCGCACATGAAATACGTCTGGCACGAGAATCCTCTACAATAAAGAACAGCATCCAAATTTCTTATACGAAGACCTAATGACAATTAGGTGTAAATGACCAATGGCTAGCGCCAAGGCCACAATCAGTCAATCCATCAACGACATTTGGAGCACTGTTTACTAATACAATTTTTAAGTCACTCTTAAATAGCTACTACTTTACTCCTGAATTGTTCTGTGTTTTCTTAATTGCTAGTCGCTCAGTATATTCAATTAATATTTTTGGTAGGGAAGAGACTTCCAAGGGCAGGAAAGTATTATCTAAGACACTATTTTTTCTGTAACATTGAAAAATAATAGGTCTATTCGTGGATACACTTTACTTAATTGAAGGTATTTAGCGACATAAATTCAATAATTTTCGTGTGTTTCATTTAGCAGTACTGAAAATTCTAATTTATAACGGTTGAACGTATTTTAGAAAATATAAAAAAGACTTAATGTTTATAGCACCTCAAAATCACAAAGAAATACCATTTAAAATTACTACGAAACAAAACATTTGACAATTTGAGTTTTCCGCTATTACTTCCTTATGTTTATCGTTTGCAGCTCTATCTACTTCATTATTGTATGAATAATGAGTTCAGTCTATAAGAAGCACTGTTAGTTGTGGTTGCTTATGTTAATTACTTATATATTATTTCAATAAGTAATTTACAATAAATACCAAAATATATTCATCAATTTCAAATCAAGTTATTTGAAATGAATTCCATTTTAGCACTACAACATAACTTGTAATTCTTTCTTGAAATTCAATTTCTGTTTGGTGCCGGACATATGGATCTATATAAACATTTGTAAAGTTCATAAAAGTCAAATTTTATTGCAAATAACGCGACGATATTTTTATGCATTTGAATAGCAACGTCATAAAAAAACTAATACATTTTTATGGACGTTTGTGTAACATTTAATCTAAATAAAATACTTGCAGGTCAATTTAAATTTCATAACAGCGAAATGCTTACCTTAGAACAGGTAGTTACAGGGCAAGTACACTGCACACGTTAACGTAATTAAAATTTTTGCAATCACGGTGAGTATCTGGAGGTCATATATCATTCTGAACACCGGAATTAGGTTTGTATAGGGAAAAGGAAAACTTGGTTTGAGAATGCAGGATTAAACTTTAACTAGTCTGATCGATCTTTGAATTTCAACAGTGGTGTTCTACTATAAAGTGAACCCTGGTAGATGACGTAGGAGCGGAAGAGAATTATAAAAGTAGCTGCAAGATTATTTGCATTGGTATAGTGTAAAACAGGCTAGCAAATTGGATGAATTGAATTTTCTCGCATTCGCTTCCGAAAACAAAGCGAAAGGAACTCTGCTTATAAATAGAACAAGTGGTTCTTAGATAAAATTATTACAGGACGACGAATGAATTATTCGTTGTTTTTTGTGAAAGGTTTAAGAACCATTGTTTTCAAATTAAACTGCAAGCAAAATACTTAGTAGCATTATTAGAAATATTCATACAATAAAAATTCGAAAAAGGACTTAGTTCAATCCATTAAACACAACCCTAGTGAGGGATCTTAGGATATAGTTTTGAAAAATTTATAGCAGGAAATAAACGCATCCGCCAGACCAGCAGCGCACTTCTTTATTAGTCTTAGGATTATAGGCAGTAACAGCATATTTACCGACAGCAAAAAGGCAATGTTGGCACTGAACCAACCAATAACGTTGAACCTGTTACTAGACTGACGGATCTATATTCTTAGCCTTAGAAGCAAACAACATCAACGTAGGGCTTCAATTGACATCGTGGAATAGAGAAACGAGCAGACGTGAGAGCGATTCAATTTATGATGGAGAACCCTCTATTTGACCGCCTGTGTCTGCGCTTTGTAAGAGGATCAAAACTATCATCCATGGAAATTTCTTGATAAGATGAAATACTGACACTATCCAGAAGGATCTTCGCATGATTCTTTGAGCTCTTGCTGGACATTGTTAGTCGGGATAGGAGTAACTGGAGCTGAAGACGAGTCGGTGAGAGACTTCGTCTATAAGTGTCTTAGAACAAATCAATCTTCATCTTACATGTATTCCAACGATACTCAAACGGACTTATGTAACACAAAAAAATCTGCATAAATTCTATACAGAAACTCCGTTAATTTTTCATATGTAATTTATCTTGGGTGGATCACCCGATATGGAAACCTCCGGAGGAGGTTGTATCTAACGCTCTCTGGTGTTATGTCAACGACATCTAGCAACATTGTCATGTACGTAAATAAAATATACGTATTTCTCCAATGCATCCATTCTCATAAAAAGCTGTAACTCCCATTAAGCTATATATTGTAATGCTACAACGAGAAAAGTTTTAATTAAACTAGTTAATTTTTCAGTCTGTAGATTTGGGAGTGTTTCCTAGTCACTCTTTCAGTACTTAAAATAAAAATCAGTAGCAAATAATAATGTTTTACGAAAATTTAAATTGATACAGTAAGAACTAGCCTTAAACCTTGACACTCTATGGTCGCACATTACGTATTCAAAGCCCCTTTCTTTCTTTAAATCAAACACTTAGCCAAAGATGCCTTCTCGCAAGAGCAATTTGAATCAAGCTGAACGATTGTTAGCGTCCCTTCGCTCCTGTCTTTCCGATAGCATTTGTGAAGTCAATTTCGAAAATATAATATTTCAATTAAATTTCAATAACAAATTTTTACTTGAAAAGTACCCTGCGAGTATTCAACCTTAAAGCCTTTGAACGTGGACTTTTACTATCGAATTCGACGACTTCTTACCAAATATTATTCAATTTGCGATATTAAATACAAAGATACAACTGAATTTATTTTGCACACTTTTGTAGGGAAATATAAGAATAAAATCGAAAATTGATAACATAAGAAAAGGGAGAGAAGACTAGTTATTTAGCCGTTCTACTAGGACAGAGGGAGATAAATTTAACTGACAAGATACCATAAACAGGAAGACGAGAAGTCGAGTCTACATAAGCGACTGGAAACACAGAAACATCAGAAGTATACATCGCTCGGATATAAGTACTTGGCTAAATGCAACTAATCATGTCTACCATAGATGAAGAAATTGATGATGTTGCAATATACAGGGTGAGCCAACAGAAACGAACCAAACTCCAAGAATGTATTATATACATTAAAATAATACAAACGAAGCTCGTATGTTCGTATCCGATTTTCATTCGTTTTCATCTTATAGCGAAATTAAAAAAATGTAACTAACATTCTTATAAATAGATCAGATTTTCGTTTGTTTTCTAATTAATACATCTAGATAAAATAGAAATATCCTTGCATTGATTATCCGTGTAAAGCAACTCAGATAGGTTCCACATTAAAGGTTTTCTTGCTTTTCATCGCATATGAATCAATCCTTTTGAGGCTCAAAATCATTTCAATAATTTTGTTGTTCTGATAAGTTTCAGTGTATTGTCACAGTGAGTTAACCGTATATTTTCGATTTTGTACATTGTCAGAAAATAAAAATCGAATAAGGACATGAGTTTTTTTGCATTATTTTCATGTGTACAACACGCTCCTGGAGTTTACTCCGTTCTTCCCGACTCACCTTGCATATAAAATTTATTGCCATTTTCTTGCAACCTACACTATTTCTTTGATATAAAATCAATATAGTACTATATGTAGGGCATATCGTGTAAATTGCTTTGTTTAATTGACAAAAAAGCGTTAGGAAAAACAAACATTGATACAGTGCAGAACATCTATCAGTCCATTATCATTTACTACTTCTACATAATGGAATTTTAATGCGTCGAAATCATTGAGCGTCCCCCACATTCGATATTGTTTACGTTTGCTACGTGATGGTTCAAATTACAGTTGGTAAAATAATGTATAGTAAGAAATATTATATAAAGAATCTAAAAAACCATTGTACACATTCGTACGAGTACATTGTACAAAGTTAGCTAAGGGTTAACTAGGAATACCTCCTAATAAATTGCAGTGAGAATGTATGTACGTTACGCCAAAATTTAACACCGAATAGTTTCGCTCATTATAAATAAAGATGCATTTTGTATCTTTATTTATAACATTTATGATGTTCGTAACGTTTTGCGTTTTGCAATTTGCATTACTTTCATATCCAACATATTCCATCTTTAATTTCAGATAAGCGTTTTTCAAGAATTTTATACAAGGCTGGTCACTACACTACAGCGGGCTCAGTAGATTGTGCCTTTCTGGAGATTTTTCAAAACGATATTTTTTCCTACTGTGGAGTTCGATTCGCAACATGGTTTAAAATTGTATTGAAACCTATAGGGCGTCTCATAAGTAAGGTGGCTACCCAAAGTTGTGTTTTTTCTTTTTAATGGAATATGTTATATATTATTATATTTTTGAAAATTCTGCAAAATTCCAATCCCAAATAATAAGTAATAAGGTACTACTGTCCTAAAATCAAGGGTTTCGAAGCTGTTACGCCCGGTATATTATTTACGGGTAAATTCTAAACAAAAAATTATTAACATGGTAAGGACCTAAAATCGACCATTCTCTCGTTATAGCGACTTTCGAAACTCCTTTGAGTATGATGAATGTCGCATTAGTGTATTATAATAAAACTAAATTTGCTGTCTAAATTTATCACGATTGCCCACTTTATTATTTGCTTAATATTAAAAGATCTTATTTTATTATTATTAAAAATCATTATCGTTTAATTTCTTTTAATGCCCTCGCTACGCTAGTTTGGCGAATCACGACTAATTCCGCGAGTGTAAACTTACAAGTTTTCAGTTATCGCCGTAAGAACCAACAGTTCTTACGGCGTTCTCTTCGTTTCAAGCCGGTTTCTGTTTATTTGATTTCAGATAACAAACATTACCCGTAGTTGTAAAGTTTTTCGGTTGCTGTGTAAAGGCTGCTGACTCCTTCCCGGATAGCGTTGATAGTAAGCTCTATCAGCAAATAATCAATTCTTATTGCATTCGCCCAATACAAACACCATTTTTATTAGTTCTTCCTTCGATAATTTCATTACTTACTAAGCCTCTCTAAAGTACTTCCGAGAAACGAGAAAAGTAGTTTTATTGTGGATATTTCATTTAATTACTGTTAAATCTCCCCTGCCTCAGCAACTATTCCAGTGACATGCTTGTCTTTCAGTTTCAAAAATGACTATAACGAGAGAATTGTTATTTTAAAGTAGTAATTTATCACTTTCTGTCCATAATTTTCCCGCAAATTTAAAACTGAAATAACATGCGGGGTGTTCCATTAAAAAAATTCATCTTATAATAAATAAAATGTCATACCAACTTAACGCAATATTACGTCAATTTCGTTGTATAAACGTGTGTGTTAGCTTATGCTTAATCGACGTACGCTCTAGGATAACTCGGTGTGACCAACTCGGAGCGGTCGAGTCGGCGCAGGGACAAGTCGGCGTAAAGAGCTGCAAAATACGTAAACGTGTATAATGTATTCATTTATAGTATCTGGCTCATTTTTGAGGAATATATGGGATACCTGACAAGCCATACGTATTAGGCATTAATCCCTTATCCATTTTTACTATTAAACATAACTAAATGTAATATTACTAAAATATTAAACATATCAACTTATGAGAGACGGTTACCACTGTGCGCCGAGTCGTCTCGGGCCCAATTAGCCGCGCTGACTTAGCTGCGCCAAGTTGGCCGCGCCGAGTTGCCCCATTCCATCTAGACTCTAAAGATCATATTTATTTGTTGCATATTTCCGGAAAAATATAGGTTTGTGCATATGCCTATTTTTTTAAAAACAAAATTTTGTGATTTCAAAACCTTTAATTTCAAAACAAGAGTACCTTATTATTTTTTGTCCCAGAATTTAACGAGAATTTCAAAGAATATAATAATATATATGTTCCATTTAGAAAAACACAATTTTGGTTTGCTGCGAGATTGCAGAAATCGGAAATACTCCAAATAGTGCAGCACGAGCTAACGAGTTTCGTTGTTAAACAAATAGCGAAAGCGAGAAGCATATACCTATGAAACATAATGATGTTTAAACATGTACTGATTCAACGTACCATGATATACTTGAAGTTTCGTTTTCCTGATGCATTGTGCCTCTTGCATATTTACTGGTGGAGAAATAACCGTCTATCAAATATATCCCATTTTCATAACATTGGATTGAATGTGCGTCGACATAAATTTTCATTGCCTTGTCAAATATGATAAATTCTCCAATATATACATGATGAGATTTTATTGTATAAATTTTCTTACAAAATAATGTCATGTTCTTATTTAGATGATAAAAATGCTTGACATTTCGCTTCAGTGACTACAATACGTTATGAGGATTTACATTTCAACCGTTTATTTATAGCTTATCCGCATTTATTTTTGTAACAGCTGTAGTGAAGAAAATATATATTTCTGGATAAAATGTCAATATCGCAAACGGAAAGCTTTTTCGGATGCTCTCCGCTAACGGCTACTGGAAAACTACAATTTCGTATTTTTTATGGTTGCAGGAAAGGATATTTATTGGAAAATATGTTAGCTACTTATTTTTGATAAAAAGCTGAATTATAAAAGCTTTATGCTGAATAAAGTGAGCAGTAACTATGCGTCTCTCGGGCATCTCCGTACAGCAGATATAATCGGCTAATAAATACTTATTTCTATTAATTGAAGTTCTTTACTGAATTTCGCACTAACTTTAAAAGTAGTAGTTAATTTTCAGAAGTTCTTTTCAGAAAGTACGAAGGTACCTTTGAAGTGGTGTGAGATAATTCACAGGAATAGAGATACTCTTTTTTAACGATTTAATATCTATTAGAATACGAATGATATCAGACAAGTCGTATAAATACTATGAAGCATGAATCAGAATTATATTAGAAAAATAACAATTATGACTTTAATTTTGTGGCGACGATGTGCAGGTCCGAAAGTATTCATAATTTTCAGTAGTTTTAACGAATACTAACACGTGATGATATTACAATAAGTATTCTTAGGCCTTTGAAAATAGTTCTAAAGGAGGTCATCCTAGAAGCGCCAGCCACATTCCTCACAACTCCCTTCTGTAGTACAAAATGTTTTTTTGGAAAAGCAGATGCCCCACTAAACACTAACCCATCTAATTTTAGACTCAGGTTGCGAGTAACAAGAAGATGTTAATATATTTCGTGTTACTAAAACTTCTAATCGATACAGAGCTGATTTACATGTATCTGCCAATTCAAACCATTATTAATGTGGTTTTCACTATATTTGCTAACACCGGATATAAAATGAAATTTTGCAATATTTTAACCTTTATCAGTTTTAATCCTTTTTAGATGTAATTTTATGTATTGGCGAGTTTAGTTCAGACTTCGTCAGGTCAGCGGTTGCACTAATCAATATCGTCAAATAAGAAGTTAGACATTCACAACAAAACTCTAGAATCTATATTTCTAATGAAAATAACGAGTGATTTTAAATGGCTGACGATAGTTTGAATTTCCCGCCTTGCTAAATTTAATCAGGTTGTTGAATGCCTTGCCAGCAGTCCCAAATAGATTTTCTACGGATAATAAAATATTCAAAATAAATCATAAAAAAAGATCAATATTATATTGATTTTTTATAAAGAATGTGAATGTAAATGTGATAAAAAGAGTAGAACGAAAATGTAGATTAGTATAAATTAATTTTTATTTATGTGAATATCGAACAAATAACATCGTAATATCGTCAAAAGCATTCGAAACCGGCACCTCCACCAAAGTAATTTACATACACATTTTTTTAATTTCCAGTGTTATATTCGATTATTAATGTACAAAGTGCCTTAAGCAGATAAATTGTAGCCTTTTTTTTAAACAGAAAAGTACACCTTTTATGTTGTAATCGTTTTTCCTGATATTACGTACACATATAGCAAATTTACATGTCACAGCATGGGACAATGCAGAGTGAGCATTGGTGGTATTGATCCAAGAAATATCACCTACATCTAAACATCGAACACACCAAATTTACATGAAAAACGGCATACTCAAATTTATATGCACACAACGTTACTTACGAGTCTGCATATTAAGTTCTTGTTAACCTAATTTCGTCACTATTCCCGCTGTATAGTGACGGTGTAATTCAACTACACGAAACAAACCAATAAACGAGTGGATGCACGTTGCATGTTAATATCAAATTCGTACATATCTTGCTCTCGCATCAGTATCGCACATTAGACGTACATCCCTGGATCTCATTTATCGGATGCACTGAACTGAGATGCATGTTTGTTACAGGTTCCTGTAATGAACCACTTGGAATGGAATCCGGCGCTATTCCAGACGACGCCATCACGGCGAGCTCCTCATATGTACCTAATGTTGGCCCGAGAAATGGCAGGTAATTCGTTACGTTTGTATATTTGTAGGTTCCAGCTTCCAGTAAATCTATCTTGCATATGGAGGTTTGAAATCTTTATAAGTATCAAACAAATATTTCGTAGATATAATAACTACGGTTGCGCATTCTGATTTACCATGATTTCTCAAAATTATAATATCTAGCAATAGGAAAGTGTAGGTAGGTAGGTAACTATTCGGCAGAATTCACCGGTTGTACTTATGAAAATTCTATTTATAACGAATTCAATCAAATTTTTATCAGGTGCTACTCATATCATTACCAAGATCCTTTAAATTTAGAAAGTATGTTTTCAGAAAGGTTGGTTAAAGAAGTGTAGTAGGCAGGTTTTTTACACAAGCATGTAATGTAGACATGAGCTGCAGTCTTGGAAAATCACTAGGAACATGGAACAACAATATTTTGAAAATCAGTAGATTCAAACATTTCTTAAGCCGGCTTCATATATGGAATATGTTTTGTTACGTATAAGAACCTCCTATAGACAGTAAGAAAGATGTATTAGTTTATGTAGTGTTTCATTAACGGGAAATGTAAACTACATACAGCCTTGGCGAATAACAACGAAGCACATGTAAATAAACAAAAAAATATTCTCTGTTTCAATATAAGCGAAAAAACAATAAAATCGATTGTACAAACGCGTTGCTTTAGTGTTCAGTAGTAGTCGAGTTTGAATTATGTAGAGGCTATTGGCTAGAGGCACTAGCAAGGAGTATTTTTCTATAAATATTGAAAGCTATTATGGCAGAAACACAACAATTAAGTAAAAATAAGAAGGCACACATTGTGATTTTGTGTTGTACGGGAATCTATGAAAGTAGATTCCTGTTCACCTCGTGTTGTGCAGTTGACATAAATATACGACTAATGGCTGTTATACGAATGTACTGGAAAGCAGACGTCCCAAAGTAACATCGGCGAGAGAGAAGCGTCTATTAGAGCGACTTTCTCTTCGAGAAAGGAAGAAAACTTCTTTCCAGCTGTCTGCAAAAATTAATGTAGGTGGTCTAAAAATCTCGACTAGAACGGTTAGAAGATGCTGAATTAGTGCAAGATTTAAAGGTTGTAAGGCAAGAAAAGAAGCATCCTTTAACTTTAAAATGGAAAATTCACTAACATTGGACGATTGAATACTGGAAAAATGAGTTGTGATACAAAGAAACAAATATGGTAGCAATTGTTGCTTTCAATCTGAACGCTATCATCCTGATAATGCAACTTTTAAGGGATAAACATTGCTTTTGATAAATATGTTATGCTTCCTGCCACATAACTCGGAGAACACGGAGGAGTGGACATACGAAAATTGATTCCATCATCTGGATTGCCCTGCTCAATCTTCAGGCTAAAAACAAATTGAATATTTGTGGCACTTTGCGAAAATTGAACTAATGGGTCAGAAACGTGAGGAAAAATGCTCCACTGGTGCATTGCGAAAGATTCGTGAGTCCAATGCTAAATGTAAGCGGGTATTAAGTTCCAAGGAGGTCATACATAGAATGGTTCCCAGTGCTAACATAACATCGAAGCATGAAGTGCATAAAGATGTCAGTGGCGGTGCTTTTGGACATTTATTAACGCCATGATTTAAAAGATGTAATGTACGAAATGTTGTTTATTAACAACTACGCTATAACTTGAAAACAAATGAAAATTGAATAAAAACATGAATTTTTTGATTATTTTGATGTATAATTTGGTCCGTTCCTCCTGCCTCGCCCTATATATTTCAGTTAAGTTTTGGCCAAACCTCAATGAGCTTTATTTACCTATCTGTAGTACATATCAAGCACCTATTCGAAAATTAGTAATAAAACCCTGAATTTACATGACTAAAAAGAACCAATAAACAGTCGTTATAAAGTCTATCTTCCAACGCAGGTGCTTAACAATATCAACTTTCTTATTACAGATGTAACACCTTGTACGTGTGTTATAGTAGGATATTGATGTGAAGTGCGTACACTTACATCTTAATTTGTAATTTTTATTATTATAATTTGTATATTTATTACTTATCAAAATTTCATTTAATGTTTGCAGAATTCAAATTATTTTTAGTTAGTATTCGAATTCTGGAATTCTGATAATTTATATTAGTATAAGCCATGATGACTCTGCGAGTGTAATTTAAATTGGAGGATCAGCGATGAAAGAAAAAGTCCTTGACACACAAAATTATATGTTTAATAATAAAGGTGACCGATTGCGTATTGTACAGAACACATCCTCAAGCCAGAATTGAAGTAAAGGTAAAGGTAAAGGTCTTAAAGTTGTCGAAAAATATTTTATTTAAATTTTTAGCAACAACTTCAATACCTTTACCTTAATTCTGGCCTGAAGTTGTGCATTGTATCACACAAGGTCGGGTTAATATTGATCACAGAATTTTGTGAGACAAGAACCTTTTCATTCATTACTGCTCCTTCGATTTATATTATTAATTCTTTGCACACAATAAACACAGTCACAAATTATTTTCAGATACATCTATAACAAATTTGTTGTAAAACTAGTCTAGTACGTTTCAGCGCCGCCATTTCATCGCCGCCGTTTCATCGCTAAGACATTTCAATATCGGCCGATTAAGCACCAGAACATTTTAGCATCTAGTAAATGGTTAAATTAACAATAGAACTTCCTTTCTCACTATTCCAGAGTTAGGGCTGGCATCGACGAGGTAGTTTGTTGAATTGTTTGTCAATCAAACGCGTCAATAGTATTTTTTCTAGCTTTTTGTGTTCTTTTTTAAAAGAAGTACGCATTTACAATTGAGCAATCACAATGCATATAAGTCAGATTTACTTAGAATTATATAACATCGTTCCTCTGACATTCCATTTTTAATATTCTTACAAACAAAATATAATTGTTACCTACATATTAAATGTATATTAAATTTTTCCAGTTTACGTAAACATTTTCTATTCAATATTAATTAAATATAAAAATATTAAATGCAAACGCATTATCGATTGCGATCAAATTAGGGATGGACCATCCAACAACATGGAGGTTTGAAGATGCATTGCGCAAAGTTTAGAAAAGGACGTGACACCTATCATGAGCAACTAGTTACCGGGAATCGGCCGCAAATTAAATTTAAACAATATAGAGACGTAGATAAACGCCATATTAAGGATTGTTTCGGAATACGCAGTGGAATATTTATGAGTCAAATAACACAATAAATTTGCTTCACCTTTCTTCTTTTCAAAATGCAAAAATACAAAAAAGGCAAAAAATATTATTGACACGTTTGAATTCAACAAACAGGCTTTTAACCACAACACAACGAATTTATTTTGCCGGTGCCAGTCCTAAGTCTGTAGAAGCGAAAGAGAAAGAATTATTGCTAATTAAAGCATTCGGCGCTGAAACGGTCGGTACTAAAATATCTCGGCGATGAAACGGCGGCGCTAAGACGACCATCATGAAATGGCGGCGCTGAAACGTCCCACTTCGCACAAAACGCCTTACTTGCAATTCGAAACCATATGTAAGAAACAAAAACAGGACTTGTGATTATCTTTTAATTCGATATTTAATTTAGAAAACATCTCTGTATATTAGAGATTCCTTGCATAGTCTTCTTAAACGTAAGTTGGACGACACACATATCATGGCTCTTCTTTCCTAAAACTTTTGACAGATACAAATTTCAATTTAAACAGCAATATTTCTTCTTTGGTATTAGATGCGCAAGTCCCTTTTGCGTTTTTTAAGAACAATATAAATAACTGTTTATAATTATAAATAGCAAGAATCTTATACAGGGCGTTCCGAAATATGGATAGATTGAATTAGACAGTCACATACGTAGCATATATTCTAATCCAAGGAACAAAGACAACTTCCTATATCTAAATATACTCTCTTCCAATAAGCAATTTGTACTACTTCAATGCATATCTTTACAGATAGTATAAATACTCCGACAATAATCATGAAAGAAAGGAATTCACGTATAATTCACAAAATTATTTTTTATTGGAAAATGGACCGGTGAATTTCCTTAAGTAACTCGGACACCAATAAATAACAAATAAAGTAAAATGAGAGTCATATCCGCTGATAAGTAATAACTGCTAACGATTTACGCCTTCCATATATTTTGCATTAATGATATACGTCTTGCATTATTTCTGCAAACAATAGAAGCGTCTTGCAAAAGATAATAGTATCTAAAGTAAGCATTCTTGATACCTATAAAAGGGAATAGAAATAATGTTGGAATTAGTATTAACTAAGCATTGGTAGTATTAACTTAGCATTGTTAGCGTTAAGTTCAACCTAATCTTTGTTAGTTTTACTTAGTATATTTTGTAAGAATTCTCTGTCTCTGTTCGAACCTAAAATAAATTTTTTAACGAACGATTAAATTCCGTCCGTTAACTTGTGTCTTCCCTTTATTTTTTGAAGTAGCATGTGTACAAATGATTAAAAATAGGTGTAAAAAACCTTTAAAAAAAATGAACCTCTTTTCGGTTGAATACATCCATGATTAGCCTGAATTTTCGGAACAGCCTTTGTCACGTTTTTTTTAGGTTTTCGACGTGAATGACCCTGTGTACGTAAATACGTTTAACAATTCAATTCAACGCATAAACAAATTTATTCAAAATTATATTATATATTTCCTACGAAGATACAGTTTCAATATTTCACTGATGCCTTATTATTCCGTAGTCAATATTGCGAAATAGGTTATATTACATATATACGATAAGTTAGAAGGAAACATTTTAACCGCTATGAAGTTACGGCCGTTATTGCTGTAGCAACGGTAAGACGCCCGACCAAAGAGCAATCACAGTCTAGCTGGTATAGGTACGGTTTGGACGCACGATTTTCGTAGCCAGTCTTTTTTTTAGTAACGAATTTAGTGTAGATTTTCCCGCGTTCTTTCTTCCGTGTGTTGTATTCTGCGATTGGATCATCAGATATAAATTGGGCTAAAATTGGTACGGAAGGTCCACAGCACCCATCTAAACATCTCTTAGTCACATTAATATAATAATAATACCGGCATTCGCTTTACCAAAATCAAATATCATGATAGAGCCCATTTCTGTTTATCGACAACATATTGTCGATTACAACAAAAAAATTAGAAGAAATCGTTCTACATTAAAAAAAATATCGTGATATATTCAGGGAATTAACCAATTTTTTCGCTAATTTGGATTCGATGCTTCGAGAACATTAGAATATTGATAGTATTTTTAAAGGAGCCATAAATCAATCCAAACTAAATTTTAAATCATATGCTTGCTGTGTGCCAAACTGCTATTGTACAACGAAACCACAGATATAACAAGTTGAGCACTTTTGGATATTTAAACAACTTAAGAATCGCGGCGCTCCAACACACATTAACAATAAATTTAGTTATGTGTATTATATTCATTGCTATATACAACAGGTGCAGAAAGTCGTCTCTCAGCATGCCAAAGTGGAAGTGTTTTTTTAGTAATCTATCAATAATTCCTACTTTTTTTAAGAATAACGATAAGCTAAAATGTAAGATTTTATAGTTTTTTAAAATCTCCTTGGTCACAGAGTCACTGACCGCCACTAATTATTGTGGTTTGACATTGTTGGAGCATTGCCCTAATATTTTAGACGTATCTCACTTCAACTAAAATATGTTAATCAGTTGGTGAATGAAAACTGCTCTATTGTAATTTTATATGTATATTGACTACGTAGTACCTCATCACCTTATCGTAAAGGCCACATTTAAATTGGAAGGTTTAACTAAAGCTAAGTAATTTTACGGACTAACAAACACAATCCGAATACCGTTTCATTAAACAATGGGGTGTTTGGTGCAACGTTTACGAACTTTACTCCGAGGTTTTCTAAGTAGAAAATCATTAAGCTGCTTAACCACGTTCGTGATGCATTTAATTTCCACTGCATCTAGTTTTTGCGTTTCGTTCAACAATTGGTTGGTTTTGGTATAGCATTTTCAATTACGTTCTGATTGATTTCGCAAATGACGAAAATGACTTTTTGCCAATATCTCAAATAAAACATTCAATAATTTCTGTTTTTTTTTTCAAGCACGAAAATCATGTCAACTTTTTAATTCTCTATTTTTGGCCGGATGTAATAATAACACGGTTGGTTCTGTAATATACTTTGAACGCAGTGCGCGTCAGTGCAAATAGAAAAAATTTATGTGATATTGCCATAATTATACATATTACTATATAGCTGATGCTGTAAATCTCGCTTTAACGGTAACATTTGAATAATTCAAAATTTTATGATGCGAACTCTGCATACTTGAATAACAATAAGGGACGGGAATATTTGGAATGTTTCTAGAAAGTAGGTATTTTTCATTACAACCAACCGAAACTATTCACAGATTTCCGTATTCAGCGGATTCAAATCTTAATGGCATCGTGAAACCGACCGAGCAAACTACCGGAACATTCGACGGTTATACTATAGGAGGAGTCGTAGTCCCTCCTAATATCTAAGTACAAACTGAACTCTTAACTACTTTACAACAGTAGAGACAAAGGGGGAATTTACAGCGCAAAACAGAATGGAATGTCCGTACATATTTCTCTGTGTCGAGTCGCATTATCACTCCCGGCAGATTCACCGTCTTGATTTAGTATGTTGTCCGTGGATGCACTTAGGGACCTCTACCCTTCAGAGCTGGTCGTATCCACCATCCCGCCCCTTGGGTCAAACGCTGGACACCGACGTTGCCCTTTTGTTTATTTAATAATTTATATATGGCCGGTGCGTTCCGCACACATTAGTAACTATTATTCTGTGCAAAGTTTAAATATTGATAAATGGGTCGGTGTTGTTATAAAAGAGGGCTTATTTACTGCTTGGATAATATACTATGAGTTGTTTAATTTTAAATGACCGCAGAAAAGGGTGACGCTGTTTTACAATGAGCTGTAAGTGCATAAGCCTACTTACGTATTCACACGTACACGCGCGGAATAATTAGTATACATCTGGAAAATTAAGCCAGCAACATTGAAATATTTCGAAGTATACACCTACAGAACAGAATGCATTCGTTAAACATGACCCATTTTGTTATAAAAGAAATTACAACGTTGTAGAATTAATTTTGTACTACAAATTCACATAACTGGAGGAAGTTGTGCAGACGTCAAAGAGTAATTTTCATTAAAGTAGTGGAGCAATTTTATTGCAGTAAAATAGCGAAAATTCATGAAAGGTAGTGTACTTCCTAATACTGGAATAAAAGAATTTGTTTGAATACGTTGAAATTTAAAAAATTAGATAAATTTATCAAATAAAAAAATTAAGAACTTTGCTATTCTGTATTATATAAGCAATTGTACGAGAGCGAAAGAATTTATCTGAATTATTATATTATGTATGGAGAACTGCCAATATGGTTTCCATCAGGACGAGGTCAACAATGGATGCGATTCTTATATCCATGCCTTCGACAATATAGACAGAAATACACTTTTGAAAGATGTGTACGAAATAGGAATTGCGCAACTGAAACGGCGAAGGTGCAAGAGCGAAAGTAGTCATAGCAGAGGGGCCAACAGAAAAAACTCTAATAAGCATAGAAGCTAAGCAAGGGGACGCACTTTTCACTGCCCTTTTTTATGTACATGGCTTTAAGTAAAACGACTAAAGCAACAGACATCAAAGGACTCATAACAAATAAATCGATGCGAATGTTGGCGTATGCTGATGACTTGGCAGTAATAGCAGGGAATGAAGGAAGTATGATTACGGTATTTAATAAAGTCGTAGAAGAAGCAAAAAAATGAGGACTTGAAATTAATAAAAAAAAAAAAAGTTAATGAGAAATAAAAAGACCACAAAAGTGAGAAAGATAAAATTTGGATCGTGTGAGCTTGAAGCGATGGATACCTTCAAGTTTCTGATCACAATTAAAGAAGGAAGAAACAATAGAAGCATAGACATTAACCTAAGAATTCAGATTGGATGCAGAGTCTATTACATGAACAAGAACCTACTCAAAAACAAAAATATCATATAAAACCAAAAATGGAATGTATAAAAAAGCAATAAGATCTACAGTGACAAACAGTGAAGAAGGGAAATTGAAAATATTTAAAGGAAAGATAATTCGGCGAATATTGATCTAATAAGGGAAGAAGAAATAATCAGAAATTTAATGAACATCAAAATATAAATCGAAAACTAGAAGGGGAAAACATTGTAGACACTGAAAACATTTACTAAGGCTCAAAGACTAAGAGGAAGACACGACTAAGGTGGAGAGTAAATATCAAAAGAGATCTTTAAAGAATTTGGGTTTCCGGATTGAAACCGTGTCGTAATTGCACGAGAATGCCGATGTTTCGCTTTCAATTGTATGGAGCTTCTTCTGGGCTACTGCATGTTGCGTCGCTGCTGTACGAAGAACGATTCTTCGTACAAACATTCACGCTATGTTATTTTAATGAAAACCTTTGCTTGACTGTGTCCAGATAATTATCTGGACACAGGCTATCCAACAAAAGAATTTTTTTGTTGGATAGCCTTTTCTTATTAATTCAACGCGTTTTCTTCTCTAAATATATAAAAAATAGCATGGAGTGAAAAAAAATGAATATGTCTAAGCTATACCTTTTTTTAACATAATTAACAACTTTAAATGTGGCAACTTTAATTTCAATATTTTGTAGGTCTTCTTCATGCTTATGTCACAGTTAGGCTTCTAAGCGTTTAATCAAAGGATAGTAAATTTAGGTCAAAATAGTCCGTTAATGGAAACACCATTAAACCATCAGTTTCATTGAACCTGAGCTTGATGTTTAATTTACGGAAATACGTTAAATAAGAAAACTGTTTGGTGCTGTACATAAGATTTCCTTCCCAATTTAGTGATGTTTAGTGTAGTTAAGGTTTATTTTAATTCAGGAAGTGGCTCTATTCTAAGTGATGTGAACAGCAGTCGCTAACGTCAAACATAAAACGAAAGCTCACTGTTCTCCATTATGATTTATCTATTTGTCTGTAGAAATATATAAATAACTTAATTGATATACTGTAAGTGTACTTGCAAGAAAATACGTTATTACGTTCTAAGTTTCTAGAAATATTACTTATTATTTTTTAATTTCTTCTTATCAATTAAATCGATCCTATTAAAAATCATTCAACGTAAGTCAAGCGATATGCATTGTTATTTAAATTAAAAGAGTTGGCTATCCTGGACACCAAACCTTATTTGGTATAACCTCTGTTCATAGTCCCCAAAATATTGTTTCCTTTGGTTTTTGGTGGATTACTATTGGATGATACATAAAGCTGCTGCATGAAGGAGTATTTTTCGAGTAAGACCATCAGTCGGTTGATCTGATTATGGAAGAGCGAACTAGCGGACCCAGAAAATGGACTGACATTACGATTCATGACCCTGGCAAAAAACAGTAGTGATTCGGCAATGGATTGAATGACGAAAAATATCCGACATAAAGCTGCAGACGGACAACGAGAGCTTACGAAGGCTTAATAAACATGTTACTCCTTCAAAAGGGAGTAATGCAGGAAATCAAGGCAATGACGTTAAAAAGTTTATCGAACACCTGAAAGCAAAAATTGAAAAGAAGAACAGGTTGGTCTAAGTACTGTTATCCGAAATTAAAAGAACCGAGAAAGTCTATCGATGATAAGTCAGCAGGTAAAGGACAACCAAAATACGGAAAACTCGGGCAAAGCCAAGAGGAGAAAGAGCCAGAAGGCGAAGGGAATTATCGGGAAGAGTCAACAAGGAAAAAAGGAAAGTAAAAAAGACTGTTAAGAAAGAAGAGAAGACGGTTATCATGCGCCATGAAGGAAGAGTCAGACGGAGACGAGGACTCAAGAACTGAGGAACAGGAAACTCGGGAAAGAAAACCTGCCCCGATAGTCCTAAGGGAAGAGGGGAATGTAAATCTCACAAGAAAGAAAGCTGGAGCCAATTCCACAGAACACACGTACAGCCCGAAGGAAGAAACACTAAAAATGGTATTGAGAGGTATCCCAAGAGAGATTAAGTTGTATGTGGTCATTGAAGAACTAAAAAAAAGAAGGTTCCTGGTGGTGACCATCTCCAGAATGAAGAGATTCAAAGAAGAGTTACCGCTAATACTGATAGACGTGGAAAAGAGTGGAGCGGGCCTAGAGAAAGAACGCAGCGACGTACACAGCAGTGGCTAGCAGCGAGGGGGGAGGCAATAACCAGGAAAAAGTCAGGAACCTTATAGAACTAACTAAGAAGATAATCAAAATGCTTCCATCCATTAAAAGTTTAGTTAATGGATAGGCGCAACAAAACAGAAACGATCAACTATGATTTCCTAAGGGTTGCTACCTGGGATGCCAACATGAAGACATCAGGACCCAGCTGGACTTGGAAAACGACAGAGAAAGGGCAGATCGAGGCCGGAAGACGACGATCAGTAGACTCACCCGTCTCCGTCGATCCGTATCCTGGAATATATGCAAAGAAGGAAGCAAGCTACAGCGCGATCCCACCTCAACCTATAACTAGGGAAGGGGGAGCCAGGAAGAACCTACGATCATTGCCCGAAAGCAGAAAATACAGAAGATAGAAGGAAAAAACGTGTTTTCCAGAAAACCTTTTTTTTTTCTTCCAACCAACCAAGGTATTTACCGAGTTTGCTTGAATGTACATAAAGTGGAAAATTAACTAGTAATTGTTAAGATGATTAACAAGAAAATATAGATATAATATCAAAGCACGTAACCTCATGATACCTACTTGTGACTAGAGTTCCTTGAATAGCTTATTTAATTAAATAGCACATCGAAAGACAATAATCAAAATCTATATGCATTACCCTTATAGAATTCGTGAATGTTATTTTTATTAGTGAGAAACGCAGGTCTCTATGTACTTGAGTGTTAAATGACAGGAAAACATATCTAGCAAAGTAGCAAACTTGATAAAAGCACAGCAACAATATCCGACGCGTAATTCACAATATTTACAACCTCATGCGTGTCAAATTACGTACTGTGCTTAGGCAATAGCCGGGAAATCAAATAATCCACACACTAATTAATCAACTTACTAATTAATCGAGTTAGTTGTAGAGGTTGCGTTTGCGAAAAGTGACGAGTTCAGTAATTTCATTAATATTCAATGAAGTTATTTCGAGTTCCGGAGTAAAGGCATTCATGTTGTTCACCAGAACGTACGTAAAATGTACAGATATAGTGTTGAGTACGAAATTTATTTTGACTCAATTAGCTTGTCACCAATTAATTAATATAGCTTTACTGCTTAATAAATAAACGTACATACATATACATATAGTATCATAATATTAGGCACTGTAATACATAATCGGTTACTAGATATAAGTGTAGTACATGCTTTGTGATATTATATTGAATTTACAGATATGTTATGTGGTTATCGAATGACACTTGCATGAAACGTTTGATCTCGTTGTCAGTAGGACATGGTAACTTGTCTAGGTATAAAGAGGAACACACTATTTCTCCATCAGTCCGGGGCCTACTCTTTGCTCTCAACTTTAAATGTACTAGATTTTTAATACGAATTCTCCAATGTGAATGAATCTAAGTATATATTTGTGCAAAGAAGTTAATAAAAAGAAATAAATAAATGAACAAAAACCTTGTTTGAGGAGTAGAGGTGGGGTCCTACTATATCAAATCATAATGACTAAAATCAGAAAAAGAATTCATTCTAGGCTCAACAAAGACAGCAAAGATCTTATTCTGTGTCTATATTACTATATTGCTATGGCTATACTATTACTATATGTTCAATCATACATATCTGAACAGCAACACGGATTCATAGCTGCAAGGTCAACCGTCTCAAAATTGACAAATATTACTCAATTCATTTCATCTGCAATTGACCATCGCAAGCAAGTTGATGTTATTTATACAGATTTTTCAAGAGCATTTGACTCTATCGACCACAATTTACTTCTTGCGAAACTAGACTATATTGGTTTCTGCCCTTCACTTCTAAGGTTAATGTCTTCTTACCTCAACAACAGATCTGGTTATGTATTTTATAATGGGTTTTCATCTGAGCACTTTCTTATACCCTCTGGGGTACCGCAGGGATCAAACCTTGGTCCTTATTATTTAACATTTTTTTGAATGATCTGCTCCTGAAATTAAACTGTGAGTCACTGGCATATGCAGATGATTTAAAAATATATAGCGTAATTAATACAGAAATGGATTGCGTAAAACTGCAGGCCAATCTTTCCCTTATCGATGAATGGTGTAAACAGAACAGAATCTCCCTGAATATTGCCAAGTGTTCAGTTGTATCTTACACTAGATGTATTTCCCCAGTATTTTTCAACTATTCTCTAAGCACAGAATCTATTATCAGAAAATTTGAAGTATCAGACTTGGGTGTATTATTTGATTCACAGCTTACTTTTTCTCAACATGTAATAATGCTTTGCTTGTCAGCGTCCAGATCTTTAGGTTTTCTTATAAGATCATGTAAGTCTTTCCATAATATATCTGCAATTAAAACTGTTTATTATGCTACTGTACGTAGTAAACTGGAATATGCATCCCTGGTATGGTTTCCCTACTACATTAATCAACAACTTTCTGTTGAAAGAATACAGAGAAAATTTCTCAAATATTTGTCTTTTAAGATCACTGGTGTGTACCCTGAAAGAAATGTAGATTACATTAGTTTGTTAAATCATCATAATGTTGAAAGTTTATCTCACCGCCGTGAGCGATGTAGTGCCACTTTCATGCTTAAATTGCTACAAAAAACAAAATTGATTCTCCATCCTTGCTTGCTGCGGTTAATTTTAATGTCCCAACGCATAGTACTAGATATGGTGCTATAATTAATACACCAAGGGCTAGGACGAACATTATGATGAAGTCTCCAATTTATGTTATGACAAAGAACTTTAATGTCTTCTATTCCAATTACTTTGAACTGTAAGTTATTTATGTTTCTTAGTACTAAAGTTTTTGTATTTTTGTATCGCTATTTTGCTCGCTTGTTTATACTTTGTAGCTATTCGGATACTGCACATGTATTTTTTTTCTTTTGTATTAAGTTGTCCTGTAATTGGCTTTCGCTGTTGGACGAATAAACTTATTATTATTATTATTATCTATATTATCTTTCGGCTGAAAAGATCTCAAAATCCAGACTGGCGTATTGACAGGGAATAGACGACATAGACTTTATTTAGTAATGACAGTGTTAACTGTGGGGTGGCACAGTAAACATGAAACACGTCGGTATACTCGGCACTTCTTTTTTAGACTGTATGGTGGCGGAAGGCCCGCTACATACAGTAACTTCCCTGCTACTTTCAACTATTTATCTTTGGATAAATAAGATTTAAATTAATGCGGATCTTTTACCATATAATGAAGGTTTCTTAAATGCCATTGCAGGAAAAACATTGTACCAGGTGTGTCGGTAATTCCTTTCCGGTTTTTCCGGCAGATGTCACTGGCCATAAGTATGAAATGTTATGATTTGATACATATGTAATTTTATTCTACTGACATTAACCTTAAAACTACACAAGTTACGTTCCGCCAAAATAACAGCGTTATAGATTTATAATTTTTTGAAAATGTCGAGTTTTGTGCCTGAAAACGTGCATTTGCGGCACGCATTACTTTTCTTGTTTCATCAAAAGAAAAAAGCCGCTGAAAGTCATCGTTTGCTAGTAGAGACTTACGGTGAGCATGCTCCAACCATAAGAACATGTGAAACGTGGTTTCGACAATTCAAATGTGGTGATTTCAACGTTCAAGATAAAGAACGTCCTGGTAGGCCGAAAACGTTTGAAGACGCGGAATTGCAGGAGCTATTGGATGAAGACTCAACACAAACTCAAAAACAATTAGCAGAAAAGTTGAATGTGGGCCGAGTAGCAATTTGTGAACGATTACAAGCTATGGGAAAGATCCAAAAGATGGGGAGATGGGTGCCACATGAATTGAATGACAGACAAATGGAAAATCGAAAAATCGTTAGTGAAATTCTGCTTCAAAGGTATGAAAGGAAGTCATTTCTGCATCGAATAGTAACGGGTGATGAAAAATGGATTTATTTCGAAAATCCCAAGCGAAAAAAATCATGGTTATCACCTGGCGAAGCTGGCCCATCGACTGCAAGGCCAAATCGCTTTGGTCGCAAGACCATGCTCTGTGTCTGGTGGGACCAGATTGGTGTCGTATATTATGAACTGTTGAAACCGGGAGAAACAGTTAATAGTGATCGCTACCGACAACAAATGATCAATTTGAACTGTGCATTGATCGAAAAACGTCCACAATACGCTGAAAGACATGATAAAGTGATTTTGCAACATGACAACGCGCCGTCTCATACAGCAAAACCAGTCAAAGAAATGTTGAAATCACTTGGATGGGAAGTTTTATCGCACCCGCCGTACTCTCCAGACCTGGCTCCATCCGACTACCACCTTTTCGCATCGATGGGGCACGCGCTTGCAGAGCAGCACTTCGCCGATTTCGAAGAAGTTAAAAAATGGCTCGATGAATGGTTTAGCTCAAAGGAGGAACTGTTCTTTTGGAATGGCATTCATAAATTGCCTGAGAGATGGACAAAATGTATAGAATCAAATGGCCAATACTTTGAATAAATAAATTTTAACTATCCATTCTAAGTAACGTGTTTTCTTTAGCGAAAAAACCGGAAAAGAATTACCGACACACCTGGTATGCTACAATCAAAAGCACAAAGTAGAAAACTAATGTCTGAAGTGCCAGATTTCGAGATGGACTTGAGAAAATATCGTTCGCCTTGATTAATTATTAGTTCTAGCAAGTGTTACGCTGAATCGGAAATAACGATTTTTATGTAACAAATTTTTATACAGCGCAGATTTAATTTCTAAGGTACAATAGAAACCCACAGACAAGGGTGCGTCGGTATACTGGGTATTATCTTTAACGTTCTAATGTGTTCGTTTGTACTTTGCTTTAAAGCAGGTACCCACAACCGCTTGATGGCGGTAGGGTTGAGTGTAGTGATCAATATGGCAATTAACCTTCGTTAAATTTTACATGGCGCTTCCTAAGATCCCTTGTGGGAATATTATTCGGTTTACGTTAATTGATCGCACGTAAATTATATACTCTCTGCTTCGCTAATAACTATTTAGGACATTTTTGCCTTGCAAAGTGGGGAGATCTACTCACTGCCTTTGAATGTAACCTCGATATTTGCATAACTTAAGATTTTTTGCTCGGGGTTTTGTGGGTGTAGTAATTGACAATTTAAAAAATTGGGAGGTACGCGCCTTCAATTTTCTTAAATGCATGTTCTGCTACGTTAGAAGCAATAGATTTTATATTAAAAAGTAGCAGGTAGTTGGCAATTTACATATTTACGTTTTAATTACTTGCTATTATTTTTCTTACTGCCGACTGTAAAACTTAAATAGAAATAAGGTAGTGAAGCTATAGTATATTTCTTTATGTTGTAATAAAACAAAAATCTTAATTACAATGACAATAAAAAAATCAGAAATAAATTCAGAATTTTTATTGTTTTCTATGTAAGCGCCAACGTTCGTATGGATTTCTAAAGTTTTGAAAAGTAAGAAACATCTCAAACCAAAGGCTTTGGAGTATTTATTAACCGTCGTATTTAACCTTCACTCAGGAAGCAACACCTATCCATCCCGGCATTCATTTTAAATCTCAACATCTTCGAGCGAATTCACTCACATTCTATGACTCTTGAAAGATGTTAATGATATAGTAGCGACTTGTCGGATGAAGCAATTAAGGTGCTACATCAACTGCTTAATTTCTTTCATTATTAATGTTTGAATAAACTCTCAGATTCAACATCAAAATTTTCAAGATGCAAACGGTTTCACTAAAAATTGCTAAAAAGATATTTTTGTCTGATACGAGCCAATTTCTTAGTTACACAGTTGAGAATTTACTTGTTAAAATTAACATCAAATTTTTTAGAATTACTTAGAATAAATTCGTACTTTAAGAATATATCCATAAGGCGAAAGTAATGTGCTTGCAAAAATCAACACATCACATGCGTGCAATTTATATTTCATGGATACAAGAACAGCAATCTGTGTAGTCCACATCCCACTTATAACACATCTATGTCATTTCTTCTCTCAACATGATGTTTTTTTAGATGAGATGAACTGTAGAATGGCGATCGGTAGTTGCAGGATGATTGATGAAAGTAGTTTTAGCATCACAAGTAGAAACCA
Organism: Marronus borbonicus; assembly: GCA_902655005.2. Taxonomy (NCBI): domain Eukaryota; kingdom Metazoa; phylum Arthropoda; class Insecta; order Coleoptera; family Scarabaeidae; genus Marronus; species Marronus borbonicus. The sequence continues at coordinate 6,557,472 of LR737395.1, forward strand.
AAGTCGGAGAAAAAGTAACGAAGGGGAGCGACTTCCTAGAAATGTAACTAAAAATGTAATATTAATGAAAATATCTCACTTCAATTGATCATAGTACTTCTCCAATGCTTCAGAATTTAACTTTTAATGAATTAGTTCCGCCTGTACATGCAGAATAGGTGATCAGAAGCTTTATAAAAAGAGTAAGATCATAAGCTTTGTACAATTCATAAACGAAAAAATATATATTTATATAAGAGTGTCTTGTACACACATTGCTATAAGGTCAGTTTCCTCAGAAAGACTACACTAGTTCTAAACAAACTAGTGTAGTTTTTTAATGACTTATGCGGGCAACTTACGTAAGAAGTATGTAATACATCTGCCACATCTCACAGCTCTTTATTTCATTGCATGTACATTTTTTAAAATGAAAATAAATCTAGAATGACGATCGATATGCCTGGGAATGTTTCCTTAAAAACTAAAAGCAGATTCTAAGACCGAAGAAAAAAACCTTAAATTATCAAAGCCCTCAGTGATTTCAGATGTAACCGGAAGTGTAGTACAATTTGGCATATTTTGTTCTTTTTAAGCGATGGATTAGGTGTTTGTCATAAATGAATGATCTAACTTTCAAGAGCTATTATGTTGTATATAAAATATTATATCCAAAAACTATCTTTGAAGCAGCATTTATCTATTTTTTGTCTTATTTTACTGTGAAATCTTTCCCAGGAATGCTAATTAAATTCCTTCGATGCACATCTAAAGTTTAAAAATTCTCATAAAATGTTTTGAATCTTTATATGAATTATTAACTAATAGTCGCTCCAGCTTTTCCTTTCCTATATAATTTGTTATCGGATAAAGTCATTTTCTGGGTTGCGAGGATCTGATAAATACACGATCTAAATACAAGATGCTTTCCCGAGTAAATTTGCTGATGTTTCCGTATCGATAACAAGATGCTATTAAATATTCTACATTATTTAGAAGTTGTATCATCCTATAATTAAATTCAAGATCATTTACGTTAGGCTTGATCTTTGAGGGGAGTTCTTCAACATATACATAGTGCTTGTCAATCAGTGAGTGGGTGTGTAAGATGAGGTGAGTGTTCAGTATTATATACTTCGATTCAACTATACTGTTTCGTTCATGAATTGTATTGATAGTGGAGAAATTGCTTTCATAAAATTATTCAAATAACATCCATTTTATTGATGAAATTCCAAGCAGCAATTCTCAAATTCTTAATATCTTTCATATATTAAAATTTCTGTGGATCTCGTGATTTTCATTTGCCAGATAAATTAACTTTAAATTAGCAGTGTTTAATAATTTGTATCAGATTATTCTTAAAAACAAGGGATACTTATAGTTCCTTGTCTTTCCATTGTATAGTCATTGTTTTCACTACCGTATCTGCTATCCTGGTATCCTAAGCGCATTCACATAATCCCACACTACACAGCTTCACTATCTGAATAGATAACCATAAATTGATAATTAGCTTTTTACTTCTCAACTTCTTCAATACACCCCAGCACTGCCAGCATTTGGGCTTGGAATACTGTCGCGTTTTGAACTAGACTTAGTAACCTAGCTATTCCCGGTCTATAACGATAAATTTCCGCACTGACACCAGTCTGTGTCCTTGAGCTGTCTGCGTATCAGATAATAGGCACGATTTTTTTTCATGCCTCTCCATCTGGTAATATCATTTTATGATTTTCATCGAAGCTACAATTGAGACTGGCATACGATCTGATTATGGGAGGTTGACTATTCCTTAGTGGCCTGTTTGTTCATGGCGTCTGTGGCACATAGACATATTAGTCATTGTATGCTCAACGGCCTTATTGCCTCCACCTGTAATGTCTTCGTCCAGCATCTGTTATCATTGCGCTTTTCCACGCAACCTTTTACATTTGCATAGGGCAATGGTAGATTTGTTGCTGGTTTTATTAATATGAGAGTTCCACGTAAATCTTTGATCGAACCACACTCGTAAGTACTTCATTTGTCTGGCAAATCTTCACTCCTCTCAGTGTAACCAACGATAACAGAAAACGATAATTTGTTTTTTTGGCCGTTGACCGTTTTTCCTATTTACGCCAGTTATACATTCTATTTAAGGCATTCCGCATTATTTCTGATATTAGTGTTCTTTACTCGATCCTAAATATATATGTTCCTCGGAGGTATCCAACTAATCAAAAGTTTCCTCCATGGTTTAGCAATTCGATTAAACATAATCTGCTGGATCAGTAGTACAACTGGAGTAGTCGTACAGCTCAACCAGGAGCTATGAGCCATTGCAACCTGATTAGACTCCAAAGTAACAGCCAGTACACCCATACCAACTGCAATTTGTTTTGTTCCAATTCCAACTTGCTATAATTTACTTCTGATTTAGTATTTGATTTCCGTAAACGAATATCTGAATTTTACATTAAATACGTTTTCGGCTTCACTTAAGTTATCTATGTTTTATTTTCTTTTGTTTTCTTTTGTTTTGTGCATTTTCACTTATTTTACCTTTATTTCTTCCATTTTTAGTCAACTCTCTTCCTTTAAAAATTAGGTTCTCATTTAAGTCATCAAATAAATAACAGTAACTAGCAACTGTTCATTTTATTATTTTCATTTTAGTTTGTTTTAATGAATATTCTGATTATATTATTATTTGTTTGTTTGCATTCTAGTTTGCCATCTTAGTGCCTTTTAACTTCATACTTCTTGATTCTTCTAAACAATAGTCACGGTCTTTGAAATCAAGTGACGCCTTTTCCACATCTCATCGAACCACCCCATCTTTACTGTGGTTAGTTGGGTCACGACGAGCTAGTTACACACGGTAAGTCAGGCTAGGCGAACTCAGATTAAGTTCAAATATATTTTTCTCTTTAAGTTACGTTGTCGTAAGGAATTGGCATGATAAATGCATTTTCTGATCAATTTTCAAGAGCTTATGGTCCTTCTAATAATGCTAATACTACTCATCCTGACAATAGAGTGTACAACAACTTTCTGAAGATTAAGTGTACTTTCTCTAATAAACTTACATCGGGCTATGGTATGATACCGGGTTTTTTGATGAAAGATTACGGCATATCCTTTAACAATAATTATTAATCTACCAATTACTTCTAGTGTCTTTCCTACACTTTGGAAAAGAACTAAAATTCCAATTATCGACCAATATCCCACCTATCAAATTTGGTGTAAGTCCAAGAAGCTCAATCTCAGCGTTAGGAAATGTTGCATTATGTCATATACACGCATCAGTTTCCCTGTTTCTTTAGCACAGAAAATAGAACTTGATCTTGATGTTCTTTTTGATACTGGCTTTACGTTCAAACCACAAATTATGTCAGTAGAATCACATTCGGGTCTCTTGGCTTCCTGATGCGTGTATGAGATTACTTTAACGATGTTCAATTATTTAAAATTTTATATCACGCTTATGTGCTTAGTAAGCTAAAATATGTACCATTCGTTGGTATGGTATACAATTTATGCATATGATTGCTTACAATATGACTGTATTCACCGCAAGATTCTTAAATTCTTATCCTGTAAACTGGATTAACTCTTACACAGACGTTGGCACATCCCAGTTGGACTTGATCGAAAGACAGTATCCCTTTAAAATAGATTGCCCTTATCTTTTGGGGCGCATTACATTTTACGTTCCATGTTTAAATTCCAAGAGTGAGAGCACCTTCGCGCTACCGCAAGCCAAGACGAACATAGTGAAGCGTTGCCACCTATTGCAGTAGTGACTAGATTGGTAAACACCTTTGGTGATGTTTTTAAAATACAATGAAATGATACATTTCTTTCATTATTATTGCATTGTTTGTATTTCTTCTTTCGTGTTCTCTTATTGGTTTACATCTTTTGGACATCAATAAACATTATTATTCTTATTCCTATTATTGTTATTATTATTATTATCAATAGAAGTTTTCTTTAGATAGCTTTGTTATTAGATCGTCGACAAGGGAAGTTCATACAATGTGAAAATTAACCATCTAAAAGGTGAAAACAATAAATTTTATAACAATTTGCAGTATGAAAATATTTAGTAGCAAAAATAGGTCAACTATAAGCCAAGGACCAACCTCACTTACCCAACTTCAAAGTGTAGACATTAATTTTGGCATATTCCTACCTATAAGTAATAAGTTTAAAAGGTTCTGTGTTCTAAGTATTTAACAGTCAAAACGTTTTTAAGGAGTGTGAGCTTGTCCGCTTGTGTCCTTCTGCTCTTACAGAGTAGCCGTAACTGATTTCTGCAAAATAGAAAAATCGTATTCTGGTTTCTTTATTTTACACATTTTAATGGCATTTGAAACAGAAATAAGTGACCCAATACATTGATCTAAATGACCTTAATACAAATACAAAATATGGATAAACAACGTAACATGCTGCAGATAAACCCTACAATATTTCCAATTTAATCGCCTTGGCATATTTTCGGAGAAATATTACTTCCGAAAACATTTATTAAGTAGCTCTTTTTGTTTTTGTCGGGGTTAAGAGCCAGACTAGAACGTACATACATATATGAAGAAGGTGGAGTGGGAAATAAATGGACGATGTAATTCAATTGCAAGTTATTTTCCTTTATTCGACCATTCTTTTTAGCGCAGCTGTTCCTCAATCTGAAGTCGAGTTTGAGAAGAGCAGCACGTTGCGAGAAACAACAAAAAATACGGTTCCTTTTTCAATGAAAGAAACATAAATGCTACTTGGTTTATTTTTTTTTTGAAACCCAGACATAGTTCAGAGTCATTTTGAAAGTGCTAATGTATTCTCTCTTTGCCTACTATAATTTCGTTTTCTTGGCGATGCTTTTGCGGTAGATGATAACTATCTATCGCTATTTAACGGAATACGGCTGGAAAGTGACAATACTTAAACATATAACAGGTACGTTTGGTATTTTTCATGTCACTTAACTTTTCGTGGGTGGCGATTGGATATATGAGCATTTTTTATGCATTTGTTGATTGATACAGAATTCAAAGCTCTACATAACTTCCTTCATACTCTATACACTTTTTCCAACGATTTATGTTTCAAAAAAAGTTTGAAGACGTCAATCAATTACGCACACGCTCCTTTTTTGTTACAAACAAAAAATAATGACAGGGGGCAAATCTGGACGATAGAGACGGTAGTCGAGGGTTTCGCATTTCTTTCCAATTATTCCTTATTAAAATCGCGGCGTAAAGTTTAGCATTGCCATGAATAATGAGTAAAGCTTCTCTGCAGTCGAAAGAAAAACCGTGGCGAGAACTTTTCCGACTCAGAGACGGGTTTTGGTCTTCACTAAGTAAACTTCATCCTTTCTTCACCACAACTTACTCGCCATTTTTAATTCGAGAATGTAATGGTGGGCCCATGTCTCATCACATTTAACTATGGGCCTTAAAAAAGCCTTTCCTTCTTGCCGAAATCGATTCAGATAGCTCTCACAGATCTCCAAACCGACTTGTTTTTGATTTTCAGTTAACCACTTCGGAACATATTGAGCGCTAATTTTTCAAGATGTTTACTGATAACAATATGAGCACTCCCAATGCTGATACTTACTTCTGACGCAATTCCATCAATGGGGAACCAGTGATCGCCTTCGATAAGCTTTCGAATGGCACGGATGTTGTTATCTAGATTAGACCATGGGCATCGATCATGACTTTCATTTTCTGCACTTTTCACCCGCTCTCAAATTGTATAGCCCAAATAAACGCCTAGCTCTTGCAGCGTGTAGCGTCTCCAAATTGTGCCTTCAAACGGGTTAGTAGCTCCAGGGTTTAAACTCCTTTAAACTTTATAATAATGCGTTGTGTGACTGACAAAGGAACCTTTTGTTTACCCAGGGCTGAGGACAGAACAGAATGAAGCATTTAACCAAACTCGTTCCTCCTCTCTCGCTTTCACCGACAATCAACCCCCCACTCCACCATCCAGTTCGACTCGTTGCCCTGTCATGCCATCACAGCACAGAAGAACATTTTCAATTAGTGTATGACAATATACGTCCACACACTGTTGGGATTTCCTTATATTTATCTAAAATCATGGAATTGCTATTGCTGCATACAGCAATAGCAATTCCTGCCCATAGCCAGTGCAATCGCTAGACGTGAATCTACTTGGATAGATCCAAAATATGCTGCAAAGTGTCATGTTAAGTCAAAATCGAATATTTGAAATCAGTCAGTAGTTCTATGAGCTTCTTCTAGAGCAACAAGAGATAAATTGATTTGGACACGCTAGACAGGTGCAGGCTTACGATACAGAATCGCGGATATTTTGCAGGCTACAAATATTGTATTATTATTAGTTAAGCCTGAATTATTGTTTTTTGAGTTTTTAAAATAAAGCATAATAAAGGATTATTAAACTCGGAAAATGTTCCTGTGATCTTAGTTAACAATTGTTTTTAATATAATAAACAATTACTGATGTGTGTACAAGGAAGAAGAGTAAGTATTTCATTTCTTATCCTCTACACTCTTTTGATATGTCCTTTATCCATAGTATGGGGTACCTACTAGAACTCGATTCCGACAACATTGAAAAAGGAAATGAACCATAGGTGTGAAGATATGGAAAACAAAGAATTCATAACTCAAATAAATGCTTTGTTTGGCTTATATTAGATTTTTAGGAAAAGCAAATATCGCATTTAATAATTGACATCTCTTGACAAACCGTTAATACCGACAGAAACAAAGGTTTCATGGGTAGGAACAAAAGCATTGATATAAAACAAAGCGTCCCTAGAATTTGTAAAATTACCAACTATATACAGAAAGTACTCGGAAATACAGAACGTAGAGAACTACGTTCTATGTTGCGAATATGTTAATTTTTAATTAACATATTCGCTTATTTGTTTTATCAAGGCCTAAATTCAGGTAGTAAATAAATGGACACGGTACGTGTTCATTTTTTGTTGTTAGCTTTCGAAGAAATGCGTGCACGTTAAATTAAGCTAAGTAGTAAATTGTTAGCTTATGTTATTCGGTCATTATCTTGTTGATCTACCTGGAACAATCTAATGTGAAAGAATACACGTTTGTCTCACAGTAAATTCAATTTGTAAAGCCGTGAAGGCTTTCCCAACATTAAATCTTAGTGTTAGGGTGGAGCCTTCTATTCCACTGATGCTTTATATTACATTACCATGACGTAGATATCTTTCCCTTTTATGCACTGAGATCGCACACGCACGATCTATTTTACAACCCCAGAATGGTCAATTTAATACGAAAGTGTGTGTTCAGTATTCCGGAACGAACGTTCATAAGGAAGCGTAATTCTAGAAAGGACGCTGTCTCTTTTCTTAACTTATCGTAAAGTCGTACAGTTCTTTATCTCTAAATAGAAATAAATATCTTAATTTGACTGTATGGTGGTGTAATTGTGAAGCAAACTCCGTACTTATTTTGAAACATCTGCGCCAGGATTCCCTTGTCGCTATATCTTCATTTTATGTATTCGCAGATAGAGCTTGTAAAATACTTTGTCCCTTGCTCCTGTCTCAGTAATTCTTCCACCTAAAAAAGGCAAACAAAATATATTTCCATATATTTTTATACACTAGCTTATTTAGGATTGGTTCGTTAAGACGAGATTAGTACTAGAACGTTAATTTATAAGTCCACAAGTACTCTTCGAATATATACTGATTTAGTTCCTGTACATTTTTAAATATGCTTAATCAGGTCTCTAAAAGAAATCCGTACTAGCTATTTTTTTGTAATTTCCTTTTGTTTCAGTTGTTTAGAGTGTTTGCCGCTGCAATTTTAACCAGGCATATTTTATCGCATGAGGAAAAAGCCTCACTGTACTATTATTGTAAGCAACTCCAACAATAATGTAACAAATGTAGGAATGAAGGAAAAATGTATAACAATGACAAAAGTTAACGTTGATTGTTTACAGAGGAAAAGTGTTGAATTTAGTGACGTAAAAATATACCAGATGCGGCAACATTTAATGAAAAGTTGGACTAAAATTTGCTTAAAACCAAGTGGCTTATGAGCAAACTCTATTCTAGAGCATGCAGGGTGTTTAGCTTTTTCTAGTACATTGTTTAAGTTATCTTAAACGGAACAGCTTGTATATTATTGTATTTTTGGCTTTCTTGAAAGCAAAATAAAGCGACTTTGTATAATACACCATATTCTTAAAATAAAGAGTTTTTGAATTACGCATTCGAACACTGTGGCACTGGAACACTAAAATACTTTACTATTAACTCTTACCACAACACTTCACCAAAACTGACGCACGTTTCGATAGCCAAGCTGTCATCTTAAGCAGCAATATTGAACAAACTAACTAAGCGAAGAACTAATTTATGTATACAAAATAAAGTTACGGTTGTCTAACCACGGTGACGCCACCATTAACAAAGAGAAATGGCTGGAACTTACCGGTCCTGAATCTGAGTTCATTAAAATGTTTTAGTTTTTGTAAATTTCCATGCCTTCATATCAATTTAACTGTACATTTTCGTTTACATTCTTAACTAACATTGTCAATATTATGATTCTTTTCAAGCATATGTTAGGCAACACTGAACTTATCAAATCTTCTGAATTTAAGGTGAGCCAGGAGCTCTTTGTATCTAATTCTGATTGATCTTTCTGTCTGCCTAATATATACTTGATCGCAATCTTTACATTATATTATATAAATACCTATAAGAATAGGATAAGAGTTAGAAATATAACCACTTTAGTTGCACGAAAGGTCTTCAAGAAATCTTTTCTAATGTTGATTGCAAAATTGTTTAATCTTCCAAGTTACCAGGCAGATATCAAGTAGATAACATGGAAAAATCAGGAACTTATAAAATATCATGAAAAGATTGCAATCACGTATATATTGGGCAGACAAAAGGATCCATCAGAATTAGATACAAGGAGCACCTGGCTCATCTTAAATTCAGAAGATTTGACAAATTCAGTGTTGCCTTGCATATGCTTGAATAAAATCATAATATTGACAATGTAATGTTAGTTAAGAACGTAAAGAGCAATGTACAGTTAAATTAAAAAAAGGGTATGGAAATTTACAAAAACAAAAACATTTTAATGAATCCATATTCAGCACCGTTAAGCTCCAGCCTTCTTTTTGGTAAAAGTAACTTGACCGCGGTCAGTCAACTGTAACTTTATTTTGTATAAATAGTTCTTAGTTCTTGACTTAGTTATTTAGCTCAGTATTGCTGCTGAAGATGATAGCTTAGGTATCGAAACGTGCATCCTGTTTTAGTGAAGTCTTGTGGTAAAGGGTAACTGTGAAGTATTTCAGCAGTTTTTGAGATATTCACTTTTCAAGAAAAGAAAGCATTTGCAGTATTTTTCTATAATCCCATATCTCGTGTATTCGTAAAATTTTTTGCTGTTATTATGGCAATATTTGTATTTTATCATACAGGGCGTTCAATAAAGTACCATGCATCGAGCATTTTCAAACAATTTAATGCATATTTCAAATCGCTTTAATTTGTACGGCATACTTCCTATATCTAAAGTTATATTGCTTAGTATAAAGCATATGTAGGTAATTCCCGAAATGTTCAAAATTGCTTTAACTTTTCTTATATTTTTATTATTATTCGGTATTTGCTTTTTGTTACTCATATCTCTTTACTCATCTCCGCTCACATTCGCAAGTACTTCTTTCTTTTTTAAGAAAGACACAGACTTGATGATGATTGGTCTGGTCACTGTTTCTTGGCACATACATCGTCCAAATCCGAGACCTTAACTTTCAAATATGTTTCGAATGTATCTAACAGCAATTCCAAACCAAGTTCTTATTTTCAGATTCCAAACCAAATAAATTTACAGTATTTTTTCAAATAAATCTTTCAGAGTGGTACTTTTTTAAGATATCAACCACAGGCAATCCAATCTAATAACTTGTTTCAGTGTAGTTGTTTTGGTTCGTTATATCAATTATAGTTTTGATAATCTTGTTTTGAAAACTACCTTCACTTGAATTTTCATTGTCATTCATAGCGAAACCCAGAAGACTTTGATACAGCAAAAAGTTAAGTATCTTTCTAACAGCTATGTTTTTGTTTACACCGCTAGAAGCTTCGCGTGCTGTTCGTCCATGGTATTGTTCACAACTTTATACACTTTTACAGTGAATATCCACTTCTCATTTTTTTGCTCTATGTAACGAAGTAGAACTCTTTAATAAATCATACTTTAGACATCAAAATAAAGTGATTTAGAAGAGAGCTCGCATAACGCATACTTATACGCTATTCTTTCTCTCTTACATATTTAGTTAGTTCAATAAAGTATTTAGTAATATTAATTATTGTAGATAATTATTTTAACCATACTTTATGTTTGAATGAAATTGGTTGTCCAAGTTAATAAAATAACACAAAACTAAATTAACAAAATTGTTTGTTTGAAACCCCACGATATTTGTTTGGCCGTATTCGAACATAAATTTAGTTAAACCAACTGTAATTTAGTTGAGCCAATTAAATGGGTTTTTCAGGGTATCGATTACCATTGAAACGATACACCTTGGATGTCACGATGATCAAAAGAATACTACAAATGAACGTCTCACAAGTGGAGCAAAACGATCTTGGAATTAAAATTAGACAACACACTTCAGAAAATGCATGGTACACAATAACCAAAAAATAATGCTTATGGTATTGGTGGAATCATCTGCGGCAAACGCAATGCAGGGAGAGAAGAAATACATACTACACATGTTTCTGCCTACCCGGCGTCATCAGCGTGGTTCCGAAAGTGTTTTGCTTTACCTTGTGTCGTTGTTTGTATCACAGTTAATACCACAACATTCGAAACGACGAACCAAACATCTGTGGCCGTAGTGCCAAGAAACACATTCCTGTCGTTTAGATAGCGGCGACATAAATCGGGAACAACCGACATAAACCTATACAAGGTGAAGTAAAAACAACGCTGATGACGCCGAGCAGGCATATCCATGGGTAATGTGCTTTTTCTCTCCCTGGATTACTTTTCCCGTAAATAATTCCATGCATACCATAAGGAAGCTATTTTAACCTTAACTATTCAAATCCGCACGACAAAATTAAATTAATAGTATATTTCACACATTTGAAATTTGTTACACCAATTGTTCATGGAGAAAAAATAAACATATAAAAATGCAATATTGACATAGCCCACGTTTCTTCGAAATATACACCGTATGTACATACATCTACGTATATTAAAGGGAAACTTGATTTTTCAATCTTCAGTTTTGTAGTTTTCGTTAAACTAACTCAACAAAACTCACCTCAAAATTACCATCGCTTGTTTTGGTTAAAAATATAGAAACTCGAATTACATTTATATTTTTTCCATGTTGAAAGGGGTTCCTTTTTTAAAGCACCTTCAAAACACTGTATTATACCTTTATTGACCGTATAATTTAATATATGAGGGCAATTACACAAGTGCAATATGGTAATTTGCCTAAATTATATGTTTTAGATATACGTTCGGGGTAATAGCCACCGCTACAACTTTAACGGCGCAGCATACATACAATTAAAACGAATTTATAACGGTTCTTCAGAAAATATTCCTCCGCGGTATTTTCAATATGTGATATTTTCATTGAAATGCTTTCATTGAAAAGGTTCTGTCAGTTTCATGTCAATTTTCGCTACGAAGAAAGCCATTGGAATTGGGTGAGAATTTACATGACGCGCAAGATCTCTGAAATTATCTCTTTCGCTCTGATATTAAATTGCATTTAACTCACAAATTGAATAAACATTTAGTGCTGGCAGGGGTTCTTTTTATCCTTAGCTCTTTTCTGCCATAGAAAGTGGTAATATTTATGACCAGTATCCAAATATCAATGTTTTTATATATTTTGTTATATTTGAGAGTTCTTTCATAAATCTATCTTAATAATAAATAATTAAATTACCTTTTCCCAAAAAAATTTAAAAACTTTTTGAAATTTTCGTTAAAAGTCCCATGTGTAAAACATGCAACTAAACATTCATTCTTAGTAAGTGCGATGTACTGAAATGTAAGTAATATAGAAATGCCCAACTGCAAAAACCACCGAGCATTTAAAATCAGAACGAATCTTACTATTAAACATGAATTAGGTATAGGTGCAATTGCTGTACTGTGATTACAGCTGCTAGATATTATATCAAGATTCTCATGATATAAAATGTTGGTAGTGATACTTAAGCATAAGAATTCGTCTGGGATTTTTTTTATCAAAACAAGGTGCTCCTAGCTGTCTTCTACATTGTAATCGAGTGACCTATTGTGCCCTCTGAATAACGTCTTAATCTTGTTCGGATTCTGTAAGCTTTGAAAAGTGCAGAATTTTCTTCGACTCTATGTTTGAGAATGTTCCCAGCTCTACCTTTCATGCTCCTAAGCCAGTGGGTCTTGTACTGTTGTACGCTTCACAGTGGCTTCCCTTACTCACCGCATTTTCTACATACTAGTTCAGGTACGAGTTCCTTTATATGTAGATGCTTCTTTAGTAGACAAGTTACGGTATCGGTACACAATTTAATATCGGATTTACTCATTGCCGGAAAATTCTCCGACTTTTCTTTTGAGGATTCTTCCAGGAAAGCCTTCGAGTACAAGGTTCCTGGTTTTTCTCTCCAATGTTTTTCACGTCAGTGATATAGCTGTCTTTTAATCTCTGCCTTAGCCATCTAGCAAGGGATTCCAAACGAGAGCTCGGCATTGGTCAGCAGGAACGCACTAACGCTTTTTGCTAGTCGGTCTACCTTTTCATTGCCTGGTATGTTGGTGTCTTGGAGTACCCATACCAATTATAGTGTACTATTTCCTGCCGATATATGCCATTCCTGGTTCTTTCGGCACTTTTCGGCACTAAGTGCTTTTAAAGCCGCTTGGTTTCCGGTTACTATAAAGATCTTGTTCTGTCCGACTAAGGTTTCTAACAGTACCTGAGCACATAGAGGTTCATCTGGGATGGTGTTTCTTGTCTTCCAGGGGAAGAAAGATTTTTGTGTGGGGTTACCAACTCCCATATTTAAACAATATCTACCACTTTTTTTCATTTCATACCAAAATCATAATATTCACAGATTATCGTATTAATCCCGCGGTTCCATTTTATTATCGATCTTTCATGTTTACAAGTACTTCAGGATCCTTTCTGATATACTAAAATCTTGAGAATATCCCGCACATTTGAAAACCTTATAATAACTAACTACAGTTGTTACGTAAAATTCTCGACAATAAGATTTTCTCAATTTTTCTATGAACCAGTTTATCTTTTGTTTGTAAGCCAGTATTCATTAACAAGACACAAAGCAACTATTGAAACAGTTATTAACAATTGTAATTTATAATGGCGGCGCCGCCGCCGAAATGCACACAGACTTTTTTCTAGACAGTGCTTACTACCTCTGTTGAATTTAATTAAAAATTGAGCAAAGTTTGGAAAGCTTAATCGGTTGCACATATAAATGTATGAAGTTTTAGATAACACTTAAGCAGTAATCTTTAAATCTAATCATACCACCATGTTTATTAAATATTTATATCTAATTTGTTTCCTAATAACGCCAAAAATTCTTGGAAAAACATAAAAAAAGTTTTAAAGAAAACACCTACAGGACGCAACTTAAATTAAAAAAAAATCTGCATATACCAAAGCTCATGTATTGCTAAACAACGCAAATTGGGTCATGTTTTCGTAAAAAGATGTAGTATTGAGCTCGAAGGTAAAGAAATAAAATTAAAATTTCGGAGCACCTCGCGTTCATCGCGTTTACAATCTTCTTTGAATACGCATATTCTGAATTACAAATTGTATCGTGAATAAACCATAGAATTAGAGTCGCAAGTTTTCTATATTAAAAAGTAATCGGTAGAAGTGCAGGTGCGAGAAATAAGTGCCTTCAAAAACAATTTTCTCTATTACAACGAAAGCTTAAAGTACCAATGATATTTTTATGATTTCTGTAGTAGTAGAGAAGTTGATTGCCATAAAGCACAATCCTGCTTTGAACAGAAAAAAAGTAAAGACATTATCTACTTCTTCAGTAATATCAAGATGTGCTCAAAAAGTATAGACTGACATTTAAGAAAATATATATGTAGTTGCTGCATGTAGAATAGGATACGGATTTAACAGTATGACTATGATTCAAAATAGCAAATTTCACTAACTTGCTAACTAGAAGGAAGCTAGAACATCATACTGATTGATACATCCTTCTCATAATAACCATTAGTTGCCGATATTTGGCCATCGAAGTATATATTTGTTTACCTTATACTTATTTCTCTGTTCCTTCCGATAGGAGATAAAATAATTTTGGTATTTTGGTAAAATAGCTGCAGGGTTTTTGTTAAACAAATTATACAAAGAAGGGATTGCGCCAAACACAAAGTTAAATACGGTGAAAGCTAATGTTTTTGGGGAAAGCAAGTCGATTTTTTATGAATATCTACTTCAATTCAATTTCTGGCTTCACTACAAGTGATGTCAACCTTTTTTCCTTACCTGTTGTATTTTTACATTTTTGGAAACATGTTATACTCAAATTTAAAAATGATCACTATATGTAGCAACAGAGGATTTAATAACCGATTTTCTACTGTTTTTATATAAAGTTGCTAGAATTTCAAAAATTAGTAAACGGGCCTAACTATGATGCAAAAGTAACACCTACCAAAAGGAGGGTTGCCAATTCACAATTCGGTATTTCATAACAATAACAAAGAAAGTTGAAACGGGTCCACCTCCTACCCCTAACAAGAAGAAATTGTTAACAAAATTACTGAGATACTTTGATTTTTATACTTATTGAGAGAAGGCTGTTTGGCACGATAGCAATACTTAGTATAATAAAAATAAGTATACGTTGTAAATATGGATCTGCACATAACTTATTATCAAATTTTGTATACAAGAATCTGCTTAGGACTAAATTTCCAAATTTGGTAATAATTCTTATACTGAAACTACTGTCAGCATCCTTAAGTTGAAACAAACGAAATCCATGACTTCACACACGATAAAGTTTAACATATTAATCTTCTTAACATAGATAACTTAAAAAATTATTTGTTTCATATAATTACGTTTAACATAGGTTATGTTAAGAGCAATTGTCTCGTTTCGTCAACCTTAATGCAATTATGCATGTTGTTCTATTCACTATAGAGAAATTCGGGAATTATCTCTGCATGCTGTAACTCTAATGCAAAAGTGGTTGAATATTACCTGAAATTTGAGGCAAGCGATGGTTTCACCAAATAATTATGTGAAAAGTAGTTCTTGATGCAAATTTGCCGTTATAAAGTTAAAAATCTACGATTTACGCAGTTATTTTACATTTTAATAGTTTAAATTAATTCTTACATATTTTCCACGTATTTAATTTATTCGCACGCGAAATGCTAGAATTCCTGATTGCTAAGTTGCATTTCTCTTATGGAATCGATTTTTACTTCCATAAAGAAACGTATTACAAAAAAAAAACAGGGAATTTTACTCTGAAAGTAGGAGTCAAATTTGATACCTCCTATTTTTTTTATGTAAGTTGACATGTAAAATATTAAAGTGTAATGTAACAATTATTAATTAACATTTTTGTCTAATATCTGCTTTAGGTGCTTCGTATGTTTGCAAATAATTAAACAAAATCAAATATCAATTCAATTAAGAATTCTCGAACGTCGTTACTCTCTTTATTCATCGAATTAAATCCGAAAATGCTAACAAATCAATAACAATTTCTTTTTACAAGAATATTGAGTTCAATTACTGCAGAGAAAACCAAAATCGTTTCTGTAGTGAACGAGCTTGACAATAAAAACCTAGTTCTTAGAGATTGCCCTAAGAGAACGTAGAGAAAGAGTAACAAATCAATTACAGTTTCTTTACAGGAATATTGTTCACAAATATTTATCGAAGTAGTAAACCTTTTAAGTCACAGATTTTCAAGAATACAGAAATGAAGTATTATATACTATTAGAAATATTCTTTGTTCGATTGCTTATATAATAATAAGAATATGTGTGTATAATATAGTAATATACAATAATATGTTTAAATAATCCACAATATTGTTTCGACAAAATCTAATATTACTATATAAATTCTGAGGATGTGTTTGTCACAACAAACATAAAATCGGTCTCTTAACTTTAGAATAAAGAATGTTGTGAGACAAGAACCATTTCCATTCCAATTTTCCCATTTGTAATAATATAATCAATCACATTCTCTTTATCTTTACCTAATTGCTAAATAAAGTTAATCCAGTCACGAAAAATATTAATGTGGCCAACAGTATTTACTTTAAACAGAAGTGACTGAGGTATGCAGGTGCACAAGTTGTAGCATTTGCAAATATAAAGGTTGAACAACACGCAGTATATCGTACGGGAAGATATTTGTTACAACAATAATGGCTTTGATTTATCGTGTTAACAAATATCGATATAAATACCGGTTTTGCTACATCGGTACTCAGGGTATCCTAAAATTACCAAATTACACTAATATGTAAAAATACAGTACAAAAATACATGTAAGATTGTACATTCTCGGTAAAATTACTTTACAATACAAGGTCAAGGGTGTAAAAATTCCTTACAAATATCCTGAGGAGGGTCACCTTGTAAATTTACAGGAAGAGATGACTATTAGAATGCAATATTAAACGTTACTTCCATAATATTCAATTAGAAAAAAAATATCACTTTTTAGATTACACAATTTTCCATTTGTCTGAATTTACATCAAAAATAATAGGTAATAAATTTGCTCCTTATTATTAGCGTAAAATTCCCCAAAAATATTTTGTAGCGTAGGCCATTATTTTATGTTAATTTTTTCGTTACTGTTTTCTTTTCTTGTAAACTTTGGTGCAATTTTAATAAACATAAAACTAAATGTTGTATATTTTAGTAACTTCTTTATCATGTACTCTAATAATGATAGGAAGAATCGTATGGCAAACACACAAAGGTATATGCACAATTCGCACCTCTCAAAATATTTAGTAAACTCAACTTGATTCCAGTATTCATATTAAGCGGTGCAATTCCTCGGAGTGTGTTAACGTTTACCATACTATGACTCTTCAACCCAAAGAAATTGAATCGTTTCCGCAGTATCTATACTTGAGTTAAGTCAATTCAAGCTAGCGGATTTATTAACCATTTTGCAAATAATAATAGCAAGGATTATGGGGTAATATGGCAAATACAATAATGCACACTGCACAATGCAAAGTATTTTATAAATTTGAAACATATATTTCGTAAATTTGTGGACTTATGTAGGTAAATGTAGAGTACGCACAGAGAAGTGCTTTCGTGGACCAAGTAAATCTGCCTTGAATCAAGCAAACGGTCGGTTTGTATATTCGCAAGAAGATATTTACTTTTATATAAAAAAACTTAGAAAATCAAATAAATATCTCCTTGATTCTTGTAGCTAAGTTTATTATAATCAAGAATTAAGATACTTGATTTAATAGTTACCATTCTCGCCACGATCTTTTAAATCCTTAAAACAAGAAGCTTGGTGCTTTGAAAAGACTATACACATATTATTTTCAAGGAGCCTTGTCCTTCTATTACTTTAAGTCAATAAGGTAAGTTACTTGCCTAAAATTGTTTTGCGCTTGGATCCAAATAACTATGTTTATTTTTATTAGGTAAATATATAATGCTTCGTTCACATAAAGTTCGCCCCAACGTTCACTTCCAAGAAATTTCAGAACTAATGTGCCTACAATCTTAAAATTTCTTAAAACCATGGGTTCCAATAAACCTATAATCTGCTTTTCAATGTCATGTAGACCATTGAGGAGTTTCATACTTGTGAAAATATATTTGTGTAAATTATTGCTTTCTCGGTCAATATCCAGGGACACCGACACAACTTCTTCGAATCTTCAATACATAACTATTTGAAAAAGAGGATAGTAAGTAAATTACGTAAACACCAAACAATAAGATTATGTAATTTTATGTGATGCAATACATAATGTTGATTGAATCTCTGGGACATGTACATATATGCCTTCAGAGGTGGAATGAAAGAGTAAAAATTTCTTAGAAACCTGTAGTAATATAGAAACGGTAAACACCATATAAAACAGATATAGTAGGTGGCTAATACCTGTACAGACAGACATAAAAATTTTGCGGAGTATTGAAATCTTCACATAGAATGTATTGTCTTCCATGTATTTAATACTTCTTGCCCCGGCTCAGATCAAGTTTTCAACCAAACAGTCGCACTCTCTACTTCCAGTAAAAAATTGAATACGTTACTGATGAAATAAAATGGAGAGGTTATATAACTGGGGTTTGTAAGGCAAGTGTATTCATTTGTTGTTCAGATACATCTTTAATTTCGTATGGTAAATAAAACAATATTTCTCCAACGGAATCTTAACACTAAGCCTTCTTTGTTTAGAAATGGCTCGATTCCATTACTTTAGACTACCTAATTTGATCATTTTATGATTCCTACAGGATTCTTGCAAACAACAGTTCCACCTCTTCCGACATACTGTACCCTAACATATTACAATTTTGACTAACTATGTATATCAATGCCTTCACATAACAAAATTTAAAAGGCACTTGCTAATTTATTTCCCCAAACTCACAGATTCACTGGATATAAACAGATAAAACATAGAGCTTCTGTTACAAATCGTATTACATACTCCAGATGCATAATATCATACTAGTTTTAATTACAAACTAAAAGTAAGAGATTAAAAACGCGCAACGCGCATATGCAGAAACGAACATCAGTTAGATTTGTAGCATGTTTGATTTAAGAAGGACATATATTTAGCCTATCTAAAACTTCAAAAAATTTAATTTCCTATTGCTAAGACAGCGTAGTTGCTTGCTACTACTGTTAAATTCTTCCGGGTTTCGCCGCGTGTCAAAACTTTCTAGCAAACTAGCAAACATACAAGAACCATATGCCAGACAATGTCATATGTGAAGAAATCGAAACACATCGTAGATATTCTGTCCACACTGGAGACTGAACCTACAGACATTCTAGTAAGTTTTAACATTACATCGCTATTTACCAACATATATACAGAGGACGCACTGGCCATAGTAGCAAAGCTTTGGCTACAGAATGATATCATCGAATTAGTAAGAGTATGTTTATCTACGACATATTTCTTGTACAACGGAAAGTACTGCGAGCAGAAGAGTGAGAAGCCCTCTGTCTCCTGTAATAGCCAATTTGTTTATGGAAGCATTTGAATAAGAAGCCATAAGCTCGAGTGAAACGAAACCGAAGTGCTGGCTAGGATATATCGACGATACGTTTGTACTATGGTAACACGGAGAATTGCAACATTTCTTGGAACACCTCAACTCGCTGCATCCATCCACTAAATTCACCATCGAAAAAGAAGAAAATGGAAATCCGCCCTTCCTGGATGTAATGATGAAGAGAACGGAAGAGCGAATACTACAACACGCAGTATTAGAAAAAAGACGCACACCGCCAGATATCTACATGCGAGATCTCACCATGATCCGATGCAAATGCGACGGTAATTAAAACCTTACTATCCAGAGCTGAAACCATCAATGATGAGCTAAATCTAGCCAGTGAGAAGATACACCTGGAGAGAACACTGAACAAGAATGGTTACACTAACATTGACATAAGAAGAGCCACTAGGAAGAAGAAGCCTCCAAAGACGACTACAGAACCACAGAGAGGGATGGCCTGTTTACCATATGTAGCGGGAGTCAGCGCAAAGGTAGGACAAATCCTGATCAAACACGAGACTGCAAAAATCACACAGAAGGTATCTACAAGATAACATGTCAATGCGAGCAGTACTATGTCAGACAAACAAGAAGAGCTATCGCGGTAAAAATAAAGAAACCCGAAAGGGACGCAAGATTTAAAAGAATTAAGCAATCAGTGGTGGCAGAACATATACACGAGACTGGACATAAAATGGACTTCAACAACGTAAAAGTGATAGCCACCACCAAGAACTACGGAAAAAGACACAGCAGAGAATCCATAGAAATAGAAAAGAACCAGACCGTTAACAGCTTAGCAGCTCGTGGAAGAGTCTACTAGGCAGAAACGTCACGCTTAGTGGAGCGAAAACTTTACGATAGAATGCACCAACTGCATATATAAGAAAAATGTTGGACAATGGAGAATCAGTTCAGTTATCCTGAAGAACTCATCATGGACGGCGAAACGTCGAGCAAAAGTTGTGACACACGGCGAAACCGGGAAAAAGTTAATAGCAGTAGCAGTTATACGGGACACGAAAACCAACGCATTATTATAACGTAATTACTTATCTCTAGTATATTTATTTCAAAAGAACACGTTTCTGTGGGTATGCCATACTTCACCAAAGTCTTTGCCAATATTACTACTTATTAGCTGCACTATTTCTGGTAAAGTTGGCAGATTTCTCTACGCAACTAAAACCGGTTTTCTTTTTTAAAACCGAACATTGCAATCACAATTAGCATCTTGTATACGACATCGTTCATTTAGGCGCAAAAATTGCACTTGTTCCAGTGTTGTGCGAGCGTCCTTCAAATGCAGCACGGATGTTTTTTTCCCTTGGAATATAATCTAGTGTAAGTCAGTATCTGTCACATCTTATAATATTATTGAAACACATCACAATGACTTTTTGTACAAAGGCGATTTTTACGGTATATAATATCTCATAATGGTGATCTGTCAGATCTCATAATATCTCTGCTAAATTACTTACTATAATCAGCTTTTACAGCTTCTTATGTGCATATTACTGTATTAATTTTAAATATAAGAACCTGATTTAAGCTCTGTATTAAAAATATCAGTTCCCGAATCGAGCATACTTACAGTAAAATACCCAGCTGTTCACTCGCCACGTTACACGAAGTTGCCCATCCGTATATTGCAGTTCCTGTTTAATAACCTATTCCGGATAAAAGCTATTAATTAAAAGAAATGGGTTTTCTGTATGCCCCCAGAACTCTAAACCGAATCTAAAACGTCTAAGAATCTAAAACGTTTCCATATTTCTCTCTTGCACTTTTCCTGATGTGTTCTTTCATCACATGCAATCGAGTGAAACAGTTTCTAGTTCCTATATAGATGTAGGTAAAGTGACAATATTTGAAAATCAATACAAGTTCCCAATATCATTTCCTAGCGAACTTCAGAAAGTGGAAAATGTAAGTTGTTTTTTCTTGATGTTTGACAATAAAACTCAAACGATATTGAACGAGTATATTAGAAGGAAGCGATTCCGTTTAAGCTCTACAAAGCACAATCGGTATACCTACATATGTATAAAAAATAAATACATTCCGAAATTCAACAATAACGGTGTTAACGCTTTGTACCGGCTTTTCAGGATATCCTTACCCATAACTGGCTTTGTATAGCCCGCGGGACCAAAATAGTATATACCTTTTAGAGCACCTTTGATTTACATTGATTCTCCTGGTCCTTTTCTTAAAGTTTGGCACTTTTCTTATCGAAGATTATTCAAAGCTTTTTTAGGATATTTCTGACATTAAGTGTTTTCCTCGCAGAGCAACATGCAAAATGTCCGGAAGGTTTGATCGTAGTAGCTGTTTGAAAGAAATTCTGTAGGGTTTCAAAAAATAACAGATAATTAATGCTTCCACAATTCCTCTCGTTCTCTTCAGAATGTTTTATTTAAAAATATATAAAACATAACAACAACACTTTTATGTTTAATTAAATTTCTTTAAAATCCTTAATGTGTACTTTTCACCATACTAACGAAAAAACGGTACATTCGCCTTTTCGCTAGTATTGTGCTGGTAGTGATTAATATTCTGTTCGTTTGGGTATTTTTTTGAATTTTCGATACTTTAAAATTTTTTTACATCAACTAGTTCCCGGAATATGCCCATCGGAAACATTAGCATCGTTGATTCATCGTATTAATATTTCGGAAGCAAAATTCGTGTCCGTCGATGTCCAAACAATCTATCCAAACAGTATTTTCTTAAACATTTCTGTAATAAGTTTTTAATTTATTTTTTTGAATGCAGAAGATGCTTAGTGTGGGATACTTTAAATAAATATACTCATTTTATATAGTTCTACATAGTTCTATATAGTATCCCACCAACGTTTGCCTGCTTATTTTTCCTGTTTATTATTTATATGGGGAAAAAATAACGCTTACACATTATTTTTAATTTACAATAAATTACTGCAGAAGGTACTTAGTGTGGGATGCTTTAAATTCTAAGTCGTTTAGTTTTTGTAATGTCCATTTCCTCTTCATCATCTATTGTTTCGCCGATGTTTTCTATTGTTGATTTGATTTGCTTGATCTTCTTGTTCGTTTCACGTTTTCTTTCGCTTCGGTTTTTCGTATGTATAAAAGTTTGACATGTTGAAATTATAACTTCGTGTTTAGAAAGTTTCACATAATAATGCTGCATCAATTTGGTTCATTGTAGTGAATGCTATTAGTTCTTCTTTTTTACTTGTTACTCCTTGAGAGTTCCATTGCATGATTCTTATTGGTTACTCATTTTCTTTTGTGTAGTTGTTCTTCCGCTTGTTTCAGAAAGTTCAGCTTCTGATCCTCGGTGGCATTGGTGTTGTTAAAATTAATGATCATGCGACCTAAGATTATCGCCAGCTCATCGCTTTCTGCTGTTTCTTTGGTCTTGTCATCGTTTTTTGGTTGATTCTGTCTCCTCTTCGTTCATGCATTTTCTTTAGCGTCCGTGAATTTTTTGTTTGTTGCGTTATTTGGATTTTGTGATGTGTGTCGACAAGTCTTCGCCTCTGCAATTCACGTATTTGGGGGGTGTCGTTTTAGGCTTTTTGTAGAGTTGCGTGGAGTGGTCTTCCCCGCATTTCATGCATCGATAATATATGTTGCAGTTCCTTTGAGTATGCCCTTTATAGTTGACACTTGTGACATCGTACGATGCTCGTTCTAGTCCGGAGTGGTTTCACTCTGATATCATAGATTGATTTATATTCTCTGGTTATTTGAATGAGTATTAACGGGATTTCGACACCCTTTTTGTCTTTCATTCTGGTTACTTTTCTACTGGATATTTTTTTTCTTGAAAATCTTCCGTTACGTAATTCTCGATAATGTCAATGGGAACTCTTCTAAACACCACATTTAATTCTTTTTCACTTTTCATCTGAAAAGTGTAATACTGAGTTTGCTTGGTGTAGTCTTCATCCGTTGTTGGTTCTACTTGAATGCCGTTAGGTACCATTTTGCATTTTGTCGCTATGTTCTTCATTGCCTTTAGCTTAGATATGCTTGTCCACTTCTTTGTATCATTAACTACTATCGGTAGTATCTTACTCTTGGGCAGCTCAGTTTTTGGATGTGCCTCGGTCTTGTTATTCTGGATTTCTTAATTCTTCACCTCCTTCTAAGTAGCTTTCTTCGCTATCTAGTGCCATGTCTTCGGTATCCCTCGTAGCTACTCCATTCTGCAGTAGTCCATACATATTTTTTGTTGATACTACTTCCGTTTTTTTCTTTAGCTCAGATTTCTCACCTTTTCCTTTGGCTGATAGAGCTGGTCACTGCCGCATTTCTTGTGATATATTTCCATTACTTGATGAATAAATGCTCTCATTTTTTCATGGTCTATTTCGTCTGTATTGGCCGGTTCTGCCATTGTTCGTTGTTTCACTTTCCGCTCAATCGCACTAATAAACACACTTTCATACATATTTACTCGATCGCCTCGCTGCGCGTTCTTTGGATGCCTTAATTAGATATACTCGTTTTATACAGTTTTATATTGCCTGCTTATTTTTCCTGTTTATTATCTATATGTGCAAAAAAAAAATAAGGCTTAGACATTATTTTTAGTTACTATCTTTAGAAAAACGACAAAAGTTTGTAGGTAATACTTCGTCGCAGAATATATTTAAACGAAAAACTTGTTTGCATAGTTTCATATTTAATTTTCTAAGAAAGGGCCCATATTAGGTGTAGAGAAATGTTTATAAAGAAATCTCTAGAGAAGGTTCCATATCAGATATTGAAAAAAAAAATAGGTCATCATGTGAAATCTAGTTCATACAAAAACAGTTTATATATATATTGCCGAAAACTCAAAGAAGTGCTTAATGGAATAAAATTTTAATCATTCCATTAATGTTGCATTAATGGGCAGGTTAAAATTTCAAAAAATTTCCTAAATATTCCAAAGTTAAATCGTCTGGGCCGCTAGGAAACTAAGTAACTTAACGAAAGTAACTTACACCAAAAGAAAAACTACAAGCTCAATGTCTTTAGTTTTCTCAGTTACTCTGTACTGGTAATTTGATATGTATAGAGCAGGTTTTTCTTTTGGTGTAAGTTACTTGTTTCCTAGCGGTCCAGACGATTTAACTTTGGAATATTTAGAGGAATTTTTATTGAATAATCAGATGGTTAGTAAAGAGATAATTAGTTTAATTTCTAGACTTTGTATGAGACAACATTTTTTCCAGATCAGCAACACATTTTACCAACAAACTGAAGGAACGGCAATGGGTAACAGCCTATCTCCTTTTATGGCTAACCTCTTTATGGGTAAATTTGAAATTAAACTTAAGAATACTACAAGGTTCCAATCATTCATGGGAAGACAAACTTTCGGCTATTAACTTTTTGGTACATCGTTTGCTTAATTTTCCTAACTAAACAAAAGCCTAGGTAAAGGTACCAAAACAAACTCAAAGAGATTGTCAAAATTGCTAACTTTAGCGGATTTTCTGAAGAGGTAGTCTATAATACTATTAGAAAGCATAAGAATAGGATAAGAGTTAGAAATATAACCACTTAGAAGCTAATAACAATAGTAACAAAAAATTTGTTAAACTACCCTTCTATCCAAGTTATAAGAAAGGTCTTCAATAAATCTTTTCTAATGTTGATCGCAAAATTGTTTATTCTTCAAATAACAACTTCGAAACCCTTTTCGGAAACCTGAAAGACCAAGTAAATAACATGGAAAAATCAGGAATTTATAAAATATCATGTAAAGATTGCGATCACGTATATATTGGGCAAACAAAAATATCAGTCAGAATTAGGTACAAAGAGCACCTGACTCATTTTAAATTCAGAAGATTTGACAAATCCAGTGATGGCTTGTATATGCTTGAAAAGAATCGTAATATTGATAATGTTAGTTTAGTTAAGAACGTAAGCAGCAATGTACAGTTAAATTGTTATGAAGGCATGGAAATGTACAAAAACAAAAACATTTTAATGAATTCAGATTCAGGACCGTTAAGTTCCAGCCTTTTCTCTTTGTTAACGGTAGCGTGACCACGGTTAGGCAACCCTAACTTTATTTTGTATAAATAAGTTAGTTCTTCGCTTAGTTAGTTAGTTCAGTATTGCAGCTGAAGATGATAGCTTAGCTATCGAAACGTGCGTCCAGTCTTAGAAAAGTGTTGTGGTAAGGGATAATAGTGAAATGTTTCAGTGTTCGAGTACGTGATTTATATAAAGCAGGATATTGAGCATTGACGAAACACTGGCACAAAAATTATTCCAAAAACTAAGCTAGATTGGTATAGGGAATACTGAGCAAGATTGACTTAAATTAAAGTTTTCAATTAAACAAAAACAAATATGCATCGTGTGGTGCAGAAACTGGACAACCTGTATACTTGAGCGTAACTTTGTGTTATGCGTATACTTTTAAGTAGGTACTTTTTATTTGAAAACATTTTCTGTGAAGAAATTATCTTTCACCAACGCTGTGTGTAAATATAGAAAATCATGTTCTTAATAATGGTTTAATAATTTTTATTTTAGGTAAATGCTTCGAATAAAAACCTGATATAACTTTTATTTTATTCGTAGGATAGCTTGTTAAATATAGTAGAAATAACTACAGAGCCAATTACTCTAACGCGTATTCACGAACGCCACGACATCTATTACAGGTGGAAACCTTTGCAGTGGGAATGAATAGAGCGTAGATAAACAGGCAGATGATTTATTACCATTTGGATATACACCTTACCTACATACACATTACAAAAAAACGTTCACATTGTGCTTATTTAAGGCATTGTACCTCACACAGTTCTTAAACATAGGGCAGGCAAGGCAACCTCGCTGAATTTATAACAAATTGCGTCAGAGCAAAATGTTTATACACAGGGTATAGAAGTCCCTTTACAAATAACTTGTGCCTTAATTAAACAGTGACGTCAATCACGCTTGTTCTCGTCTAAGTACACATTCCGTTCGCGCACTATTTTCCAACGTATAGCTTACTCTTCGAAGCGCTTTTAAACAAGTTGTTAGTTCATCGAAATGCGTGTGTGATCAAACCATGTGTGCATGTAAGTGATACAAAACCAATTAACATTGCACCGCTGCAACTTAGCTAAACATAAAACAACGGCAAACGGTGATGTGCATCCCTTACTGACGTAAACTGTTACAATTTTCCGCTCAACTGGGAGTCGCTTAACAATTTGCGGACATGTAGACGAACAATAACGTTGTGGCCTTATAATCAATGGCATGACCGCAGGTAACATAAACTTAATGAAGTGCGCATAACTTACTAAAATTTATTTTTATCGAATGGTAATTGTTATTTTAACATTTATTGTATCGCCATGTAAGGTGCAACGCCATTCAAAATTGCAATATCATTTTATCTAGTCTACATAACTTGAAATTTCGTAATGACACAAGACGTGATTTATCATGCATTTGCATAGAACCCATTCCACCGGAAAATTGTATTGTGTACAGCATTATATACAGACTATTTGCATTCATGGTTTATAATAGCCATGTCAATTATTCCAAGAGATATATATGTATGTACAGCATAAGTTTAAAAGCAAAGATGCTATATTGCATTCCTAGAGAATTAAACAAAACATAAAAAAATTCATAATCGACAGTCAGATCTTTTGAGGTATATCAACATACACTGTTTCCCCGGATGGAGCACTTCAGTCTTATAAGCTTATTTTTATTAAAAAAATCATTCATGATCAACAGTTTAGTTTATTTCGGGATGTTAAATAAGGTCCTCAAACCCGCGCGTTATAAAAACAATCTGAGATTCTCTTTAAGCAAACTACCTTTATTATTAACTTGCAATTCACAACAACAACATCAATTCGTGTTCGTAATGTCATTGAAGAATCTGAATCCTAGTCCGATGAAAAGCTTGATTGTTGAGTTAAGAAAGTAAGGCTCCCATAAAAGTAAAAGAAAGAAAGAAAGAAAAAAGAAACCCTTGATAAATTAGAGAAAATGTAATAATAATAACTATGGACACTGTATTGTTGGTGCAACGTCATCATGCATTTCCCAGTAAAAATGACCTACTTACTGAATACTTACTAAAACAATAATTTTAGAACAAAGAATGCACATGGTCAAATGTTACGGAATAAGGAATGCTTCTTATTAATGTGCGATTGAATTCTTCTGAAACTGGGATATGCGTTTGTTGTTTGGTACCCATATTATTTGCAGGCATGATTTCGACATGCTGTCACATAGCAGAGATGCGGCTAGCGGAAAATTTCTTATCAAATCAATAGAGCAACATATTGATTCCCCTCCTTTACTTTCTCAGGTTTATTTTATCATACCCTATTATAACCATAGACCTGCGGACACTCTTTTCACCCCTATGGCACGTACCAACATATTAAAAGCACCACCAACGCATATGTCGAGAAATGCGAACCAATTATATAGTAACCCGTCTTTTCATTCGTGACAGTCTTTTTTTCCATTCATCAAAGTATTTTTCTTTTGCTTTCTTCCACGGTAATGCTTTCCTTTCCTATTAAACAATAGGAAGCATTAGCAATGGAAATTTTTTCTCTCTTTTTGTTATATTACATTATTTTCGAATTTTTTTTGTACACTACTTAATTTCGTTTATTTTTGTATTTTATCATTGGATTTTATATTATTATTATTAACGAGTGCCTCTATCCTCCATAGCCAGCGAACAAAACCAAGCCATCATATCGATAAGCGACCCGTCCTGTGAAACTATTACAACACCAATATGCTATTCCATATTACTTAAACTACGTTTAATAAAAAATATTGCGACCAATAATTTGATCATCAGATACTTTGTTAAATCAAAAAAAGCAAAATCATTGCAAAACAAGGAGAACAGATTGAAAGGAAAAAGCAAATTGAGCTTTATTTATGGTAACAAAAAAAAAACTGCAAATAAGTTTACTTATTTCGTTAACGATGGGATTCCAATTACCACCGGCCTCTTTCGCTTGACCTTTGACTTTCTCTGTGTAAATATCGTATACATGGCCTTATATAAAGCTTAAGGAAACAACTATACTTAAAAACGATTATGTGTTTGTGACTCATTACCAATTTTTACCTAAAAATATTGGTGCATATGAAATAAACATTTATATTACTTATATCAACTAGATCCTCTCTCAGTAATTCTATTTAAAAGTCCGTGTTAGGCTTTACTGTAAATTATTAAGTGATAGAAAATATCATTTCAAACTTGCTAATATGTACAAATTAATAAATCAATAGGGCTAAACCGTCAGCAAATATTGCAATAATGTTGGAGTTATTATCAGCAAATATTGTATAGTTTAACATAAAATATCAATTAAATCGTTCGTCTCTTAATTGCAATATATCAAGTACTAAATACTTTATTGCGCTGATCCATTGCAACAAATATCAAAACTAGAGGGCAACAATATAGAAATCCAAATAACTAATACAATAGGTTTGTCTAAAATTAATATTCGAATTGCCTAAACCAAAATATGTACGCTCTATGTGGGATTAAAATCAAATTGTGGCCACAGACTATTACGTACCCGTACATGTACGTAACAGTCTGTGAGTTTTTGATCCGCCAGAAATATTCAGAAACAAAAACGAAAAAGATTTCCAAAGACGCATACGTATACGGCACACTTAGCAGATGAAGTGGGGGAAATTGCTAGGGATCCAATCGGATCTTTAAGTCAACCTGTAACATCCATTAGACTTTCTTATCAATCACTACGCAAGTTTTACCCGTACTAAATGTATATAGTCCAAGAACTAGTAGTGGGGTCGATTACGACCAAGAACTAGAATTTTGCAAGACAATGACTGATACGAGTGGTACAAATCAAATACAATTTTTAATTAGAGAATTGACGAATTTTAAATATTTGCGAATTTTATAAGAAATTATAGGTATTTTTACATTGGATGCGTACACGTTAAAGTTTAAATGATGCTAAATATGAAATATATAAATTTATACAAGGCAAAACAAATGAAATATTCAATTTATTATAAAATAGACACAAACAAAATATTACTTTTATAAATAAATAAAATGGTTAAATTTATACAATAAGATAAAACAAAATAAAATGTTAAGTCCTTAACAGTAATAATAATTTATTGTAAATGTACCTAAACGTACATCTCAGAAGACTTCAAAACTGTATACTATGCAGTTGCTATCATTTCCTTGTCTTGTATTAACATAGTTTCCTACCGTACTGTAAACATTTAGCGTCACATATCCGAAAATACACGTATTGTAATTTGCCTCGCTGCCGTCTGGGAAATCAACCAACCGGTTCAGCCAATGTATTGAAATTGAATAGTGGCAATATGTTCTATTTGCGTGCTATTCCCACTCATACAAATTTCATACGAAAAAGAATTGGAAGCGCGCGGTTTATAGATACCGGCGAAATAAAATTAGTTCAATGCAACTTTTAAACTAATTAAAATTCAGCGGGAATGCGTGAAAATGGTAGATAGTCATAGTATTAGCTTTTAACATGCTTTGTTTATATTAAATATTGATCGAATATATATTCTTAAAACTACAAAAGATAAAGGACTCATTTAATATGGGAGGTACAAAGACGCAAACTGCTTTCACAAAGTGAACAAGAGAAGTACAACAACCAGAATTGTTGGGCTCTTATGTTAACTCGGCTTTCAAATATGCTTTAAAAAATGTAATTTTGAGCATCCTAAAGTTTGCTTTGGACCTATTATGCTAACGTTGCACATTTATCCCCCTACATTATATGATTTCCCTGTGATATTGAAGATACATTGTAATCACAACTTTTCCCAGCATCAATTTTAATTATTTTGAAAAGCGTTTGCTTGATAACTTTTTAGTCTTTAAAATTAATAGAGAACCAGTTAACACAGTACTATTCGCACAAATTCCCTATCAAAATTGCCGTGTTCATAGAGAAAAACATCTTTGAGGCTCAAGATTTATCGCTACAAACAGAAGATATTCAACGAGATGAAAGTCAATTTTTTGAGTAAACTGTCTCTATTTCTGACCATGGACTTGAATATTTCGATCAAGTCCAAAAAACAAACACAAAAGATATAGTATTTCATATAGTTAAATGTGTTTGTTTCTAACGCAACTTGAACAAGATCATAAAATCAATCTATTCTATGAAAAACGAGAGAATTCACTAAATAGGCCATGTTTTTTCGCCCAAAAAAACAGTTATAACCCTAGAAGGCTAAGCTTGACTAAGTTCATAAGAATCTCAAAACTGATTTACATAGCTAATGCCAAAGAAGAGATATTGATGTTTAAATTCGAATTTGTATCTATGCAAACGATCCATAATATACGACATGTTTAATTTGAGATCGAAAAGTTAATATCCGTTTCCTATTTAATCAAGGATGCCTTGAAATTAAGAATATTTATAGTTAGATCTCCATGCATCAAGATTGTCCACCAACAATTGAAAGATAGCCTGTGTATAGTCGACTTAACGCTTTCCTTGTATTTTGCTAATTATCTAGTAACACTCAAACCAATTGATTACTACCAAATAAGTTTTGAAATATATACTAGGGATCTAACCCGTAATTCAACAACCCCCGAATGAACTAGCACATACACCAAAAGCTCGGCATGTTGTTTTAACGCAAAACATGTAATTTATGTACATATCACTTGATCTTAAACTGACTAATAGCGTGTTGCCTGTTATAATGCATACATACACGCAAAACATCTATTGAAAGCAATTCAAATTAAAATTAAAGCCTGCCTGGCAGTACATGGAATAGATTTTAAAGATCGTAATATGTATGTCGCAAAATCAGTTTGTAAAATCGCCCTAGTGGTATTACAAGTGGGCGTCTTGAATGTTTCATTTCAAAAAACGATACATTTTTTATTTCATACTTATATCTCACAGCTCAAACAATATTTACCAAGAGAAAATATCATTGAAATTTACATTAGAGTATAATATGTACCTATAGATTAAGCCTTAAATCGAGCAATTACGTTGAAAATAAATGGTTCTTCAATTTATTCGTACTATTTTAATATACACAATAAAAGAAGAATGCGGCCAGTATAATAAAATCAACAAATAAACATAACAAAATGATCGTTACCCGGCAGTTATTAAAAATGCTTTTATTATTTAAAATAAAAGCATTTTTAAAATAACAGTTTATATTAAAAATTACAACGCGTTTATTTAATCCAAGATAACAAAGATGCTCTAACAAACACTGTGTTGTTAGATATTTAACTATCTTTAATGTTATATAAACTGCATATTTTGCTTCAATCTAGTTTCTTTACACTCTGTTATAGAAGCAGAAAGGTATAAATGTGGAAATTACAAGAAAATCTGTAAAGAAAACTGTGACTTCGGCTCTGTTGTGATATAATACAAAATATCATCCAATTCTTATTGTATGAATGGATTTTGGTTAAGTATGAGACTCGACTCTGAAACTAATCTTATCGGATCATATTTGATTTTCTTAAAATTTTTAGATATTAATTGGTAAAAGTCCAGTTGATTCAAATCCTGATACTACATTTCGAGATTTACAGAATTCTTCCCGGAAAATTGTGAATTGCTTAGCAAACTGTCGACAAGGCTATTCCAGAGAAATTTTGATTATATTCCAGAAGAAGTCGATTCCAAACATTTTTTATTGCTTTAAATGTAGTCTTATCCAGAAATTAGAGAGTTGACTAACATTGGCAGTTTTAGAAAAACCACATTACTTTCTTGAGCTTATTTCACCAAAGGCTGGCTAATATGAAAATATACTCCATCAAAAGATAGAAAAGCATCTTTTTTCGTTGTTGAGAATGGATTTTAAAAACAACTCCTTGAACCACCCAAAAAATAAATTTCTATCCATCCATCCAAGATTCAGAACAATGTAGAAAGCTCGTAGGCATTCTCGATCTGGCCCCCAAGTTGACCACATTTATTTGCATCCTCGTAGATATAATAAAGAGTGGAAGTTTTATCCATCAGCGGCTTGCCAAGGACGGTGGCACTATGCTTCTCCAGTTCTGGCAATATTTTCGGATATTCTTTTTACGCCTTTTTTGGTCACATTTTTTGTCTTTATGATCCGCTATTTATAGTGTTTGCTATCTTTCCGTTTTGTTTCTGAATTGTTTTTACGAGAAAAGACTTCATCATGTAATGCACACACACGCAAATAGTTTGCAAGCTCACTTTCGTCTCTTTCACTTAGTTCAGGCTTTCATCTACCTTCAACCACCTTTCTTATAATGTTTGAAAGCGCCAAACAGTACTTCAGAAAACAAAATAGCCGCCTAACACACAAAAGTCACTATTACCCCAAGATTTTTTTAAATTGGGGTAATAAGGTGAAAGCAATTTTACTTGCTTTCAGGTTTGCCCTAGTAGCACAGACGTTGACACCCGTTTACGAATGGCAGCGATTACGCGAAAGTATACTTTTGGCCGAACATTGGCGTTGAACATTCTCGCATAGTTACCTGATCTTTGGGCGAGTTATCTCCTTTTGTCGTGTACCGACCTTTAACGAACGTTCCTTGAAAATTAGCTCACTGTTGTCCCCTGATCATAACGTCACTCAAGCGTTTACTACCCATTGTCG
Source organism: Marronus borbonicus (assembly GCA_902655005.2). Lineage (NCBI taxonomy): Eukaryota > Metazoa > Arthropoda > Insecta > Coleoptera > Scarabaeidae > Marronus > Marronus borbonicus. The sequence goes on from LR737395.1 coordinate 6,590,477, forward strand.
ACCAATGCTTAACTGATAGAGCCAATCGATACCCAACGTTATAAAAGTACCAATTCCCACTGGTTTTGTGTACCTTACTGACACTCTTGCGACCATGGCTAACCGTTACGAATATTGCGCCGACCGTACGACGTTGTACCAACTGAAAGTAAACCGTCAGTCAACCAACTGTGCTATTAGGGTAGGAACGAAAAATGAAAAAAAAAATCACTTCAGTTCTTCTAATCGCCCATAAACTCAAGATCTAGGAAAATTTTGCTCAGAAAATAAGATGTTATTGCGAAGGCGATAAATCGTGCTGACATTTTTTGTGCTCTGTGCCTTGAGATTTTTATTAAGTAGATATTAAGCTATGGTTCAAGTGGCTGTCCCTGTTGAACAAATAAATGAAACAAATACGTAAATAAATAAATAAGCAAAAGGTAAACGAAATAATGGTTGACCCAATTGTTAGCTTCTCAACATCGGTGATTAAATCAACCAGGATAAGAGAGGATGCTACGTAGTTCGACAAGATTACATGTGTCTACTTACTTTTTGTAGGCCGAAAAAGTTTTATTTTAGAATACGATATTTCTTTTAGTGCATACATGTAATTTTAATGCTAGTCGAATGTTAGAATTCTTTAATACAATTTGCAATTAATAGAATGTCTTTTTTTCTTATAGTTCACAACTATACTAGCCGCTAAAGCGAAAAGCCTACGCGCGTTAATATCTTCACCTTGATGGATATAAATACCAACAATAATCCTTGTTAAGAGTAACTTGTGCTTCTAGAATAAAATCACGAGTAAACTAATTGCTATAATCCGTAATAAATTCTGGAAATTCCCTGAATATGTAACTCTATTCATAATAACGAAAATCCCTGATTTATTGCGCCTGTATATTTTTGTTAAGTCGGCCTGTAGAGTCCAAGGAAGGAATTCTACAAATACGTAGGCATAACACATTTTGGTAAAGAACACTGTGTACAATTAATCTTCTTTATGACCTTTTCGCGGCCAAAAGAAACAACAGTATAGAAATACCAGTTATTTTTATAAAAAGTAATTACGTCAAATTAGGATAAATTGCAAGATTTATGCGAGTAATTTATTTCTTTTGTACCTCCACGTGGATAAAAAAAAACACTAACAGTCTTGCCCTTTTTATGGGCAATGTTTATATTTTAGCAATAAAATTTACGTCCTAATAATGATAAATTATCGTTTCAGGTTACGAGTTGAAAGAGCGGGAGGTGGATGGTGTCCAAAACAGCAAGTGGAAAGGGGCATAAGAGAATACCTACAAGTTGATTTGGGCAGCGTTCACGTAGTGACAGGCGTACAAACACAGGGACGTTACGACAGAGGGCGTGGCCAAGAATACGCCGAGGAATACACAATTGAATATTGGAGACCAGGATTTCAGGAATGGAAAGAATACAAAAGATGGGACGGAAAACAGGTAAGCCGTTAAACAAATAATTCCTTGCGAATTTGTCCCGATCAGCTAGATTAAGTTGGTTTGTGCAAAAACGAAAACGCCACTCGATTCGAAATAAATTAAATTGACAGTCGAATGTTAAAATATACTCTTTTCGTGCACAGGTAGAAGCGGGACACGCAATACATTGAATAACTCATAGAAAGATAAAAGTTGCAATGTTTTTTTTTGTCTCAGCTTTATATTTTATGGTTAAGCTGCACGTTAAGAGAAATAAAAAATAAAACATGGAATTTAAAGAAATAACTCGTAATTACAAAAATTGTATTATGTATTACTCCTATTGTGCGTGATACTTGCTTTATACCGAGATGTTTTTCTCGTCTGCGTTAATAGTCACGGCATGGAATTAATAAGAGATTTTATATTCCCATCATTAACTTACAGGAGTAAGGTTCGTCAAAGAAAATTCTCAATACCGGAAAATTAGTATATACATACCATCAATATTAATTAGCAGTTATCTTATGCTGCTATTTAACAGTGCAAAAAATTTATATTTGTTCTTTGCATGATATAGAGATATATTTATGTAAATGGATGCGCTTTTAATTATAAACTCATAGATCTTCTATTTTACCCCACTAAAAGTTTAGCTTCGTGAGAATAAGCTAAGGAATGGCAAGGCATATTTGAATCAGCAAAGTAAATTTTACCTAACGGGATCTGGTTCGATTTATTTTTATACTTGTTATTTCTATGAAACTATTTCTACAAATGGTAGCAGCATTAAGGTTGACAAGGAAATTTTAGCTTTATCATCCTAACAGCAACAATCACATCTTTCAAATTTATTTTCAAAAGATCGTCCAATAAATTTCAGTTAGAGGTAATAATAAAAGGTATCGGATGTTTCCAAAGAATCGCAGACAGACGTATTCTGACAGTATTAAAAGGTTTGAACATAAAATCATTTACAAACTAGAGAGAAAAGGAAGCTTCAATAGTTTGGAAATTGTGGAACAAATATTACCTTAACGTGGACATCATCTTACATATTTAGATTAGGAAACCTTTCTGAAAAAGATAAGCAGCGGCCCCAGAATTCTACACGAACTATCCCAAGACCTATTTGTGTAATTTAGGCTACTGCAGACTGCTTTAATTGTACAGAAGTGTTCAAATCTTCTGGAATTGTAAAGTTGCGCTTATTATGTAAATACTAGGAAGTTCAAATTTTCTGATGACATAGTAAATGTCGTACTGTAGATACAGGATGATCGATAACTAGCAAACTAGGCACCTACCTTTCTATTTCAACTCGCAGGTCGACAATGGTATATATAGCACTTTTTTCTTTCCGTAACCACCATATGGAAAATTTATAGCTACCACAGTGAAAGTGAAAGAAATATTTAGATTTCGGATGCTAACCAAGCCTGACTTTTTTAAAGTGGGGCCTAGGGGCAGCTGGCCCTACCAAGCCATTGTTAATTTTGAACTTTCTATTTTGAAACTTAGAGCTATTCTTTCCAGACATTTGTTTTTAAATGTAACTATAAATGCCTTAGTACTTACTTTTAGTACTTTAAATTTAATGATCTCTAAGTCAAGTACATCGATCATTTGATACCGTAAATGTAAAAAAATAAGTAAAATATAATTCACATCTCTTATTATTAAGTTATGTGCGCGATTATTAGTTGCTGCAGATGTTTGTTTTAGTAGTGATACCACTCATAAAAGTCCGCGGAATAACATTGTAATGTTTTCAAATTTTGCAATAAAAGCACTGCTTTAAAAAGCAGCATTATCGATATGTAATTCGTAAAAGTAAAACACTGTTGTCATAAAGAAGGAAAACCCCTTCCTGTTTTAATCTATCTATATCACTTGTTTGGAGAAATAAGTAAATTATCTTAGAAATTACTATTAATTTGTTAATACTGAAAATAGTGCATTTTTTATATCTTTTGAAGTAGGATCCAACCCATTTGACCATCTTCTTGCTAGATAAAGCAGACTTATCGAATCAAATACATACGGCGATAATCGGCGAAGCTAGCAGGCTAGCGGGCTAGGCCGAGCGGGGCTGGACTGGGTTAATAAAGTGTCGACCCAAGTCTACAACAATCCCAAAATTCACACCTCTGATGCTTGCGTCGCTTATTGTTAGCCTACACGAACTGTTAAAATATCGTCGCCCTTAATTTGCTAAGAAAGATGTATTAGCACTACAATTTGTTTTGTTTGTGTTTGTTGTACATCAGTAAAATGAATGTTTCCAGCAGCGAATCAAAACTTTAACAGATGTACTAACAAAAATACACAATTTCTTTCACTTTTCTTTCACTATTTCCTACTACACAAGTTACATGTGTTGTCTAACTCTCCTTTATTTGATCTCGAAATTTTAAGTTGACAGTTTAGAATTGTCAATGTCAGTCTGTTTTGTTTACTACTGACATGGTAACCAAACTACATTACCATCAGAAACTACTCGGTTATACAAGTCTTGCCTTTAACTACAAGTAGTTACTTGGGCTCAAAACTGTAAATCAATAATTTAGAAATCTTTTTTTTACCGTTGCCAATACTCATATGCCTAACTGTAAATATCACTTTTACTTTCATTGTTACATAGAGTGACATATGCATCATTAAAAATTTACCTTAGAATGTATGAGCATTTTGTATTTTTTTTAAGGATATAGATATATATACAGGATGTCTCGCCGGGAACTACATCAATCGATATATCGAAAATTAGCTAGTACACTAAAGCCAATGTGCTATTGAACCAAAATATTTTTAAGAATTTCACATTTCTGGTTATATTGTAAATAGCTGCCAATTTTGTTATGTTAAATAGAAGACCCTATATATTATTACACTTCCGAATTTCTAATTCAATTTTGAGTTTTATTTGATATAACAACTACGTCGCAATTTCTAACCATATTTGAAATATTTGGCTTTCTTGGAAATGATGATTGACGAGTGTATGTCAACTTTTATAACTGCGAAAGTCTTTAACTTGCAATTTTTTCAGAGCTGTTGATCGTATGGGGTAGTATTAGAATCCGAATAATTTTTTCCAAAACATTATACAGCGTGTCCGACAATCAGGCTTAAACTTTCAAATCGAAAAAATTTCAAAATATAATGTCTTTAAATGCAACTATACATACTTTTTTCTGTCTTATTAAATTAATAATAAAAATACAACAAAAGTGTCCACTAAAAATGATAATGAGGATTTTGTGGGTGCAATGTGTCAACTACTATATTAACAAACACACCTTGCTATAATGTTCATCGTTTCATCTGTGCTTAATCAAAGATAATTTTCTACTGATTTTGACACGGAACACTCTCTAATTGTGTTAACATTGTGCCAAAAAGAGCTCAGCATAAGTTATTTATAAATTCTTCATGAAGAATTCCTCTTTGGTATTCAATAAGCCTCGTACATTTTAGATATGGTTCAAGGATATATTTGCGCCTGAAACCTAATTTCAGAAACCAATGGGGCATGGCAATGACAAAGTGCTCCTTTTTTGTCAACAGTCGTTGACATATTCTGAAACAATGCTTGACGTTCTCGGCATTGTTGGAAAAAATTCATTAAGAAGTACTATAATAAAGCGAAAGAATGCTTAATTGGACAATATTAAACGAAAATTAATTATACTGCAATTTCAAATAATACTAACAAAATAGATGCTGCCCATTCTGCCTATCGCCAATTTTGGTGACATACATGCGATGCGAAATTTCTACCTAACGCAACGCCAATGACAAACTGTACAAACGTCAACACTCTAATGATAACAAAACTTGATTTGAACTAAACTGAAAGATTTACGATAGCATTTGTCAAATCCCAACCAATTACAATACACGTTTCATGACAAACAATATTTTAAATCATGTCAATTAAATTTTCTTTCGACTAAAAATATCACGTTACATATGTGCCATGCGAGTTGATGTTCTAAAGCCTAATTCTCTAATGACCTTCAAAAGTGCAGACAACTGACAAGTATAAACATTTTCCGTTTTCCGACTTAACGATTTCTTATCAAGTAGTATTTAACTTACGAAATCACGCTAAGCATAAAATAGGAATTATCCTCTGCATGTTTGTAAGAATACATTAAGTTAAAACCGGACATTTACGACGTGAAGAAACTGGAGCGAAACGATACTGTCGTTTCCCGGGGATTATCGTTGAACGGAAATAATAATATCCAACAAAACGCTAGAGTCAGGGAGAGGGCAACCCATGGCCATAACAATCACTGGATAACGAAAATGAGCCAAAAACAAAGATCGCATATTTAAAACGCGTAAGATTATTTACATATACTAGCAGTTCGTTTCCCATAAAGAGTTAATACCATTCTGCCATACTAAACTACATAATTAATTGTGCTTACTTGAAAAAATTATTGCTATAATATTAAGAATATTTTCCCAAATTGAGTAAAACGGTTTGAAATTTCTCTCCCATGCCTATAATTTTTCTATTGCGTTAACCTTCGTATCTAAAAATGCCATTACTTAATAATAGCTCCTTTTTACTAATGATTATTGTATACTACTCATTTTCTGGATTTCAACTACATCACAGGGACAATAAAACTAAATTCCAAAAATACCCTAACAGAGACTAATAGCAACAGATCGTAGGTTTCGGCATGACACTCAGCAACTGATTATGATTTAATGAATAAAGAGAGATTGACAAATAGTGATTAATGATGAATGACTGGTGTCTATCAATTTTGACATCAGACTGGAAACCTTAACTGAAAAGGTGCTACTACTTTACATTGTGATTTGCATATTTTACTAAACTTTAACTGAAAGGATAATATGTTGTCAGCAGTACGTCATATTCTCATTTGCATATTTACTATTTTTAGGAAATACAGTATGAATAATGCAAATGTTTAAACATGCATAAAGTGCAGCCAGATTTGTGATTTGTATTAAGTATTACAAAATATGTTGTCGAAATACAAAACATCTGCAAATAACACAGAGAAACAGTTCACAAAGAGAATTATCATTTGCAGCAATTTTACTGATGGCGCTACTGGCTGAATTAATATTGGCATTGAATATGCCCAGCGTCCTACATGTATAAGTCACTTTTTAAATTGCCCTCTTTAAACTAAATTCAAGTTGCTTCTGGTGTTAATGTAAATACAAAAAATACAAATTTACAATACAATTAAAGACAATGGAAATGGATTCAAATTATCCTGATTGCAGAATACGCTTTGAAAGATGTGATCATAACTTACATGAACTCGGGGTCCAAAATTACGAATCTATGGATTTTAGTTGGGATGATGGTATACTCTTGTCCAATTGCTAAGGACAGAAGAAATCCCATCGGATAAATGGCGATATACCTGTGAAGTTGTTGTATGTCCTTCTGCCAAAACAGAAACTGCGAAAACTTCGTCAGTTGTCTTATTTGAGCAGGTATTTGAGGCGATGAGATTTTAGATCTAGAAAATACTCTTATCGTGCAATGTAATATGTTCAGATTTCTAATTTTCAATTTTAATAAAGTAAGAAATATTTTCTCCATATGTAACGGATACATAAGCCGGTTAGCTCCGCCTTCTCTGTTGTTGAGAAGCTGGTCAATAAAGTGCCACCCATCATGTTTTTAAGGTCGCGGAAGTTTCCAATAAAAAGGAAACAATTTTATGGACGAAAACAACGGATTCGTAGGCCCAAACAGTGAAACGTGTGGGCACGCGGAGAAAAACACCACCAATTACTGTAAATGTGCTGTTTACAACTCTCCGAAATATAGAAAGTGGACGAAACCTTCTTAGAAGGAAAAAGCGACAACAGAAAATAGTTTATAAAAGAATTCGCTGTTTATTGGTTAGCGTCCAGAGTCATCGATTACATCAATAAAGCGAGAAAAGATGGAAAACAAACCTACATCGAAGTTGCGGTTTCTGAGAGGTTCATTACATTAAAGAGGAACACAGAGAGGAATGACCAGTAACCATAAGATACTCCAAGCAAAGTACCACCCCAAATCATCCCCATGGGGTTTACTAAAAGAAGATAATTAAGAAGACATACGGATGGTGATGGGCAGATCGTGAGTTCTTCGGAACAAGTCAAGATCGGGAGTTCCTCGGAACAAGTCAAGATTGGGAGTTCTTCGGAACAAGTCAAGTATCGCCAGATAGTTCTTCGGAATAAGTGCTACAGGTCTTGGGACAAAAAAAAGTTGACGCGAGAAGACGAGACAACCGGTCGTACGGAGCTAACCAGTCTAAGAGAAAAACATAAAAGAACAAGTAAGTCCGTTCCATATTGAAATTCTATAAAAGTAAAATTTCCCTAGTTGTCGTTCTTTCGGATAATATTTTAACTGACAGTCTAAAGATTGCATTGTAAAAAATCCCGTTTCTTTATTGTTATTGTTAGTAAATTAATGTAAGTTGATCTTCTTGCATTTATTTAAATAATTCCCTAAGAAAAGCCCTAGAGCAAGAACCTACGTCGTGATTTTTATTTAAGATAAATTTATATTTTCTTCGAGCCTTTCGAGACCCTTTAACGTCCGGGGGTTGCTACCGGAAACCCACCACCCTCGGATGCATTACAACAAGAATGTCATTATGCTGGGTTTAAATTGTATGGGAATAGCACAATTACATTCTGTGAAGGAAGGAGAAAAAGATCGTCAATATAGATCAGCCACATGCAATACATATGTGTGGATGGAGCAGATCGATGCGATGAGAACATCAGTTTATATCGAACATCGATTAGAATTAGAAATAGTATTATCCACCTTTTACCAATTTAGTCGACTTAACAGTCCAAAACTCTTGGCAAATAAAAAAAAATAATGGAAAATTTATCTTTCCGCCGACAAATTGCCCTGGCTTTATTGATACGAAATCAACAGGATAAAAGGCAATCCTGTAGAAGTAGGTCTAGTAGTAACGAAAACCTGGCAATAAGACGTCACAATATCTGATATTTTGTGGTTCCACAAGCAAATCGAACAAGATGCCGGTTGTGCCATCAGGAAACGACTACAAGATATGCAAGGTGGTCTGTTTCGAAATAAGTAACTACTTAAATGACCAACCTCCTACATATATACAACTGTTTTTCTTGAAAAAATTTTCATCGGCATTTTTTTGGTTTTTGTTATGTATAAATTTTTGTAGCCCATAACTTTTTCTTTTCTTTATATATCTGGACTTCATATAAACCTTTTCTCCTGGATAATACCAAGTAATACCAAAATTACTGCATTCAAATACAAGAAGAACTATTTATACCGTGCCTACCTAAAGTTTCCGGCCACCAAAATAGCTTTTGAAGGCTTTAATATATAGGATTGACATTTATAATGTAAAATAAGGTCACAAGTCCTATTATTTACCCACACAAATGCCCTCCTCCACACTTCCAGAGAACGGCTGGAGGGTGAACTCAAAACTTCTGAAACAGCATATGGGGTTAAATGAGAGTTCATTCGAAAGGGGTTTTCGAGGCGGAAATAACGCCGTTTCGCAGTGGTCTCTACAATTTCTTCTCGCAGAGTTGTAATCATTTGAATATTTTTATTGAGATTTTGCGACGGCAAAGGGTGATAACAAAAACGGTAAGGGTTAACATGGGCATCCGGAGTGTATGCGTGCCAATTAAGACAAATGTATCCGGCCAACTGAGATAAGATCGCAATGGGAATATTGACACGTAAAGGAATAAAAACACTATTTCACTAAATGTTCAAATTGATTTCCTTCGACAACTTGGCAGTGTCCTAAGCGAACGTAAAACGTATTGATGGTATTAGTTAAAAAATCGGATGTGATTGAATTTGAAACGTTCAATATTTTTCCTGTAACTCCTCCAAATTTTCCGAACTACTTTATTCTCAAATATATCCACCAAAAAAAGTCTAATGGGGCCAGATCTGGTGATCTCGGTAGCCATTCTACTGTGCCTCTCCTACCAATCCAACGATTAGTAATAACATCGTTGACAATATTTCGAGATTCCAGAGAAGAATAAGCCAGAACCCCGTCCTGCTGAAGCCAAATATTGCAGAAAGCTTCTCCAATAATTAACCGGTATCACTTGGTTTCTTAGTAACACAAAATTCCACTTTTTCGCCATAATCGTCTTCGGATAACTCCCGGACTAGAAGTATTGTAAAAATGATTGCCCTGGGCTCTCGCGATTGCAAAATCTAAATAGAAATGTCCAAATGATCATAACTCTTCGAAAAGTATCGTAGAGTCCTCGACAACCCCCGCATTATTTTTCTTCGAAAAACCCTTTTGAACGAGCCCTCACATGCCATTTCAAATTGTTTGGTCCCACTAGCCCGTCCTCCAGGTGTTTGGAGGCGGGTGTCTCTGTGATCCTGTAGTGTCCCTACAAATTTTAAACCCTACAAAAATTATTTTGGCGACCCGAAATTTTAGGCATGATATAATTAAGATTCAGTTATTACTAAGCCCGCAGAAACGAGTTGCGCTTCACGAAATTAGCAAAAACTAGACAGATTCATGTTTATTCGTTTCATGAGGATGGGTTCGTGTTGCCTACTTGTTTTCCCGAGAATCGACAAAACACCAGTCTGTCTAGTCTCTGCTAATTTCGTGAACCGCACGGAAAGTGTACTCGTTTCTGCAGGTTCAGCCATTATTTAATAATCACGTAGAAACAATGATTTTTTTACATATGCACCTAAGCATCAACTACAAAACACTCCAAATTAATAAATTATGTACATATGTAATGCAAAGAAACGCTTCGAGGCGAGATACTGGACTTTACAGAGTTTTACTGCTACAATACTATAAATCTACAGTTCTGTTTTACAACCTGATATAACCGATTGTGTTCCCCACTGATTTCTGATTGTCTGGTACATCAGAAGGGCCCAGAAAGTTTCCTTTGATATCGATTTGCTGCTACAAACTGCTAGCTGTGGTTAGCCGTTACAAAATAGCAAGTTGTTTCGTAGTAACTCAACACTCTATCGCATTCTTCGGCCCCTTCGTTAGAAATATTTTATGTTTATTGCCCCAATTTCGATTATTTTTCCAATACACTTCAATTATCGTGCGGCGTACAAATATAAATGTAATACCAGAACCCTCTTGTTATGCATGAAGCATAAATTAAATACTGACACATTTTTTTTAGGAAAACAGAAATGCAGGTATTAATTATGAATGGATACGCTACCTATGCCGTATTGCACATTAGCGATGAGTTATGGCTGTAGTTTATGCGGTAATATAAATAAGCAACATTTCCATTACTGGAATAGAATAATTTAAAATTCTAATTACCTGAAAAGCAAATATTTCCATAAATCACTCGTCTTTATTAATTCAGTTTTCGCAAAAATATACGTCGAACGAGGAAAGTAATGAGACTCCATAAATGAATATGTACTTAATTTTCATTTTTTAATTGAAAATATTGTGAAATGGATGCCTCACATTTCTTGAATTTCCAACATTAATGGAAATGTATTTGGTCTCATTGTACGGTGGAATAAGATATGACTACAACTGTTCTATAAAGAACCAGTGCTACCAAAATATTTACATATCTAGCATTCGAAAACTGGAATTAATGTAACCAATAAAGTTTTGTTGGAATATTATGTTTATTATAACAAATTCCAAATTTATATTTGTCGATGAAAAAACTAACCAGCATGCATGGCTGTAGATAAAAATGTCATTTTGAGAAACAATGATAATGATAGGAATAATAATAAACCCTAGCCAAGAGTAGGAAGAACCCAGGTTCAAACCTGATACCCCGTGGCTATTTATCTTTTCTATTTTTCAATTTTCATCAATATTACAATGCAGATTTTCTACACCATCTCCATTGAACTGAATACATTTATTCCAACGATAAACTAATTTTTTAGGCCGTCCTCAAAAAACTTTTTCGGTGTCTCCGCAGTCCACCTATTTCTGTCATGTTTTACGTCAGTTAAACACTCAAATCGAATAGCCCCGTAAAGGTTTTTTCAAAACTGGGAACAGTTGAAAATCACTGGAAGCGAGATCTGGAGAGTAAGGTGGATGCCGAAGCAATTCCCATCGTAAATCGTTCAAAACATCCTCTATATTTCTTGCGGTATGGGATCTTGCATTATCCTGTTGCAACAGACGCTTATGCAACTTTCCAGGCCGTTTTCTGACAAGTGCCTGCCGCAGTGGTCCGGATAATAAATTCGAATAATGTTCTCCGTTAAGTGTCGTATCTTTGGCATTTTTTCAATCCACAAAAATAATCCCTTCGCAATCACAGAATACAATAAGCATTACCCAGCCAACAGACGGAATTGCACGCGCCTTAAGTGGAGGCCCTTCTTTCAGTTTACGTCATTCTTTGAATTGACTTTTGGTCTCAGGATTGAAATAAGGAATCCAAGTTTCGTCAGTGGTTATTATCCGTTGCCGTAACGGCTAACAGCTCTTGAAGTTGACGACAAGTTTCAGACCTATTGAGTTTCTGTTCCGGTCCCAACAGTCTTGGCACCAACCGGCCCGAAACCTTACTTACGCTCAAATAATCATGTAAGATGTAATGAACTTGTCGTGTACCTATTCCTAGGCGTACTCAAATTTGACGAATAGTCATTCTACTATCCTCTTTCAATAGATCCTCCACGGCAGTAATGTTTCTTTCGTTTACCAACACAGCAGGGCGACCACTGCGTGAATTGTCTTCTAATAATGTTCTACCAGTTTTAAAACGATCGATCCACCGATATACAATAGCATTGCCTACAAGTTCTATGTAATTTAATTAGAGAACAATTCCTAGAACTTTGGAAACATCCCTCGTATTATTATTGGAAAATATCACAGCCTGCTTAGGCAGCCGTACGTACTCCAGTATGTCGTACTTCCGGAGGTTTTCTGAACAATGGCATTGTTCATGACAGGATCTAAACTCTGTAGAGCCTTATGTGCAACCAGAAACTTTATAAGCTCCTCCGTTTTGCTCAGGTTTATCAGCATTTTATCGAGGAATGTAGAGTAGTACTCGCAGGTAGCGATTTTGTGCTCGCGAGTGTAGGAGCAAGTATGCAGCAGTCGCCGTGATTCAGGCTGGACTGGGGTAAGTGAAGGTCGGTCGTATGTGTCACTTGTACAACATAACGAACGTTCTAGGATTGGGATAGAACTAGCTGATTCTACCACATTACAAATATGCGATGTTCGGCGAACGTTTGTCTCAATGTGCTTGATCTTATCGCTCCAATCGATATCTCTTGCGGTGGCTTTGATCTTTCGAAGCGAAGCATATTGTTTTCTAGAAAATGCAATAGTTTACGCATTACTGGGGTTGATCGGAAGGCTCTGGATGTAGATGCTACTTACTACTATCAGCAAACACAAGAAGTCGCCTACAAATGACAAACCAACCATTGAGCAGCTACTGGGTTGCTAGCCGCAGGATTGTAGCATATGGCAGCCGCTAGAGAGTTGGTTGGCATCTGTACGGCTTTTTGTCGCTGTTACATTGATAAAGTAAATATTAAGAGTAATTCTTTCAAAAACCGATACAACAAGGAAATTGGAGGAATTACTAGTATGTTTATTTTTTTTCTAAAATATTACCAAAAATACGAAACTAAAATTATACACAGCATATTTCATTTAAAGAAAATTACTTTTCCAGAAAACTACGCCGTACCAGGGATTCCAAAAATATAATAATATGGTATCGAAAAATCTCCACTCGCTAAGGCTAATGTTCCGAACTCACAGTAATGACTCACATTACTCAATTAAGCGAATATGAAAAAATCAAATTTGTGTTGAATGAAATATTGAGTTAGCGGTATTGCAAATGGAAGTTATTTTGAAGAAAGAAATACGCAGGCTGTACTAAATCATCGGTCTCCAATTTTCTGTTAATAAGTATTCTAAATTTGACATCATCCAATTCGTAGTTCTGGTAATTACATACTCATGCAATTAAAATAAATGTAACAGAGATTTTTGTAACTACTATCCTTTGTTATTCGCCCCGCGATGCACGCACGGACTGTTCTTGAAAATTTCCCCGTCACTAAGCTAACAATAAGATATCAACTATCTTTGCCTAATCACATTGTTAAATTAAAAAGCCCAAGTCGCAAAGTAAATACAGAATCAAAATATTTAAATTCCTATTCCCTTCATGCTTCCCAAAAAATAAGCATTTATCGTGTCAGTTCCACTGCTAGCATAATCGATTTGCAATGACGGTATCGGTTATTTTAAAACTAGTAAGATACGCCGGTTTCCTTACGGGAACAGTTTGCTAGTGGAAAATGTTTTTCAGGCGGCTTCATTCTGATATCGAAACGCATTGACCCGAACAACGGCAACTGATGTGACGGATAAGAGGCAGAGTTTCCGCAAACAGTCCCTGAATTGACTTGTGACGTTTATAGGGTCTAATCACAAAAAGATTTTATGGTAGAGAAATAAAAATTTAATCTATAGAGAATTTCGCCGGGTTTAGTGTCCGGCTTTATTACGGTCGTAGGAATTTTGTGTTGTGTGAATAATTGAAACAATTTACAAATATAACCTGCACCGTTCTACACTACGCAAATTCAAAGTCTATTAAGCCCAGATTAAATTATCTACTGAATACTAATACGTTACACATAATGAATTTGACATCACATTGTAATGAAAATGTTTACCTGACTGCTACATTCAAATTTTGAGTATATGCATTGCTGTAGAAAATTTGAGTTACAACAATCGCTAACAGTAATTAAATGTTATTATATACTTTTTGAAGGGAGAAATTGATTTTGTAATTCCCCATACACTGAAAAAGTTGATTACAGTAACCTTATTGGTTATTTTACGCCAGACAAGCATGGTTTTTATTTTTCAAAATTAAAAGAGATGTGCATCTGTTTGGCAAATTGGCAAAATATGTAAGAGATAATTATAAATAATTTTACAAATATTTCACTCAAAAAATAGGTATGAAAAATATATTATCCATTAATATAATATATTGTATCTATTGCACATATTATACCCATCTAGGAACGATTTTTCAAAAAGGGTAATAATATACAGCGTGCCCACTTAGTGCGTAGGTGAAAGATAACTCATTTCCTGAACACTTTAAAGAAAAAGCTTTCAAATAAAAAATATTTGAAGACTAGTTCTGTGCAACGTAAAATTGCAAAATTACCCCCTAGTAGTATGCAAAGTGTACAGTTTCTGCTACACACGGTACGAGTTTATTACATGGATTCCTGGATTCCCTCTGACTCTCTTGCCGTACATAAGAAAGCACGTGGTAGATATGAAAAGGTAACATAATTATAATAACGCCTATTAACGGCACGGTGGCCCATTCTGCGCTTGACTGGGCAGAGTTAGGCCCTGTGTGTTCGAGCCCCGCTAAGGATTAAAACTTTTCTTAGTAGGTCCGGTACACTCCCGAGTCACCATTCGCAGCTGGGATACAATAACTGGGCTTCTTTATGACGAGGAGGTGGCCATTGAATACTTTACACACACAACTTACACACTAAAAGACTCCTGGGGTTATGACAAGTTTTAAGAAAGCTTATACACCCCATTGAGCTGTCGCCGCACTTAAACAAAAACAAAACATTATAATAAATCTTATTATCAATGGCGTACAGGTTACTAACTCTATCCTTAAACCTTATCTATTTTTTGTGTGCGTGCGTAAAAACATTAAAGCACTACGTAAGCTCTCGTCTCCTGCCGAATACCTAAACACCAACCGTCCGTTTTATTATGTTGGAATACATTGGACTACACCCATTGTGTTTATTAAGCTTAAAACATGTTTACTCTTGGTTTGAGTCAATTTAATCTTACGCTTTTGGAGACTCTTGTTTACAATATATGGTTTTTCAATATAATAAATGTGAAATAGTAAAAGCAAAATCCGAAATGTTGAATACGTATTTGGCAATATATTTTCATTTAATACATAAATTTAAGTTCTTGTTATCCAGCACGTAAATATACATATGACTTTCTATCTATTTTAGGCAGCAATGGTACACCACAGACGCGTTAATGTTTAACTTACATTAGCTATTATGGAAAATAGTTGGAAAACTTTGAATAGGGTGGTCATTTTTTAAGCCTCTAGAATAGTCTTCTCATTTTTGTAAAAAAGCTGCTTAGTTTGTATCCAACACAAGCACCTTAGATATCTGTAAAATTTGTTTGGATGTATTCCCAATTTTGTTCTAGAAATTAAAATTTAAACAAACTGAAATAAGTATAGTGCTAAAATTTTAAATAGTTCGGTATCAGGATATGTAAAATAGTTTAATAAATAGTATTGTGATACTTATTTATGCTGCTGCATTAAAACAAATTGCTAGAGCGTGCGTTAGCAAAACCTAACAGTCTACGGGAGTTGGTTGACTTTCTTCTTTTTTTAATTGTATTAATTTTCGCTCGCAAGTACACACCAAAAAGCATGAAAAGTGGTGGGGTATTATAAGAACAGTAGGACCTGACTATCAAGGGACTACGAAGTACGGCCTTAAATTTTCCAGTATCATCAGTACATCTTAGTGATCGCGATAATTTGTAATTGATTAAAGGGGCGACTTCTTAAAGTATACATAACATCTGCGAATACGTTTATCGATGTAAATGTTAAACGTTAATGGTTAATAGTTCACAAATTTTTATCATGATGTCCTAAGACCATACAAATCGTACGAGGAAGGCCCGTTTCTTTGTACAAGACCCGTTCAGAGCTGGACGTAGAGAAGTACAACCTCATACGATAGAAGTGGATACATTAAAACATAGATTCAGTATACAAGTGATATTTAAGTTATTTTTTGATCGAACAAGTGAAAATTCCAAGCTATCGGAAGCTTTAGTAAGATCAAAAGATATCACAGCCATACACATGTCCAATTATTTATAAACAAATCGTAAAAATCGACGGATCAGTGGAATTGTTGGCTTGATAACTATGTTGGTGATTTTTTTATTACATTTTTCTAGAAAACCTGCTACATACAATAATGCACAATTCTTTAAAAACACTTAAAACAGAAATAGGTCTAGAGTATGTAACACTTTGCCGATTGTTTTCTTTTAACAGAAGTAACTTTTGCGGAATTTCAATAGACTGAGGAATACGTCGGCCCTGACAAATCTATCCAATAATGTATGTGTTCACCTAGTGCATGAACGGAAGATATATCCCTTCCTGGGCAATTTCGAGAAAAAGCTTGTAAATAAAAAGTATTCGGAGTCAAATTTGGCACAATATAATATTGCAGTGGGGTCAGTTTCGGTAGCGCACGATACAAGTTTCCTTTTTTAACTGGAACATCCTAATTATATACGCCTCTCTATAATTCATATCAACTTTCATTAACGTACCTATATATCTATCTCTCTTGGTTTTTAAGACATAATTTTAAAATTTTTCGCGAAATATCACGGTTTCTTTAACTATTCAAATTTTATGCGATTTTATGCCACTAAAATCGTTGCCATGTTTGATTTGTGTAATTTCATTTTTTTTTCAATTGATTTGACCGTTTAATTTCCAATGTTTATTGAACTAAACATTGACTCGCCTCCATAATTCGGGAAGGTATATTGGAAGCTGCAGTCATCCGTTCAGATAAGTAATACCTTTTCATTTTGGATATTTTGCTTTTATGATCTTTTTAATGTTGTAAAATTTAACAATTCACGCTCGACATAGCCTTAATCAAATGATTCTTAACATATGTATAAGATCTTCAAATGTAACATCTGCATTTGCACTATCTGAAAATACGTTTGGCTAATCTACTAATTGTAATTGAAATCTAATTTTTTGTAAATTATATCGGAAGATTAAGAATACAGAAGTAAGTAAAATTAAAAAGCGAAATTTAACTAGCATTTATTCATATTTCCATAGCAGTAGCAGATCTTTCAAAAACAACACAAAGTAAATTAAAAGGAAAACCGCAAAGCCAAAAAAGTAGCATTTGTTTCCTGATAATGTTCTCTTTATCAATCACATTTCGTCGTTAAACGACTCACCAACAACTCCATAAATCATTGTCATCATCACGCGGTGATAAATACCCATTTTAGATATTACATACATTTAAGAGGAAGTGGTGTAGGACAAATGTATTGTTCAGCGTACAATCGATATAGATGAGATATATTATTTTTTGCTCTTCTGTCATTCCATTTGTTACTAATTAGTTTTCTCTGAGACTCGCTAAGGAAGCGAACGAAGTGTAAACGAAAACGTTCCTAGTAGAAGTTACCCTTTTCTTCCAATTATCTTCTGCCAATCGATAATAAAATTATTATAATTTTAATTTCCCTTGCTGTTCTTAATACTGTTCCTATAATGTAATTTTCCCGCGAAAACAATTTAACGAATTATATAAAATCATTGAACTGCTTAATGAGAAAAAATATGAAATTCAAGTAAAATTAAGAGTAGCACAATTAGGGGAAAGACGGCAATAATAATAAAGAGAATATTTATCATGTCGTCTAATTTTACTTTCAACCCTTAAGGGTGTTTCTTTACATACCAATTCTTTATAAATTTATTCCAGTTTTTTTTGTTTGTTTCTTTCTTCTGTAAAGTGTTCCCTACTGTATTGTCCGTGACTCCTTTACTCGTCCTCTCTTCTTTTCCCCTGTCAGTCTAGCTTCCCAAATTCTTGTGGTAGATATGTTAGCGTGTAAGTGCAGGTGTCCCCACCATCCAAGTTTTCTTTGCTATGTAACATATTCTATTGCAACTTCTTTCAATTCTTTTAAAATCTGATGGTACATACCCTCCTCGCGGCACTGATTATGAACAGTTTACTCTGTAGACACAGCACTGACTCGCTCTCACGTCGTAGGGAAACATCTAGTGCCAAGTTCTTGTTGAAGCTGACGAACAATATTGTCGATTTGCCTGCTTTACTTTCCAAAATTTGCTTTTTAATTTTTTAATTCCACCATACAACCATAGATCTACTAACCCCTATAGCATATACTAATCTGTTATATAAAGCACCGTTATCGCACATGTGCTGGAATGCCAACTTCTTAATTGATAATCCATTCTTTCGGCATTAGCCCCTTTCCCTTTTTCTCATTATTTTTGTTTGTATACTTTGTAATTTAAGGAATACGAAAATAACCATTTTGATGTACATATTTTTCGTCTTACTTTCATTTCTTTATATATTTCTTTATGTACTGCATTACATCTTTGTACTTAGCCCTGTTACTGGAGTTTGTACTCTGTTGGGCAATAAAGATTTATTATTATTATTTTCTTGATCCCTTCTGCTGCACGAACTTTACCTTCTTCTTTTTGCATTAGCACCCATGATTCGCGAAGCTAGGAATAGCTTTGTATAAGGGATTGTAAATTTTTGTTGTTGTGCTACCCTCTACTGTGTCTTACAAATTGCATATCTTCTAAGGCTGCTCTGCATTGAAATCTAGTTCTAGCTATAGCAATAGAGCTTACAATGAAGTGTCTGCAACATAATTATTATTAAGTGCCCTGATTGCTGATCGAAATATTATGATGTTCGTTCAATCGTTATAGATTCCTCTGGATGATTTTCACTTAACATAACTGTTTCTCCACAAGCTTCAAAAGTATTTTGAGAAATCAGGGTTTCACCGGTTGCCATCTTTTAAAATACCTCATGTAGATAATAAATGGTTACATAGCAAAAATAAAAATTTTGTTAATGAACATAAAATGTATTCTATAGTAAAACTATTGAAATTACTTGTTTAGTTTTACTAAACGCTGGAGTAAAGGATACGGCTCTAACACTTTGTTTGATGTTAATACGACTGCAGTGTTCTCTAGTTCGCATCATGGAAACTTATCCTTAAACGTATACGGATGTATACACAAACTACCAACTCACTAAATTTGACTTAATACGCTGTCTGTCAGTTAATTCAAGAAGATTGCGCGGTATACGCTTGTGTATGTATGTAACGGATAATCCGCCAAATACGCCAGAACTATTTAAACGCCGGTGATCAATGTAACATGTATAATACATAATCACCATTATCCCAAGGGATATAAACGATGCAAATTTGTTCTAGTTTGCACAGGAAACGAGGATTGAGAATATTAGGTACAGATTGTAAAACACGTCAACATTTTTACATTACGAATAAGTATCATACTATAGCTTGCTTTCTTCTACAAAAACGTCGGCGTTCGAACTATAGATATGGATTGTTGTTAAACACACCAAATATTATTCAAAACACTTTTTTTGCTCGATATTTGCCTACTAACAATAATAAGTGATTGTTATAAATTACGTGCTTGAATACGTACTGAAACGTTGAAACTTCAAACACCTCACTAAGAAAGTGTTGTGGTTATGATTCAGTGAAGCGTTTCAAAGTTAATAATGTAGATAACAAATATAGTTTGAATATATACATTAGGGGAGGGAGGGAAAATATACATTAGCCAGTTACGAAAGCCTGCACATTAAGACAAACGCATTTAAAGCCAATTGTGCCCAAATGCGCTGGCACTTATACAAATATTTGTACAAATATTAGCTTGTCTGAAATACCACGGACTTTTTTATATGCATAGTAAGATGATGTATCGAAGCAAGTACATAAAAGGGATTTGCGTCATTTGTTAACTAATTATTTATTTACATTGTCTCAATTGTAGCTATATTTATGTCATAATTTTGTTGTAAAAAAATGGAAGCTGAGAAAGTGTTTTGTTTTTTATAACGACGTAATTGTTTAATTTGGAGGTGTATGACGTAAATATTGACTCTGGCGCATTTATGCACCATTGGCCTGATCCACTACAATAGTTTGCCTTTGATAAGGAGTACTAGAATTATAACTGCTTATTACTGGTCTAGAGACGAGGATAAAGGCGTAGAATTAGTGCGTAATTTTTTTTTCTGACAATACGAATTTTGACATAATTGACCAACTTGAGACAAACGACATAAGCAATTTGGTATATTCTCCCATAGTCTTTCTACAGACGAGCAAATGATACCTTGCTTTGATAAACACTTTTGTGAAATATGTATAAAGAAGAAACCAGTTCGTTTCGGTTTTAAATTGTGGTGTTTATGCACATCAAACAGTTATTTGTACCGATTTATAACAAACAAAGAAAAATCAGACATTGGTTTAGGAGATCAAGTAGTGATGGAACTTTTAGAACAAGTAGAAAGTCCCGCTAATCGCCAAGTATTATTCCATTGTTTTTTTCATCATACAAGCTGCTTGAAGATTTTCATCGAAATGGCTATTACGCGAACCGAAACAATCGGAGACAAGACAACCGAATGTTGTACAAAATAAACAAGAAGTGTTGCTAAACAGGAAAGACGAATCTATAATTTTGCGTTTGGTGATGCAACGCATCTGATTATTGCAAGACGGAACGACAATCCCGTAGTTACCGGGGTAACAATTTTGCTATTCAGCAATTCTATAATGCCAAAAGGTATAATCGAAAACAAAAAAAAAGAAGTTGTGATTTTCCAACCATACGTTATAGGTGAATATAGTAAGTTTATGGGTGGTATCGACCTACGCTATAATAATGCAGTGGTTGATTACCAAGCGAATATCCGTAGAAAAAAGTGGCGGTGCCTCTTATCCATGAATGCACTCGATAGTATAACCGTTAACTGTTAGAAGTTTTACCGAATTACAAATGATTCCAAAATTTTGTGATTGAATTAAGTCATATAAGTGTCCATTTGTCTGATGCGAGCTAAAGAAAACCAACTGCAGCGCAACATTCTGGTAGAAAGACCTTCAAGCAATGCTGTTGCTCAAGAAGCGAAGTACAATCATACGGGGCACCTTATTATAAAACATAAATGTAAAGCAAGACGCCATTGCAAATTGTACCATTTTCATGTGCTCCAAATACACATCTGCGTAGAGACTGCGACCATATCACAAACCTTAGTAAGCATTTGCGGCCAATGGCTCGTATATGCACAGTTGCATAACTTGATGTCTTTTTGTTTGACCTTATTCACTTTTGGGCACAGTGCACAATTGCTGATAATGAGTTAAAATACGCGATGTATTTTAGGTGCGTAATGCGCAAAACAGTTCCTTTGCATCTGTTGCTTGTATGGTTACCAAACATTCGGATTTCCCAGCACATGTCAGGGTTTTCAGCATGTCTGCGGGGACAGTCGGCCGGGAATGATGCCGACGTCCGGGGGAAATCCACTTGACTTGTTGTGACCTTTTCCAAGGCAGTTAAATTTGTTATTTTTGTGCTATGTTTAGAATACTTATTGAAATAAGTGCGCTAAAACTTTACATTTTTAGTATTTCATTTTACAGAATGTAATGGTGTAACCAATATATCAAAAAAAGCCTAGAGACAATAACCAAAATAATGCTGCTAATACAGCCACTCATAGTGTTGATGGAGTCATTCACGGCAAAGGCAATATGAGGAGAGCAAACACTAACGAACGGACAGGTTTCTGTCTACCTGGCGTCATCAACGTTATTCCGAGCGTATTCTCTACCTCATATTGCTATTTTGTTCTCAGCTCGTATCAATCCTTCGAATAAACGAGCCAGGTATACCTCTTGGCGTCATTCAGTGCCATCTAGAAAGCAGTGGCAAAGAGCGGGTGCCGTTCCTCAACCAACAGTCTTAAGAAAATAAATAAAATGTTCCGTGATTGATCATCATGAGACTGAGGAGAATGGCTACATACGAAGCTTCTTCTCCCCAATCTACGAATGCACATTTGGGTCAAACTAAAGAACATGAACATTGGGCGAAACTGCTGTATAAATTAGTCTAGCTAATTTTTAACAGGATAATTATTGAATATTTTAGTTATTACTAAAAAGTAAAAATTGCTTTAAGCTCCCTTTCTCTTCTCTACTTATCTCGATTATAACCTTGCATTCCACTATACAATACCAAAACTAAATGCATCGAAGTATCCAAATCAATTCGCAATTCCTTCACAAAGCATTCTAGCTAAAATATGCTATTAAATACACAATGTATACTTCGGATTAAAAAGCAATTTGAGCGTATATTTTCAATGCTCCGCAGCCCGAAAAAACGACTACTAGAAATTCCGCACAACTAGAGTATATATTTTAACTGAAATTTGATTTTAGAAAATCCTTTGTATATCTAATGCGATTGTTAGTTGAAATTCGTTACGTTTACTCCGCTTGGAAAGCACAACCGCAATGAACGTTATTAAAGTGGAAGACGTGTGCAGCTTAGAAGATTGGTATAAAACTCATTTCTGTATCAGAGATTACAAAGAAACCACTGAATTTCCACGATCTTTAATCTCGTCAGATTGCCTGTCCGCCAATACAATACTCCACGATGATATAGTTTAAATACTTGCTTGTTTCATCCACATTGTGCAGAGACAACAGATTCTGTCCTGCTTTCTTTTATCATGTTTTTCTCCTTGTTTAAACTTGGCAATCTACCCCAACGATCTACGTTTCAGGCGACTGCAAATACTAATCTGCTTATTCACTTTTAGTCACATCTGTATATTAATTAGCAATTACTTTAACTGCAATTTTACATTGAATTTAGGCCATTTTAGAACGAGACAAAATTCCAATTGTAAATGTTATTTGAGAGAGATTATAATTACAACTAACGACCTATTTAAAATAACGTCTATTGGAATAAGCTCAGCAACATTTAATAATACAAATAACGAATACATTCGACTGATATACAGAATAACATGAGAATTCTCCATGCTGTGAATCTAAAAAAACATTTTTCACATTCGCCATGGCTAATTAAAAATATTAAACTGAGGAAACCCTAATTCTCATAAACGAAACATTCTCAACGATATATAGTTTTTCAAGTAAATGTTTTGTCATCGATAATTAAGAACGGAAATTAATAATTGCCACTGCATGTTACAGGGTTTGTAGTATAACATAAAGAGAAGAGTAAATCTTCGCAGTACGTGTCCTGAATAAATTAATCAATTTGTGTGGTACGAAGTTCGACGATACGGCGTATCTTTATAATAATAACGGCTAGACTTCGTATAAATTGCAATAAATAGAATTATATCTTACCCAATGCATAATCTGAAACTGAAATCGACTACTTGATTTACGCAGTATATTGTATTACGTATAGTTTTAACTTTTAAATTTGTTTGCTTCATTCATGTTAAAAAAAGGGGGAAAGAATAGGGAGGATGTTAGCATATAATGGTATCGAAATACAATTTTTCTGGATAGACGTTAGCACTTTAGAGTGGATGAATTATTTCGATTGTATGGACATAGCGGTTTGCTGTTTTCCGCTAATGTGAGGCAAAACATTGTACTGAGAGTACTGTACACTCGCCGATATGCACAATATCCGTTCACGCGAATACCTAGTAACAGTGTACCGCGCAGCGATATATAATAATATAATAATATGCTCCTTTCCGTATAGTAATGCTTCACAGTATGATAGATGTTGCCAAATCGCTTAACATTAACTGCAATCTGCGTGACGCAGTCGGATTTGTCCGTTTATTAGTTCCCACGGAGCCCTTGCGAAAAATTGAATTTTAGTCTGGTGAGTAATTGACTAATTACGGATTATAGTTGTGCGATAATTATGGATGCCCATACCAGCAACTACCTGCGCCTAGCAGCGTCCCGGTTGTTTTCGACCAGTAGGTATATTTTGACGTTCAATATGTTGTATTAAATTTTGTTGTGCTCTTGAACTGGCTCTTAGAGATCATGATGGCAGCGAATAATCCGAATTTCGTGGTACACTTAGAGAAATAATCGATTTTTCTGCTAATTTCGATCTGAACTTCGAACACATTTAAATACTGCTAGTGTTCTTAAAGGAACTTCAAATATAATGCAAGATAAAATATCTGCTACTGTCTTACTAAGCATTAATACTATAAAAAGGTAATGAAGGAAAATCAAGGTGTCCATCAGTAGTAGATAAGCAGACATGTAAAAGTAAACACGTAAATTAAATAAAGTTGCAATGTAATAAAAAATCTCTCTTTTCTTTTAAAAAAAGTTGCAGGGCAAAATGTAAGAAGGTTACTTGTAATGGCGATTAAAAGAGGATTATTTTGGTACGCCGACTCTACAAATGTAGCAAAATTGGTGTCAGGTGGTAATTTTATTTGGATACATATTTAGTTGTGGAATTTGTAGGCACTTGTGGGAATTTAAACGAAAAAAACAAATATCCCTGTGCACATTATATTCGCTGCCATACTTTCCAATGCAGTACGCGCTTTTTTAGTAATTTGTTAGTAATTTTTGCTTTTTTCCAAAGATCATTGTAAGCTAAAGTTAAGATGTTATCATATTATTTACAATCTCACTCACCTTCGTCAAAAGCTCACGCTCTACCACTGATGTTCTGGTAACACGTTATAACATTACTAGCAACTTATGTTTACCAATGATGTTTGTACAAACTAATTTGGACGCATTCCATGCTCTTTTTTCAATATCGCGCGTTGTATTACTACGTGTTCTGTGAAGAAATTAGACTAATACATATGAAAGTCAATTTATCTCGATAATCACATATTTGTATGTAACGGGCAAAACTAGCACATTTCAGAAGTGCATGCTTCAACGACAAATTAATAATTACACGTACTGTCTACTCTTTAGTTATAAATACAGTATTAATACAGTCCATTTCATGGAAAAACGCACAGGTTTGAAACATTTTTCGTAGAATAGCATATCCCCTTAAAAGCAGTGGACGCGGAGAGATTTTTCAGAAAGTTTTATGTATATCCTCGGTAAATGCGTATAAGCCTTCGGTACGCAACAATAGCTGTTGATTTAATTTTGTGGAAATGCATGTAAACACAGTTCGTTCCAATTAGAGCTGCCATGGAAACGTAGACAATACCATCATTTTCGAGTGGTCAGAAACAATACGTAGATATGTCGCTGTGACATGACAAACCTGCATCCTGCGCGCTGTAGATAAACAAGAAAATATTTGTTGTACTCCGTGAATGTAACATTCATCTCCATCGCAAATGTATACAGCGTACACATTAATTAACTTTTATTTCCCTTAATTTATCGAAGGGTGCCTCTTTAGTTAGGATATCTTTTCATGTAAAGACTATTAGATTATTTTTATCCAAAGCATTTCCTCCAACAGTTTTACTTATGTATAATGTTACCTCTTTGCTAAGTAAATGTTAACAAAACATCTAATTGTTTCACAACTCAAGATTATTGTAATGAAAGGAGTCTATATTGAAACTTAAACAGATTCTCCGAAAATTTCTGCCAATTATTAGAGCTGCGGAATTTCATCCACATTGCAGTGCAGGCTCATGACTCGTTACCTAACTACTAAATCACTTTTATTCCACCTTTGCGATCGAGGTCAAACATGGTACAGTGCGCATATGTATTGTTGCCGTGAAGTGCTTCTTAAATAAATAATCTCGAACGTACACCAATGTTCACCTCAAATGTCAGGACTCTCGTACGGCCGCCACGCGCACCACCATCCTCTGAGTGAGAGGTCTACAAGAATCCTGACATTGACATTGTTGTACGTACGAAAAAAACGACCACATTCCAGTCAAATAAACAAGTTTATAAGCGTATTTCCAGACTTAAATTATAACGGTGCGAAAATAATTTCTTCGGTTTGCGATCGACGGTTGTAAAGGAGATTACAACAAACCTACGCACAGCGCACAAAACCAATTAAAAAAGGGCGTAAAATCGAAACCTAAATTTCTACATAACATACAGTTACCTTGTTAGCTTACATTACATTAAGATATTACGACCTATTGATAACGTGCCCTTTGCTTTTTGCTTACTGGACCACCAATCATTTCCCCACTTCTGGAATAAATATAATTGCGTCATGAAATTATCGTGTCGAAAAACATTGCAGTGGTATGTACCATGTATGCGGGAACAAATCGACAATAACGTCAAGTCTGAATTACACAATAAAAATTGTAGTTCCGTGCGGACGAAACGACTGATCTTAAAAAAATTGTTTTAATGTGAGAGAATTTATCCTTTCAGAAAAGCAAGTTTAATGTTTGTGAGCGATGGTACCGCAACTATGCATTATCCTGGCCACGATCTTTTTGCTGAAACCTAATAGCTAGTAGGGTTACATTGAAACGTTTATTGCAACAATGGGACGTGTAATGGGTGCTTGGTATATCTGTCAAATACACGATCGATTTCCTCGCCCAAAAAGTAACGATAACAATAATCACAAAACTGTTCACCATTCTTTCATTCTTCCATGTTTCAACTTTTCTTAGTGGTTTATTAATATATCAAATAATTTGTTTCGCTATGTTTATGCCTCTCATCGATATCTGTTTTTTGTAACCTTTTTCCTAACGTAAAACGTATTTTTATGCCAAAGCTTTAGCTCTATTTAGCCTAACCAGGACAGGAAAAAATAAAAGAAAGATAAACATAATGACTGATAATCAGACTGCTATTAAGGCTGTTATGAATCCTATTACTAGATCGCCACACTTGATGCCGAGATGAGGATATTAAGGGCTAGCTGACGACCTAGCCGAAGAAGGTTCTAAAAGATACTTCAGACCAGAACCCGCGTGTGGAATCACAAAGGAATCTGCTAGAAGCGAAATTTGGTCTTGGTTAGATAAAGAACATGTAAAGATATTGGGGTTGAATGAATATCATCTTCATTCCAAAAAAAAACTAGAAGTGGAGATACTAAGTTTTCTGTTAACCTAATTAGACGCAGCAAGAAAGAAATCAAGACCATTGCTAGGTGACTGGACACTGTCTCTTGACAAAGCATCTGTATAGTATAGGTCAAGTAAGCGAACCTTGGTGTAGGATATGCGAATTTCAAATGCCTGCGATCTGCTCTTGTGAGGAGCTATTCCCTAGGCAGGATAATTGCCTTTATAGAGGACACTAACCTGCTTGCATGAAAATGAAAGTTCCATAGCGGATGGTACAAAGAACATTAACCTCAAGTGTCTGGACTGTTGGTGATCAACCCAGACAGTATGAACGATTCAATGAAATAGTAAGTTGTGTAGGCCTTTGATCCCGAGCGCTTTAATGAAAGAACTTTTTATTTAGTTCATTGTACGGTTAATTAACTAGAAACATTTTCTATAAAACTTTAATTAGTTTTCTGTGAAATCCTATTTTTAGTTTAGTTAGCGTTTCTTTTTCTCCAGCGTATATTATTTCTTGAGTAAAGTAGGTAGTAACAATTTATTTATGGCAAGGGTCTGTATGGATCAGTGTTTTAGTACAAACATAAAAGCTACATTCTTCCAAAGATAAATTAGTTGCCGTACACAAAGACAAAGTGAATTTAATCAATACCTCTTTTATCATTTTCATTATCCTTAAAATCAGTTAAAATTTTTAGTTGTACCTTCATGCCTTCTTAAATTTAATCATATTACTGCAGCATAAAGAAATGTGCCTGCAAGTTAAACATAACTCACGGAACTATTTGCCTTTGCCTCCTTGCTTGATTAAATATTCTCTGTGAATTTCAAACTTCAGAAAGTTCCTTAGCATCATGAATCCAGACTACGTATTTATAAATATTGCATGTGGCGACAGGCCTTTGCGAAGATTTCCAAGAAACTTAAAAGTACTATTTTATTGTACAAAACCTCAATCGTCCTTTGCGAATCGTTTTCTTTATATAGTATGTTTCAGTTTATTGGGATGAGATAACTTTGAAGAAATAGTAAATATTCCGTGCATGTAGAATATTCATATTTGTGGTTTTCTAGGCTAAGCTATTGTAGTGAGATATTGTCAATTAATATATGTAACATGATATATCATTATATAATATATATTTCGGTTAATATCAAAATTATACTTTATATTTACAGAATTCGAATTATCTTTTATTATTAATCGAATTCTGGCATTTTGATAATTTATATTAACTCTTTGTTTAAAAAAAGACTTCATTAGTATTAATTTATAGATAATAAGAATAATAAGCCATAGGCTGTTTTCAAGAACTTGTCTTTTCATAATATTTATTGCTAAAAATTAAGCACAACGCTATTTATGTGGGAACCTAGTTATAAAAATTAACTATACCGTTCTGTTCCGCAACAACTAAAGACTCATCTGCTTATTAAGCGATAGAATCCGTGATCTATATTTATCAAAAGAACAAGCGGAATTACTTTGTTCTCCTATACGAGAACTTATTAGCGAATCTACTAGGACATCAATTTATCGTTGTACACAAATCATTTTCAAAATATTTTTCCACGAACAGCCCAAACTGTGCTTGTCATAATATGAGACACCTAATGCAATAACTTGGAGCAGAAAATAAGATCAATGAATGGCGTTTGTTCATAGATTCATCTAAAAAATATTTTAAGGCGATTTTGTTTCATAATAGAAACCAAAAGACTTCTATTCCAATAATGTGGATATATAATAAATGCAAATTTGCATGCTGTATCGTATGGTAACACGGTCAAGGTTTTACATTTA
The DNA here is from genome assembly GCA_902655005.2 of Marronus borbonicus. NCBI lineage: Eukaryota > Metazoa > Arthropoda > Insecta > Coleoptera > Scarabaeidae > Marronus > Marronus borbonicus. The sequence goes on from LR737395.1 coordinate 6,619,527, forward strand.
ATTCATTATAGAGACTACAAGTGATACATTCGAATTCAGAGGGATTCGAAGGTGCCATTCTTTTTGGTCTTCAAGAAGAATTCAACAAATTTTGTTGCTTTCTCTGCTTTTGAACAGTCGTGTCATTGAAAAAGAAGATGTGGTCGGAAATGATAAGGTATACACCAGAAACAAAGAATGTCAAATATTAAACCAAAGAAAATTTATTTTCCCCCGTTACATATTAAACTGGGATGAATTAAACATTTTGTCAAATCAATGGATAAAACTGGAAAAGCATTTTTATATATAAAAATAATATTTCCAACTTTAAGCGATGCTAAACTGAGAGGTATTTTTTATTAATCCACAGATTAGAATACTAATGCATGACACACTTAAAGATACTCTCAGCACTATAGAACCTGTTGCCTTGAAGTTATTTAAAGATGTGGTTCAGTACTTTTTGAACAATAATACATATAAGAACTAACAACACAAAAGCATCGGCAACTTCCACACCACACACAAGTTTAATTAGGGAAGATCGACATTCTTAACCGGTGACCGATTCTGTCACAGGTTGCCGACACTTTTGTGTTGTCAGACATACTACGTCATAGTCCTTTCTATCATTATTTATATAGGAACAATGAAAATTGTTGAAAATCTGTTAAAACGTTATGGAAAAAATGTCTAAAAAGTTTTCTTCAATCACATCTCGATCATTTTCCTGAAAATTTATGAGAACATTTAGAAATACTAATGGAAGAATCACGATATACTTCTAGTGGAAAAGAGGCATCGAGGCCGATCTGATCGAAGACTCTTGTTGGTTTTTAGTCAGGGAATTTAGTGCTAAATATAAGGACAGTATTTTAAAACCGAAAAAATTTTTGGATAGTTCTGAATTAGATTTAATTTCTTTGTTACCTTGATTTATTTTTATTAATTGAGTGACTTAAAATCAGCGGTTCATTGATCTATAACTTTTTGGTTCTGGTTTCTAAAAAAATTGAAAATTGTTAAACAGTGACATTTTTTCGACCTGAACCAATTAACAAATATGTAAATTTCATGATTTGTAAATAAAAGCAGTTCGCTTTTTGGTTTGTATAAGCAGTAATTTGTTTAAGGTTCTGCCCTAATATTTGATTTTGAATCTGATCGATTCTTAATATCATCTACCTTGGGAGTGTAAGTTAGATTTAGAAAGTCAAACAACTGGTGCTAATAGAAAAAGTTCACATAAATATATATTATTCATGTTTTTTGAAATATAAACCGTGGTTTTCGTTTATGGTCGTCCTAAAAGTGATAATCGTGAACTTTCTTTTTTCTTCTATTTTTTTTTAAGATCTGCTTGATGCAGTAACTTGGCAAATTCCACAATAACTCTAAAATACAGAATGTGCTTATAAAATATATCCCATGTGTGACGTGACTATTGAAAACTTTCCCAGATATAAAAGATCATAATACGTAGTTCTACGAAAAATTTTACTGACTTTAACTGATAGTAATCAAACCAAGAATGTTTGCTACAGACAGAGAAAGACCCACGGGTTGATCATATAAGTACCTAACTTGGAAGGAGCTAACTTAAGCTTTATTTTTTCCTCCATTATAGCATACCTTTTCTGTGTATTTACGGAAACGTCGTGCACTTGTTCCGTTACTTGGTAAAGCGCGTATATACGTATACATACATAAGTCCCAATATCCAGGCAGATCACAAAGGCTAATGACAGCACCTTGTGCGTGTAAAACTCATACAAGGTTATTCTAAATGCTGCATTGGGGTGCAAAATATAAAAAAAAACGACAGTTATGGTTACAGGATGTGAGACTTAATGATAATGATTTATCTAACAATACAGGCGATTTGTTCGTAAAGATCATTTTTGTATGAACAAATTTTAAGTAGGCTTACTACAATATTAATTTTTATGTTGAATGAAAGTAAATTTTAAATGCATTATGTTATATTATGTTAAAATAATGTTATAAACAATTAATAAATTAAACCGAAGTAAGCTTTTAAGTTTGATGTTTAATGTACCCTCACTATTTAAAAGTTCCATGTTTTCTCAAATGCGTCTACGTCTATGGGAAGGTATTATTAAACCTTATCTTATGCAGCCGAGACACCCTGGTGTACCTCCCTTCTCTCTGCCCGTCGGTAACTCATCTTGGCACAAACACCTAGGAAATAACTCCATTTTGTCTTCGTCATAATTTTCCGAATTAAATATTATTTTTGAATGAGTTGTCAACATCGCTGGAAAACGTACATATTTCGCGGTTCCCGATACACACTAGTGTCAATTCGTTAAATAGTAAAAATTCGTTCGTTACTTCGCGAAGCCTTGGTAGAATATTGAAATCTGTGATGAGCAACCAACCAAAGAAAAGAAATTAAGTGAAAAGTAAAAAAGTTAAATATTCTTAAAATTAAAGGTGCATCATAGTTATACGTGGCTAACTATGAACAAATCGGTAATAGATTAGCAAAAATTCGTCAAGACAATCGAGGCTCTTTAGCTCGAGTTGTTTTAGAAGACGTGTCTAGCTGTCTATTGTATTTTCAAAGTAATTTCCAGTGTTAGTGGTGTTTAAATTTAATTTCAAGTTTGAATCAAGTTCAGACATTTAAAGGAAACGCGAAGTTCCTTACGTGGCGGATAGACGTCATAGTTTCGAGGTTACTTTTTTTCTGTAACCGACTTCCCATCCAAAAATTGTTTATTTAAATTTACTCATTTGAAGTTCCCTATTTAATTGATACACCCAAATCTACGAGAAAAACTTAAAAAAGCATTAAACTCGTTACAAAATTTAAATTATAACATTATAGTAGATACATTTACTAAATAAACTAACCGAAAGAAATGGAGAGAGAGTGGACTAAAAAACCGAGACTCGGTTATATGAACCGCTGCAATGTCATATTGGGCGTCGCTAGAGCATTGTCATTGCGTTCTTTTTAAACCAAAATATACAACATACGTTAAAAGGTACCCATTATGCGGGATGCTTTTTTGTTAAGGGCTTTATAAAATTGTAGTAATGCAGAATGTTTGAACACCTTTCAAAACCAACTTGACGCTCATTAAACGCAATTTATTTCTCACCGTATACAGGATGAGTATTTAAAACTGAAAGCTCACTTTTCAAAATAAGAGAAATGCTTGGATTTCAAATAACCCCCTTGGGAAAAAATACACTGAGATACCTTGGATTTCAGATAATCCCACAGGAAAAATACACTCAGGTCAGGTCCGGACATTAATCGTTCAATCCGCTTGCCGCCGGACGTTTGCTCCAGGTAACTTCGTACTTGGATGCTCCATCTTCTTGGAAGCACAATTTTAATTGTACACTTACAGATATTTCATCTAAAGGCCCAGTTACATGATCCGTGGTTGGACGAACTTGGTCTGACGAATTCATTTTGTATTCAACTGCAGCTGTTAACTGATACAGTTCTTCTACCAGAAATTTTTCGTAAAAATGTTTTGCCATTTTCAATAACATCCAATAAAATCAGTTAAAATCGTACTTTCACCAGTTAGTCATTCATCGTGAGGTTCTTTGAAATTATTAATTTATTAATAAAAAATAATTAAATTTTTCAAAAATTCTTGTTGCCATCGTATGACTGATTGTGGTCATATCAGGATGCCTCGTTAAAAAGCCTAGCTACTTCTTTGTGAGGCGTTGACTCACCTCAAAGTAATATAATTTTTGTTTTGTTTTGCAAAGATAGCATCTCAAGTACACAAAATTCAGCATACAAACACACAAATCAATATAAGTAATACAGTAAATGACACTGTCGAGAATTGAAGCATTTGTTTCCAAAACCTACTGTACTAATTTCAAAAAATACCAAACGTAATAAACGAAATAGTTATTTGTGATTTGCAAGCAATCGAGTCTTTTGACGAAATAATGTTATAACTTGAGATATTACTTATCTTAATGTGTAGTTTCTAGAACAATTTCCTTACATGTCACAATTCACCTAGCAGATAAACAAGATGCTACGAAAATACCTGAAATTTTCACGCAAATTTCAATAATTCTTGAGACAACTCAAAATTCACTAATTTCCGCTTTTTAGTTAGCTATATCAATTAAGCAGCAAATGAAAATGTGAAGTGCGTAAAGAGAGAGAGATGCAGAAAGAAAGCAATTTTTTATTTTTAAGATAGGAAGCTGTGATTTTATAGCTATCACAACTGTTAATTCTGAATAACTTTCCTTAAAAACATTTTCCTCTTTTTTGAAAGGTATGGGTACTTTACTTTTGAGCCTCTTTCAGTTTTAAATGCCCAGCCTGAATACAGTAAAAGACAAATTACGTATAATGGATGTTAAGTTGGTTTTAAAAGGTTCTCAAACTTTCTGGGTTACTACAACTTTATAAAAGCCCATAACAAAGAAAAATCGTACATGGTGCACACTTTTTGACACACGCAGCAGAACCCATATACAATATTTCATTCCTTTAGCTGTGAAATGCACGTTTGTGGACATATGTTCAAATGAATTTTTACAAGGAACGTATTATACATATGTATTCGTATTATTGTGTACTACGTTCTTCTTTCATATGCAGCAACTAAATTTTGTAATTGCTGGAAGGAAAGAATAAATGCTTTGCAAACTTTCCGCTATAAGAACACTAAGATACAATTAAAAGCAGAGAACATTTGAGAAATACTTCGTGTAAGGTCGTCTGATTGAGGGAAGGATGTACATAGAGAATAGTTGATATTGAAGCAGCCTAGCGAAACCTTAATTAGCTTAATGAATAAATGTAAATTGTAAAGATCTGAAGCAAATGCCACTAACAATAAAAGAAATATGTACTCCACTCGCGGCCCGATTCAAAGCCTATATAACAAATGATCCCGACTGTACATGTTTTGTATTCATTTGCAGATTCTACGTGGGAACAGCGATACGGCGTCCGTTGAAAGCCATCGACTCATGCCTCCGGTATTCGCCAGTCGTATCAGAGTGCTTCCTTACAGCGTCCATCGACGCACCGTTTGTCTTCGTCTGGAGCTCTTGGGATGTTTGCAAGAGGGTAAGCTGGATATAGTGAACTATTCATGCTCTGTCACTCAATGTGCAACTCCTCCGCTATTAATTATGGATAATCTGAGTAGCGGATCGCTACGCTTCTGCGAGATGTAATCTACCGTCTCCAAGTAGTAGTAGTCGACTCTTCTGTATCCGACACTGATTAATCACTACTCCTACTTTATTATGAAGGTCATTTACATGCCGCGTGCCGACTTTTTGATGTTCTACCGACTCCGACGGCGCTGTAATTTGTGCGTTCTTTATTTCTCCCTCCTGCCAGCGTTCGAGATCTGTTTTTATTAAAAAGTTTTAATCAAAACCTATTGGCGAAAAAATCGTCGGAATTTTTGCAGTTTAAAATCTCACTCCTCCACGGATGCTGGCCGCAAACTTTCGAATCACGTTGTGTGGCTTTGGTTAAATACGCGGACGGTAATAACTTCCAAATTGGGTTCTTCTCAGACTGAGCGGAGGTAATTAGAGATGATTTATTAATTTACATAATATTCCAGAAAATTAACTAACGCCTGAAATACATAAAATGCTTATGTAAGCGTGGTAAAAATTTCATAGAGCTAATTAAGTAAGCAAAGTAAGTAATAATTAACATCATGCGTCCGTGGGAATACTTACGTCCGATTGGGAGAATGTAAACTGGGCACTAACGTACCTGCAATTTTGATCCGGTTGGTAGTTTGAGCACTGAGCAAAAATTTACCTACAAAACTGTGCATAAACTAGGCACCCTACTTAATTAAAACTATAAGTATGCGATACAAAATAACGTATTTCGAATTGATATAGATATTGTTAAGCAGCGCACAAAATAGAAAATAAAAGAAAATTAGTCATAGAAAGATATAGATATACACATATTATCAAAGAGCATACAAAGTAGAAAAAAAAATATAACCCGCCAACGAATAAAATGACATTTTTAAAATGTACAATCATGACATTGTTCCATTATTTACGCAAATCACTCGGATTTCTAATTAGTTCTTTTGTGCGTGTGTCTTTAACTCTCGCTGGTGTATGTAGACTTAAATTTTGATATAAGTGTTTATTTAGATTTCCCTAAACTTTTCGATGAAAATATAAATGGACCGATGTGATGAATGATACAATTTCTAGTGAAACAATTTACGCGTATTTATGGTGTTAATGATCGATGGAGTTGCAGCAGCCCAGACAGATCGAAGAAAAGGAACATTATTCAAATACGTTAATTCAAATGGCTCTCACAGCTAGGTTCCTACTTTGGAATCTTTGTTACTAAATCCGACTGTTCAACCTAAAGTTTGAACTTTCCTGAACAATTGGTGTAAATGGAAACAACAACGACCAGTGATTTGTGCTGATGGCCATATGGCCTGGTTCGCCGTATGGATGCTTTTCTCAAAATCTACAAAGCTTCGGGTGGGCGTATTGTTATAGGGTAGTGTCCTAAGGTTTTCTTTGGTAGCATTTCAAATAATATTGCATACGTCCCACACATTCGTCACGAAGACCAAAGAAGTGTAATATCTACTTTTACTACTCTTTAGCTTCATCAGAGAACGCTTGAAGATTGCTCACTGCTCATTTGCTTTATTTAGTGATAGCGGATCTGGAAGAAAGTTTATCCTTGCGTTGTACAATTTAAAGATTGTCTTATACAACGCCAAAACAAGTCATACCTAACACTTTCTCTTTTGAAGAGGTGTACTTATTAACGACTAACAAATGTTTTTCGTTGTCACTATCCACGGAAAACACCTCCACAGATAGTAAATTGAGAGTATCTATATACGACAAAACTCAAGACATCACTAAGAGTACGACGTAAACAGAAATATATACTTAAATTTATACAAATAAAGTTATTAATGTGAGTAATTCAAACTTAATTTGTATTTCATTACCTTACTACTCTGAAGGTGAATGATGCCTAAAGTACCTGTCGGATTAAGCAATCCCTTTTGCAGAGCTGCTAAACGGATAAATTTGGTATCCAGTTTACGTCCGCCGCCGAACCAATTGAGTCAAAATTAAGCTTTTACATTCAAAAGAGATAATCAGATTTAAACTCATTATTTGACACGGTCCGTTATTGACAATTACTTTTGTTCTGTATCGTTAGGAATGCAGTGGTAGAGGGAATATAATTTCCTTCCTAAGCAATTTAAACTACTCAAATAAAATATATTTCGAGATAAGCCCTGCACACCGTAAAATCATTCTCAACGAATAACATATAGAACTGACGTCCATAATATTAATATCCGACGTAGAAATATTATTGATATTCCGGCTCACTCCATTTCTGCATTCAAGTGTTCTTTTAATTACAACGTCACACGTTCTTTAAACCAAGTTCCTACACATTTTAAAGAGTTGTCGTATCGCCTGACTGAACTGATCCAGAACCTTTTAGCAAGATTCTTTGATTTTGTTTAATATTTTTTCCTGTTCATTATTTTGTTTATGTTGTATTTTTGCTTTCTTTTCTTTTCATTTTTTCTATGCCAATAAAGAGGTTATTATTATTAAGTATACAAAGCGTTCAGTTTCCGCTACACTCGATACAGGGTTGATTTCTTTAATGGAACATCCCGTATATTATTGAAGTTTTGGTTGCCTCTCTCAATCCATGCCCTTCATCTTCTCTATTCATCTAACTTTTTAGGCTTTACAAAATTGAGATAGTTCGTGAAATGCAATTATCTCCAACGTCTGAAGCCTTAAACATCTTTTACGTAAGAGCATTAGTTCAAATTTTATTCGAGTACTTCTTGATGTTTTCAGTGAAGCAGGGAATTTTTTTTATGTCAACTTGATTCTATAAGATGGCGTTCGATATCGTGACCATGTTTGATTCGTGTATATTTTAAGAAAGATGAAAGTTTATAACATTTAATCGCAGCATTTTAGCAAAAAAACGTTGGTACAGTGTGACCCATTTGAAATGGAAGCGTCCCTGTAAAACCTACATTTTGCATTAAAATAAAACCTCATCTTTTTGAACACATAGTGCATTAAAAAGTCTACTTTCACACAAAATTTCATGAGTACATCTACACTTTCATGATGATTATCTTACGAGCTCGAAAAGAGCAAACATTTATTAACAACAAACAGATCTGACTGGACTACTGAATGCAGAAGCTGCTGGTATGGTTTTAACCAAAATTTCATCCGAATATGTTTGTTAATAAAAAAGTGATGAGAGAATCATTTTGCAAACTTTATCGTGCATTATTTCATAGATTTGCTTCTTACGACATCTATTGACTATTATTTTGATCTACCTATTGACCAAGATAGATCAAAATTTATAAAAACAAAAACTAAGAACTAACTAAACTTACTATTAAATGCCGCAAAATTGCAAAAGAAATCATTTAAAGGAATGTAACTAGAACAAAAAAAAAGTGAATGTAGTAGTACGTCTATCAACGACTATCAAGTAGTCTATAAACAAACTAGGTTTAGCAATTATTGAAGTAAGTTTGAATATGTTTGCTTAATTTTTAGTTATTTCTTTTTCATAAATTTCTAGCTAGGTCAATGGATGTTATCAGAACCCGATTGCATTGTACTGTAAAGTTCTCTATCTACTATGTATTCAAAATAATTGGTTTAACTTCACTGTAAAATATTCTAAAAAGGTGCTTTCATTTCAGACGTGCCATACTGTATATTAATATAACCGGCTGCTATCGGTGAATACTTAAAAATCGATATTTTCTTGATTTCACCATTTAAACTCAATTAATGACAAAAATCTCATTAGACTGCCGACGCCTAATGAGGTTTTTATTTCATTAATTAAAATTAATTACACCGGTAAAATCTAGGAAGTACCAGACTTTGGAAACATAAACAGGTTGTTGTGTCTAGAGAGATTGAGTCAACAGGAATCCAGCAGCAATGACCAACTTACAGGATCCAGTTTTCCATGTACGAAATACTCAATCGAATAAAATTTGAATCATCCCTCGTAAGACGTGTAAGATTTCGACGGAGAAACGGTGGCATTTCGCGAAACACTGGATTTATCTCAAAAACTAAACCAAATAGGAATCCAGCACGAGAAATGTCGACTGGTAAAATTAGATGCCCATATTCAATATGGGCAAATTCCACTCTTCCCATGTTCAAAGTGGATAATGCTTTACCTGAAAATTTTAAAAATATCCCAACTCACCTGTTCAAGTCGCGTTTAAAGCTATTCATTAGCGAGTTTTTTTGATGCAGGATTATAGAAGTGAACTCTAGGTGTTCGGTTTTAATATTTTAGCATTTATCTATTTTTTGATTTGTAACTTCTAGTGCGACATTATCAAGAGCATAGGCCCACTATAAAGTGTTGATGCTTTTGGGCGCAACATTTTATTATCAAATATTGTTGCCAAACTCAATATGAAATATTTATTTGATTTGCTAAAATTCCGTGTTTGAGAAAAGTTACATTCTTGGACAACGCTTTATTTTCATATCTCTTCGTCAAGTTTCAATGAATTCCATCAATCGCATGAGCTATTTTAATATAATTTTGGTTAAGGAAATTGCTGTTTACGCCTTTATGGATGTGTCTAGCGCTCTCGACGCTTTTGGCATTGAGATTAATTTTATCTGACCGAACGGAGGCAATGTATAACGACCCGTGACATATCTGGAGCTAGAATAGTTTCATGTTGACACACCATCCATTTCGGTGTTCCACAAGATTCAATTATCAGTTCACCTCTTTTTACTATACATAAATGATTTGCCAAACATCGTTAACAATATATGCCGATGACACCTTGTACGTTTTCCGAGAATGTACCATGTGTCCGTTTGCTGCTTCGGTATGGAATGATTTTCCAAGGTGACGCTGTCAACATCAGCAGAACCTTTTGAAGACCTGTGTTGAGCGGAATACCATTTAAAATATATTGACACCGACATTTAGGGACACTAATATATTTACTTTAACACCCTTATGTATACTTGAGTAACTACTTTTCGTTACCGTGAGCTATTCGCTCGATAAAAATAAGGCAGGAACGGAACACCAGGTGAAAAATTAACTGTCACCTATTGCCTCCCCAAACCCATTTCACGAAAGCACTAAGACAAGCAATCTGGCAATGTATTACATTTTTTACGACAATCACTGAAACAGATGCCTACTGTTATGTATCAAAGAAATTGAAAGAGACCATCGAGCATTTTAATTTTTTAGTGACTCATGTGTTGCTTAATTTTAATTTTTATTGCTACATAATAATTTATTTCAATAAATTATATGTTTGTCATCTTGTTTCTTTTCCTTTTACACATAATTCTATGCTATTGCGGTAATAATATTAATAATTAGCGTAGAATCGACCTTTACATTTTACCAGAAATTACACCTTTTACATATTTTTTACTGTGTAATATGTAGGAAGAACTTTTGGAAGCTTCCCAAATCAAATGCATTCTCCAACACATGTGGAATTTATCTTGGCACATTATGCTAACGCAGTCAGTTGTGCTGTTACGAGTAAATCCACTAGCATTATCATATTGTTCACGGTTTTATAAGTACACAAAATGCGCTCTAAAAAGAAGCACTTTATCAGTTCGTTTTAGTTTCAAAATAATCAGATAATCATAGCGACATTATGTTAGCACAGCGTTATGTTTAAACGTTACAACGAAATGAAATCATTTATGTTGCCGAAAGAAAAATACCAAAGGTACTATTGTCCCACCAATTAGCAACAGTAGTTTATCGTTTTATACGTTCGCATAAATGCAATCCTAGCAGAAACTTTTGCATGAAGTAACACGTAAACACCAGGTTTACAAACAACTAAGTTTGCTTCCCGTTGTAAACAACCCCAGGTGCAAGCGCTGCCATATAAAGATTTCAATCCGAAGAAACGATCTGTTTTCCAAATTCGAAATAGATCTAGATATCGCTCATTGTCGGATATATTACGGTAACAACGGTCGTTAAGTATACAATGCCTGGTTATCTTGCTCTAATACTTTCTGAAGTATTGTAAGCTATATTGCTTATGTTTTATATTAGCTTACATCATCTCATAGCTCTCACTATTGTTTTACTAACTGTTCTACTAGGAGTACCCTGACATGGTACACGGACAGCTCGAGAAGAGAAGGTGTTGGAATAGGTATAAACATTAACTAATACCTAAAAATGTCTACAAGACTCCACACCAACATATTTCAAGTAGAGGTTTCTGCTCTAAATCCGTGCGCCATAAGGATCTGTAGAAAAGGATACAAAGAACAACTCCAAATATATTCAATCAGGCAGTTCTGAAGGCTACTATGACCTATACATACGAACCTGATCTGATGCGCGAATGTAAACACAATCTAAAGCAATTGTGCAAGTTGTGTCCCAACTGTGCAGTGGATCCCAAACTGCTATGGCATCGAAGGAAATGAAAAGGCAGATAAGCTGGCCAAAGAAGCAATGGTCCTAACCCCTTTATGGTCCCCTTAAAGAGTCACATAAAACAAGCAATAAAAACATGAGAGATTAGTCAAAAGGCCTTGCACTGGGAAAATGTTCCAGGAGAAACACAGGCGAAACCATTCATATCTGGCTTGCCAAAAACAGCAAAAATTGCGCTATCGTTCAACAAAGGAGACCTTAGATTACTGGCATATCGTTTATTTAAATTAGGAAAAGCTGAAGATCAAATCTGTCGTTTTTTCCAAGAAAAATCTAAAGACGGCAGAATACATTCTACGCAAATGAACATTTCAGTAGACTTCAGTAGTACTTCTTGCATCTACTGAACTAAAGGAAGAAAATCCTAGAGTAGTGCTAAGGTTTATCCGGTTTTTCTTTTTGTTCCTGCAGTATTTGCTTACTGCTCATCTGTATTGTTGGGATATATGAATACACAACGTCCGATTTCTTTGTATCCTTTATATTTATTCCTATTGATCTCTTCTTAGTGTAACTAGCGGACGTGAAGCATATAGTCTCGTGCAACAAACATGCCTGCATTCATTTGATACTGACAGATCATTCCTGATCCTTCTGACAGGAAAAGCAGAGAATGCAACTTAGTCTTCGAAATGAATTTAAAAATCAAAGGCGATTGGGATATGATTCAGGGTTTTTATGACGAAAACAACCAATTAACACTGTACTTACCATATATACGACTACATACTAAAGCGTTGCTGCATTCAAACATCTCCAATTCTCAAATATATGTAGAAAGGACAAGGATTTTGTTGCTACTGATCGTACTGCTGGCAGTAGAACTTTGACAGCTATTCACAACCCATCAGTCCAATACTAATTCTGTTAATGTCACACAGAATACAATGTCACACAGAAAGTTCGTATCATACGGAATTTGTTTTATTAATCAATATATACGCGACATTAAATTTGTAGCAAATTGTGTTCCGAAGAACTACTCGGACTGGCCAATTTTATTTTTAAAAATAAACTTTTTGCAACATCTTTAAGTTTCCCGATTTCTGGTTTTCAAGTAATGACATCATCGATAATTTTTTTGAATCACAAGTCCGGACTTTTTTATTTTGAGTCCAAATGATCTAAATCAAAATTTTAATACCTCGCATAGAATTTTAGAATAACAATCATTTAAGCACATAAATTTTATTAATAACAAAAAGTATGGATAAATACTGTTATTCAATAAATTAAATGATTGTTTCCTTTCGACCAAATGTTCGAAATTTTTCGAAAAATCGAAACCAAATGTTCGGCCATTGACCAGCCTCTTGGCAATAAGTCAATCTATGGACGCCTTCATTGTGTGTATTTCGAATGATGTTGGGACTAATTTGTTTAATTTCACACCTAATTCTTACCCCAAATTTCAAGCTTCACACCTTCATTCATTTCCCTAGAACGCTCCGCATTTAAAATATGTTTGACATGCCCAGTTTTTCTAAATGTTCTCTCAATTTTACTCACTGAGGATTATCTGATTTTCTATCTGGCATGGGAAATATCGCATTCTGTACTTTTCATTAATACCTAAACGAGCTGTAAATACTTATCTTTACTTTCTGGTAGGCTTTTTGTTACTGGTAAAGTTTATGAGTAGATGGATAACATTCCGAACATTTAATTTAAAAAGAACTTCGTTTCTTAATTATTAGCATTTATATTTTCCTCTCTTTAAATGACTTTTGTTTAGAAATTTGGTCAGACGAGGTATTAACTTTTTTGTAGTACCACTTAGACAATTAAATGAACTGTCAACATAAAAAAAATCTGGGGTTGTCATTCAAAAAAAATTGTCGATGAAAACCAGAAGTGAGGAAAATTGACCCAAAAATGTTTATTTAAAAAAATAAAATTGACTTGTACGCGCATTTCTTTGAAAAATAAATTGCATCATACTTAATGAAACGCACAGTATAACTTCTTGTTTGAAAAATTATGTCAAATTTGACCCATTTTTTTTCAGAAAATTACAAAATGCTTGTTGCATTATTTTTTTCTAATTCTTGTGAAAGTAATAAGGAAAAGTTGCTAATTTTTTCGGTTTTTCCAATTTTTAACAAGATGGTTGAAATACAGTTTCTTCCATTTTGTTTTCAGTATCAAAAAGATATTTAAAATTGAAAATTTTATCACATAAATTTCTTCTAAGTATTTCTCTTTCGTTCAGTTTATGTCTCTAATTACTTAATAAAAACTCGTAATGACATAAATTTTGTAGTTATTTATAGAAACTAAATCAACTTTGCGTGGAGTTAATATACCTCCATTAGATTATTCTTTGTTGACGTAAAAACTTTCTATTTAAAACAACATTTCATAACAAAAATTCATTCGATTAGTGACATTGGTATAAAGGAATAATTTTATTCAGATTTGACGTATTTACCATTACCAAAGATTGAGGCTGTATTGGAGTATTGGAAATGCACAAATTGGTTAGCAATTTGAAAAATAAGGCTATATTTCGTAATTTTCTGAAGAAATTTGGCGATCACGTGATTATTTGCATGTGTGCTATTCAGTATAGTGTTTTAAATCAACAACAAATGATAAAGCAGGCATTTTCATATACTGATTAATAAAACAAACTTCCATATTACGCGGGACTAGTGTGGCACTGTATAAAATCTCCTTGATGTAATAACTTTTTTTTGTTAATGTTTATATATATGTAGCGATGATTAAGAAATATTGGCGAGTCGGATTAAATGTGGCTTAACTTTCACATCTTTTGGTTAATACACGCGCCATTACAAAGAATTTACCTGTTAAATAAATCAATATTTAATAATTTTAAAAATATTGTCAGAGTACATTTTTAATAATTAATTATTTCTCCTGACTTGTTAAAGTAAAATGACAAATTGTTTTCTGAATTAACATTCACAATTCTTAAAATAGGGTGTACAACAACATTTTATAACATCCTTTTCATTCTTCTGCAAAATTTGCGCAACAAAATCTATCATTTGCATAAAATTACTTACAGCTCTGTTCTGTACTGCTTGAAATAGGCTCTGTACGTTTCCTTATTTCGTTGTTATTTTTTGTTTACCCAATAAAATGCAAATTTTATTATAACAACAATTTTTATTAGTTGTTCATTAGCATTAAATTGAAGCTAAAATGAAATGTTAGAAAATAATTCATCGAAATATCAGTTTACACTGCATGTGGTGCATACAATTTACTTTCTGTTCAAAAAGTTAGCATAATTACTTCACACTATAATTTATAATTAAAGCAAGACATTTCTATTTATCCAAGAGATAATAAATTACCTACACCTGGAACGTCTTTTCAAACGGCTTAATTAAATTTAATAAACATGTAAGCGAACGCCTTATAAATCAAATTCAACTTATAACCAGATATAATATCCTACCAGATGTCGCCCCCATCATAGAGCTAAATTATCGCGCTAATTTAAAGGATATAGATTTCAGGCACAATATTCGACATATTCGAATATTGTATTGAAGTTTGGTTTCTTGCATATAACATAGAAGTGAAACTTAATTAGATTGCTCGCAACACAGCGCCTGATTGGCTTTTGATGCATAGAATTCGAGCTATTGCACGCGAATTACACGAAACCTACGATATCTATGGGGAAACCCGATGTTTAGAATCGGGGAATAATTCCTTCTGTCTGAGGCAACTCACGCATTTATACGAATTGACTTCGCACTCGACAATAACAATAAAAGACCTACCCTGTTTCACTCCTCACTTATATTCCCGTACTGGGGAACGCGTGTAATTCAGATATTGGTCGTGCAATAATGGACCCCAAAATTACGTGGGAAGCTACAAAGAGAACGCACGCACTTAAGTGTATGGCAGCAAAATATAATAAAATGCTATAAATTTCTATTTTCTTCTGACACACCTTCTACGCATTAACCACTTGCAGACGTAATAATGGATGAAGCTGACGATTTATCAATATACAGTAGAATGTAGAGTTGAGGTTGTGGGGAGTTATGTAATAGACATTGATACATAAAAGTAATCTTATTATATGCGATAGCCTTAAGGGTATCACTGAAAGCAATTAAAATATTCTTTTTTAAATAAAGGTACACGATCTTATGGACAAGGATCTATTTTTCAAAAATATTTCGTAATACTCCGCTTTAAATCGGAAGAGGATATCAACTTTCTTATTTCAAATAAAACGCACAACATACCATTAATTCTGTGTATAGTCTTCTTAAATCTTAAATTCAAGGCATACCATATCAACAACTTTAAGAAATTAGTTTTTTCAATTTAAACACGAATATATTTCCTTTGCATATGTCCATCCATCAACATTTCAAAAAGATATTTTCGTCATCTTTAGAGATACGTCTAATAAGCCATCGTCGTGATGATCCTGTTGTACGCAGCGCATCTGGTGGATAATCTTTTCTCACTTCGAGGAAACGTTTTCAAATAGAGAGTCAAGAAATAGAAAGCCACAACATAAAATTGTGTTGTGGCATTTAGGTGTTCTGTAGCCGCTACACACAATACAAGTTTAGCTCTCTTTATCGTACCCTTTGCATATAATTGGATCTTTGTCTCTGCTCAATTTATGTCAACTTTCCTCAACGTTCCCTAAACTGGTTAATTTATTTTGACGAGCTTGGTTTTTAAGATAATTGATTTGATTTAAATTTTTACGAGATGGCCTTGTTTCTTTCCAAATTGTAAAAAAAACTTTATCTAAACTCAATTCTACAAAATGTCCATCAAAACAGTCGGCAAGTTTGGTTCAGGTTACCTCATTTTCTTAAATGATCACCGTACATTCAGCAGTAAAAAAGAAAAACATGTTGAAAATCGCATAAAATATTTGCTATAAAACCAAATTAATATCGTGCGTAGTGAAAACCGAGAATCCTGTATAAATATATTGCAATATTGCATATTACCTTACGCCATATAAAATCTGTCTCCGAATATATTTTATTTGACACGTTTTCCCCTAAATTGCTCAGGAACAGGATCTTCCACCCATACACTAGCTGTACTGCTGCAAATGTCATCTTAATGATTTCAAAGTAAGTCCACTAGTTCAAGTGTTATATATATTATATAAGTATAATATATATAATTTTTCAGTTGATTTGAATGTGTTAAATGGACGAATCTACATTCTATATGAATCAACAATACCCTTCCTTTTCGGCATGCCAGCACAGAAAATCTCGCTCAACTACCAACAAACCAGCAACAAAACATATTCTTAATTATCTCTTCCTTCTCTGAACACTGTTGGCGCTCCTCTTCTCCAGTTAATCTCATTTTGGATTTTTAGCGTTCTTGTTAGGACTAACACAATACGAAAGCTATTCCATTAAATATTTACAACACGCCTAGCTTTTCTAAAACCAGCTCCAGCATGATACCTCTCTAGTAATTGTCAAGTTCTACAGTCCCTATAGTGTAAAGGTAGTAGAACCTTACCGTACATAAAAAACAAAAGGGTGAGCAGGTCAAATGAAGCACTTGTGTCACTGTTTCACCTATACTGTTGAGCTCACCTCTAAATCATATATTTATAGATCTGTATTTTGTGTATTGCTGGCGCCACTGTCTCATTCTTTACCATGTTCTTTGTATTTGCTTTTTGCATTATTCCAGTACGCAGCTATCATATAGGTGCTTATATGATAGAGTGTGAAACTAATTCATGATATTATCCTCTCGTTATTGGACCGCTAAAATTTAATATCAAACCTAAAGATATAGTAAAAATGGTGCAAATACTCACAACAGTAAAAGATACGTTTACCAATAAGAACATTATGTTGAAGTAGTGTTTTTCAGGTTGTGTCCTACTTGTTGCGCTAATGTACTTAACGTTTAGCTAAGCATGTAGCCAGTTTCTTCGAAGCTGTTCTAAAGACAGGTTCGGATTTAATAGACTTGTATAAGTGGTACTCATTGTGGACCATCTTATTCATGGTTCGCTATTGTGTATTGTTGACGCAACTTTTTATCTCTCAATGCCAAGTACAAATGTTGCGTACCAAGCTCCTATTTTTAGAATATGCAACAATTTTAATTGCGTTCAGCTGACTGCGACATTAATTTTACATCCCTTTCTTTCTTTCTTATCTTCTTAGAATTTCAGCACAATGTGTCAAAATTCACTTTATCTTTAATTTGATGCTTTCAGCAGATTTACAATTTAATTTATGTTTAATTTAAGCAGTCTAATTTATGTTAAACTCTAAGCTGATTGTTTGTCACAGTAGTAATGTTTCTGTTAACTCTGTCGTGTAATGGGATTTTTTTGTAATTTGTTGGACAAATGTATGTATTATTATCAACCTCCATATGTTCCTTAGCTTGCAACAGTCTTCCTAACCGAAGCTGTCGGTGCTCTTCATTATTTCCACTGATAATTATCTCACAATTTGCTGGTAGTAGATAATTTGGTAAGTTTGTGCGTGTACATTTGTGCACGTAAAGAATGCATTGGAGAAGAACACTTACAAACCATTGGAAACCCTGAATGGCCTACTAGAGAAAGAACTACTATTCTATTAGCTACGCTTATATACCATACGTTACTGGAGTGAAAGACAAACAAAGAATGTTCCAGAAAAGCAAAATGTAAAAGTTAGGCACAATACAGGAATAGTTTTCTTTAAACAATTTAAGTTACAAACTAAAGAAATATAGAAATTACACTGTTAGTTAGACCGGAGTATACCGTTTGTGTTTAAAATATCTGAGTATGAAATACAAATAGAACGTACGCATTTACGGTACAAGTACCTCAAGATCGTACCACTGCTTTCATAAATTCTACCCATACAGTGGTACACGGATACACTTCAATGAAGCGAGACAATGCCAAAGTATACAAGGAGGAGAGGAAGATTACGTCAGTCTTCAGAAAAAAAATAAGGAGGCTGACACCATGTTCATCGAAATGTCAATTATATTAGTGCAACAAACGTGGCAAAACCACTACTTCAGTAGAAAGCAGAATACTAAATTTGATACAAAGATTCAACCGATGTAAAATTAACCGTGTTAAATAAATCTGATATCGTTTGTTATGAATTATCGCAAGCATAAGATGTTGATCGTATTGTGGAAAGTGAAAATATCCCTAAGGTATCGCTTTAGCGAATATAGAAGTAATCGTATGCCATAGGAAATTCTGCTATGTTGTTATGTATGTAATCTTATCATTGTGTTACATTAATTTAGATCTGGTCTAACGACAATATTCCCAGTATATTTCCTATGCCCCAGATATACAACTGTATCTCCTATAATTGGCAAATTGAATTTGTGGTATTTGTTTTTGTTACGGTCACCATTCTACTTGCAGGTGGCGTTGTGTGGTACAATGCTCCCGAAGCGTCCGAACCCGCCCAGGGGCTATGGGACAGCTCGTACGATGGCGAGCACTTCCAAGGCGAACTTATAGACGGCCTCGGTCGGCTAGTTGACGGTGAAACGGGAGCGGATAACTTTCGTCTCGACATAGGTTACGGTAAAGGTAAATGCACCGGATTAATGCGCATAACGTGTACTTCAACTTTATTATTCATGTATTCCAGGCAATGGCTGGCTGGGCTGGAAAAATGAGTCGTTTCCAAACGGGTACGTCGAACTCGTATTCAAATTTGACGAAATTAGGAACTTCACGGCGGTCCATTTATTTACTAACAACTTCTACAGTAGAAACGTTCAGGTTAGTGCTAATTATTTCGCCCTTCAATTTCATAACTACACAACCCACACATTTATTTCTGTAACGTACACACGCCTGTCTGAAACAATAGGTATCAACGTACGCTTCGCGTACAGTGCTGCCGGTTAATCATCTACATTTCGCAGTTGGAATAGGATAATGTGTAAACGAAATTAAGGGATGTTTGAGCAAATTTGCGAATTTAACGTTAGATTTATCACAAAGCGTTACAACACAAAGCATTGTACTACCTTTAGTGCCTACTTCACTAACCTTTTTGTGAATCCTATACTGATGTGCGAAGTTATTCAGTGATATCCTTAAGAAAATAATATTTAAAATAAGAATACTATTGCAGAAATCTGTAAAGTATATCTTGAAGTATCATTCTGTAAAAATTTGAAAAGGCACTTCACCAGTACTTCCACACTGCAACAGATAGTAGCGACAACAAAGACTTAGTGTACAGTGCGTCCCCGAAAAACGACGATGGCTTAGTGCATGCGTTAAGAGAGTGTAACAATACGAAATTTAAAATACAACCTTCGGTAACAAAATTACGTTTTATAGTACATCTTGTTCATGATTCTTATTCAGCCAATGCTAATGTATCATGTACTGGATAACCATGAAAATTTTAATAATTTGGAGATAAATCTGGGCGATAAACAAAAGAAATCTTTCGACAATGAGAGGAGGCTATAGCCAAAGCATTTGATGTCATTTCAAAATATACATCTATTAAAGCAGAAATATCTGTTTTTAACACCTTTCAAAACAATACACTTTTGATCAAACTTCAGAATAGAAAAGCAAAAAGAGGGACTTTAAAGAGAAAGTTACTTCCGTGGCAAGTTCTTTGCAATGGCAAATGTATGATTAGAACAAAGAAGAAAAAACATAAAATGAAGCTCAACAGAGAGAGCGCAAGCGGCTATAAGAACAAAGAATACAAGAAAAACAACAGAAAAATCTGCAAAAAATACATCGGGTATAATTAGAAAAAAATTGTATGAAAGATGATGATGTTATTGTGAAGTATGAAGACAATTATTAAGACAAAGGTGATGTCGTAAAGAAGATTACAAAGCCCGCAAAACTTAATATCAAAGGGTTATGTGTAATATATGAAATGAAAAACTATGAAATGTTTGTTTAGAGACAAGAATTTGTTACATTCAAACTTACTTACTTATTGTCTTGTATTGTATACTGTTGAAACGGAGAAAAGAATGTGGGAATTGAACTTTTAAGAGATCTTGATGTAGAACCATTGATGTTCACCAGTAGCAATAATTCATCAACCTCATCTTCTGATGAATGCGAGTAATTGCGAAGCTCAGCATTAAGAAGCTATGATTTATTTGGTATATTCCTTTTACGACAAATCGATTGAATCTATCCTTTGGAACATACATATGAACATATTTTCATAGGTTTTGACGAAATTGGAATACATTCAAATTATAATAATGCGCCGTGCTTGCTTATATATTAACTCTTGTAATTATTTTGTTAAATAAATCTTCCTTTATTTAATGGGTGTCGAGTAAAATAAAGCTACGTTTTAAAATTATTCGATCAACGGTTCGAGCAATTAAAAAACAAAGTATGTATATCAATACGTGCATTATGTAAAATTTATAAATCTATGTGTTATTATTAATTATCTAAGTTGGAAAATGTTTCCAGTTGCCATACTCACTACATTAGTTGTGAGGCGGAGCAGTATCGATGACTTTGTTCATCCAATTTCCCAGATTGGACTTTTTGTCCTCATCTTACACATTGAATAAGATAGGTTTTGTTAAAAAGAAAACTCCTGCTGCAAGAAATCAACATTACTAAATCTAAATAAATATTATATTTCTTATTATGAGAACTTCTCAATCATATCAAATTCAGACATGCATACTGTTGTTCGTACGTAACAATCAAAATTAATATCATCATAGTAACCCATATAATTTTGACGTAAGCGGCAAGACCGTATCAGGAGTTACGCACAGCCTCACCATGGTTTCGCAACGTTTTAAAGTGGTTATTATGTCAAGGGTGTCATTTGAATTATTCAATTCTTAATCTATGGATGGAGAGGAAGAAGAAAATCGAGAAATAACTATCTTTCGACATCGACCACTTTACAAAATTTCCTCGATAAAAGTTTAAATTAAAATACTTTGATGGGATCTTTTGCATATACAGTACACTTATACATTCAGTAAACTCATTTGAGCCATTTACTACGAAAAATGTCACCGCCCGCGGATTTGGAATCACTCGGACTCGGGTTCGCACAGATTTCACGATTGGAAAGGACATCTGGGATTTGGAAATGAAGTTAGGATATCACAGGTACCGAAAAATTAAACATTTGGCCAAAGATAAAACTTAAATTCAATTTTCATTTAAAACTTATTATTAAAAGGAAAATATAATGGCCGAACTTTAAATAAAATAAACATTAACTGGTAAACATTTAATTTGTTTAATGTCTTCTAAATCATTTTCAACTTGCAAAGAAATAAGAAGATCCCACGACTTAAAATATTAATAGACCCTAAATATTCAATTTTATTTCATTAAAAAAAGAGTCTCATTACAATACATATTTATTCATCATATGAAAAAATAAATAAAATTTCTGCAAATATCGAATAAATAGCTTAATTCCCGGTAGCGATTCCAAACGCATTCAAAGTAGACACGCATTGCACATTTTCAAAAGAGTTGTTCGTGGTACGGAAAGTTTCCATCCAGAACAAAAAATCCTACGTTCGTGGAATATATGCGATACGTTCGGAATACACTCCGAACATGTTCAAGGAATTCTCGGGTATGAGGGAGAATTTTAAATCCCACTCTCCCACTTAATACCAAAGCATAGAGGGTAAATTGTACAAGGTTATCGCGAGTTACAGTTGCAATTACGATACCACTGGTATTCTATCTAATCTCGTATTCCTGGTGTTGAATTAATAAAGAAAAATTAGGGAGTTCTACTAATCCTATAATTAAAAAAAGACGTTTAATTTAAAATGATTAGTCTGGTAAAAAGTCATCTATTTCATTGTTATCAGTTAATGCTCAAATTGCAATACGATACCAACTACCATAAAATCGCATAGTTTACCAAAAGATACGCACGAAACCTACTCCTTGCCCTTTTTATCGTTCGTGGTAAACAAAAATCTAGAGGAGATTCCTGACAACACATGCGCGCTAAAATGCAAGAATGTTCTATACCGAATATGTCCGGAATCGTTACCCCGAATAAAGCCAATAGCTCACCCTTGCAAAGTTTATACATTGTGAATTGGACTGAAAAACCTTGACGTCAATGCGGCGTTACTATGCAAAGCCCTCATAACCATCGAAGGTTTACTAAGAGGGAATTTATTAAATCTTTTTGGTCATTTAGAATAATGCTGGGATTCAATATATAAAGTGGCTCTCTACAACATTCATTTTATGGCTTTTGTTTAATTTTACATGAAACGTTTACATTGAACATGCGTGTCCAGTTCTTCTTATATTTGAGGACATGTTCTGCGTAACATAAGATTATACTCAAGTATACCGGCTGCCCCGCTATAAACGATGCAGGGTTCGTTCTTTGAACTGAAACACCTTGCCTATTATAACGTTTTTGGGTACCTCTCTTCAAAATATCATGAATTTAACATGGCCACGCTTTCAACAGCCATATTGTAGATGTTAATTAATATAAAAGAATATCAATGCTTTCCTGAAAACTCAAAAAAAAGCTCAATGGAACAAAATTTCATCCCTCATCCCTCTAGCGTGTAAGGCGTTTAAAATATTGACTGTTAAAAAAACAGCGGAAATTCGCAAATATCTTAAATTATTTCAGTTATTAATAATATGTTAGGGCGTTCCGTTTAAAAAACCAAATCTGTATTGTGCTCATCGCAAACCGATGAACATCTTATATACTTGGAGATAATTTTACAGCACGTTTCCCAATGTTTTTTGTTTGAAGACTTTTTCTCTAAATTGTTCAGGAAAGCAATTACCAGGTGTGTCGGTAATTCCTTTCCGGTTTTTCCGGCAGATGTCACTGGCCATAAGTATGAAATGTTATGATTTGATACATATGTAATTTTATTCTACTGACATTAACCTTAAAACTACACAAGTTACGTTCCGCCAAAATAACAGCGTTATAGATTTATAATTTTTTGAAAATGTCGAGTTTTGTGCCTGAAAACGTGCATTTGCGGCACGCATTACTTTTCTTGTTTCATCAAAAGAAAAAAGCCGCTGAAAGTCATCGTTTGCTAGTAGAGACTTACGGTGAGCATGCTCCAACCATAAGAACATGTGAAACGTGGTTTCGACAATTCAAATGTGGTGATTTCAACGTTCAAGATAAAGAACGTCCTGGTAGGCCGAAAACGTTTGAAGACGCGGAATTGCAGGAGCTATTGGATGAAGACTCAACACAAACTCAAAAACAATTAGCAGAAAAGTTGAATGTGGGCCGAGTAGCAATTTGTGAACGATTACAAGCTATGGGAAAGATCCAAAAGATGGGGAGATGGGTGCCACATGAATTGAATGACAGACAAATGGAAAATCGAAAAATCGTTAGTGAAATTCTGCTTCAAAGGTATGAAAGGAAGTCATTTCTGCATCGAATAGTAACGGGTGATGAAAAATGGATTTATTTCGAAAATCCCAAGCGAAAAAAATCATGGTTATCACCTGGCGAAGCTGGCCCATCGACTGCAAGGCCAAATCGCTTTGGTCGCAAGACCATGCTCTGTGTCTGGTGGGACCAGATTGGTGTCGTATATTATGAACTGTTGAAACCGGGAGAAACAGTTAATAGTGATCGCTACCGACAACAAATGATCAATTTGAACTGTGCATTGATCGAAAAACGTCCACAATACGCTGAAAGACATGATAAAGTGATTTTGCAACATGACAACGCGCCGTCTCATACAGCAAAACCAGTCAAAGAAATGTTGAAATCACTTGGATGGGAAGTTTTATCGCACCCGCCGTACTCTCCAGACCTGGCTCCATCCGACTACCACCTTTTCGCATCGATGGGGCACGCGCTTGCAGAGCAGCACTTCGCCGATTTCGAAGAAGTTAAAAAATGGCTCGATGAATGGTTTAGCTCAAAGGAGGAACTGTTCTTTTGGAATGGCATTCATAAATTGCCTGAGAGATGGACAAAATGTATAGAATCAAATGGCCAATACTTTGAATAAATAAATTTTAACTATCCATTCTAAGTAACGTGTTTTCTTTAGCGAAAAAACCGGAAAAGAATTACCGACACACCTGGTATTTTGCGCCCACGCACTAGACGGACGCGTTGCATTTACATTTTAAAACGCGGTCTACTTTAATGTGTTCTGTTTAACTTATACATAGAGTTAAACAGAAGCTTTTACTTTCTAAAACTGTGCATATGCATCGGGAATCGCCTAGCATGGTCAGTTATCCTAATTTAGGGAGGCCAGTTATTTCTCACAAAGAAGCGTTGTTACCTATTCCATTACTGAAATTATAAGCTAACTTCAAATCATTATATTTACCTACATAATAAAGTTGTAACTCGGGATTCACCTTTGAAACTAAACTTTTATCAGTTTATCCTAATTACCAAAATGATCAGTTATTACGTTAAGATAAGTGATTTTAGTTGACTGGATTTACTTGTAGATCCAACTTTCATGTAGGAAATCCGTTTCTACGCCCTGAGTCTATGCGAACTATTACTCATATTATCAACTGAACAAACGAATGAATCGTATTATACAGTCTGAAAATCCCTAATTAAGCGATCCCGGTGCTAGAAGGCATTACGTTTGACAATCAACTTTACACATTTTAAATCCGAACATATTTATAAACTTTTTCTTGATTATTTTAAATTTATGAGTACGAGAAACCATAAAACACACCCTATCATGTCAACATTCTAAAATTTTTCCTCTGTCAGGAATTAATACTTCAAAAATAACTTTCTTAAGTTTTAGAATTTGTATTTTGTTGCTTCTGGTGATTTTTGGGAGATTCGTACTCATTTAAAAAGCTAAAGAAAAAAAATAATAATTATAAAAAAAAAGTAATTATACGAACTCCTCATATTAAGCTAGTACTGATTCTTAATATGTTGAGATACCATTTTTAGTTTGATACGTCTTCCAACCTTAAAGATACCTATGTTGGTAATGACCATTAGGGTTTCCTAACGGTCATAACTGATTGTTTAATCCAGCATGAATTAAACGTTGAATTGCAAATTCTTCTGGAAGTTTTGCATTCTAAATACATGGGAATTTGAATTGCTCCAGGAGCGAGAATTAAGCAAACTTGGCTTCATTCGCCTAGACAATGTTATCCAAAATAACTCGCACACTTGAGACTACATTAAAATAAATTCGCAAAAATTATGTGTTTGAAATTGTGCCCTAACCCTTCAAAAGTTTTTCAAAATCGGTATCAATCAATTTAACTGTGTTTGGTGACGGCTTCTGTTTTTGTGGATACAAAGCTACAAAGTTGTAAAAAACAAGCGAGAAAGGAATGAACTAAAAATCTTTGAACAAACACAGATTCTTCAAAATATGATTTAGGTGGTTTAAATCTATAAATCCATATATACATAAGTATAATACCATAAATTCAACAACATTGACAATAGCAAGTTTCTTTGTAATTTTGCAAGGCAGTACTGTGCGTACAAGACATTGTTGGTTTTGGCCAATTTGTTAATAGTTAAAAATCAGTTATAATGTCAAATAAAAATTTAATTACTGATAAAGTCTATTGTATGTTATGTTATACAATTTTTCATTTGTAAACTATTTTTTTTTCTGTAATGAATTTAGTAATTTTGATTTGTATTTCGATCTTTATCTAAGAGAGGCTTAGACTTGACTATTATGATGTACCACACATAATTTTGTCTTATATTCAGAGAAGGAATTCAATTCCAACTAAGTATTAAGCGCACATTCTCTATAAAAATGCATAGTCTAAACATCCACAAGATTAGAATAATAAAAAGATATTAACTAGCAAACCGTTAACTGGAGCGAATCTACTCAACAGAGACGTACGAATTCAATAACCGCGACACTAAAAAAAGAGATACGTGCATGTAGTGACGTGTATCTCTACCTTGTGTGCCTCATCTTTGTGGGATATATTGTAAATACCTATTCTATTGAATATAAAATAAGGGCGTATATTCTTATTGAATAAATAGAAGTAGGCAGGCATAATAATAAAAGAATGTTTATTGGCAAATATTAGGCCTACATTTAACATACATTTAATTATGTTATTTAATATAATTACGCAATCTTCTGTGTTTTTACTAAGGCCTTCGACTACTTACAACATTCCATTTTGCTAAACTAGTTAACTAGGTATGGTATCAAAGTAAATGCCCTATATTGGATATAATCATACCTCAGAGGCTGCACGCAGTATGTCCGGATACAGTATAAGCAGGAGGCATCTCTTAAAAGCGTTGGGTCCAGTTGCTTACCTGCCCTTCATGACGTCTTTCAGGAAACTATATTGGATTCTCTTCAACTTATATACAAATGACATATACAACTTCTGCTCGAATATACTAGTTTGCATGTATGCGGATGATACCATCGTACTCGCAACTGGATCGACTTTACCACAAACTGAGACACTAGCAAATAGTGCTCTCTATAGATTACATATCTGATTTTGTGCCAACATATTAAGCCTTAATAACGAAAAGACAAATTTGTTGCTTTTTCACACGCGTCAGCACACACAAAATACATATGCCTCGGTAGATATTCATGGTATACCTATCATCAAAACAGAGCTAACAAAATTTCTCGGTGCGCATATTCAGGATAATCTCCCCTGGAATGTTCACTGTGACCACTTAGTAAAAATGTGACATACCAAGATGTTTCTGTTTTGCAGCCTGAAGAATCAACTACGACTACACACATTATTATAGGTATACCATACGGAAATTGAGTCGCGGCTGAGGTACTGAATACTCCTCTTGGAATCCTCGTCTATGGCTTTGAAGGTCTTTGTGGTACAAAAGCAACTTGTTAGAATATTAGATAGACATAGTCACATAAACCTCTTTTTCAAACGTTGTCTATTCTAACTCTTCCGTCATTATACATCCTTGAAGCTGTCTGCTACTACCATAATCACAAGGAAGGATATGCCGCTAAAAAAAGGCATATCTCTATGAAACCCGACGAAGAAATGATCTTCATATTTCCAAATGTGTATTACACATTACTGATAAAGGATTAACGGGCACTGAAAAAAATATATAATAAATTACCTCGTGAAATAAGACTTAGCGCCAGATATAAGCTATCCGCTAAAAAGTATTTAATAGAATAAAGCCACTATAGTACAGAAGAGTTTCTTAACCGCAACGATTAACCAACAGGGTTTAGCCACCCCATCATTTTATGTTCTATTTTGTTTTGTTTCTTTCAATTTTCATTCATTTTCTGTGTGATTTATTACTGATTTATTATCCTCTTGGATACTTATAATCAAACTCGAACAATTTAAAAAACTTGACAAGCAGACGGCAAAGTAATACCATAGAACTAATATAATATTCTATTACTGCATTACCTCAAAGAGTACTGGAAATATTACGTTTACATTGAATATATATAACATTTAATTACCACATGTTCTTACGAAGTAGGATTAATTGTACGGTTATTAAATTCTTTCATTGTACCTCACACCTTCCAACAATGGCTGACACTTCTATTAATGTTCCTGTCATCTGCAGGAACAACCACAACAATCATCTCAAATTAATACATGGAATAGACGGCAGTGTTCTCGTAACGCAAATTATATCTTAAAACCAAAAATTAGTAAAAGGCAACACTGTAACTTATTTCCAAACAAAATAAAAGTTTTACACGTATTGGAAGGTTACTACAGGTTTGATAGCATTAAGGTGGCGAACGCGTTATTTAGTTGCTCTAGCTACAATTTAGTAGCAATAACAGTGTTCTAAGCGATAAGGGAACCAACACATAAAAAATGTGTTTGTTCACAGAATATATTGTATCGGTTATGATTAATTTCTTATGTCCATTTTAACCAAGTGTTCCAAAAATAAAAATATGCCCTTTAAATTAATACCAAATATTTATTTACTAACATATTTTTTAATTGTTTTACATAAAGGAGGCCCATGAAATTGTTGGAATTAAGGTTGATGTTCAAACTAGTATCCGTTATAATCCAAGCACTGCTAACAACGATGACTAACGGTAACTGATTGTTTTGATTGATTAACATAAACTTCACAATCCTGACCCTTTATTTTATATATTAGTGTGGTTATTAAAATTTATGGGTTCTTTCTTTGATTATTGTAAAGAATAATTTATTTGAATAACGTGGTTTATGGGTAACCGCTTTAACATTTTTTGTAACCCTTCCGGTAGTTGTCTTCTTTATTTTGGTTGTAAGGGTTTCCTTTAAGTAAGATATGTGCAACTCATTTTTTGGTATATTTATTTGAATATTCAAAAGAGTAATTATTATTTAGTATTTTTTTTTTAATTTCCTCGATATTTTGGTTAATATTATTTTTTTGTGAATCTGCCAAATTAATTATTATACCTATTTTGTATTTTTTTATTTTATAAATCAATCTGTATGTATTTGTTGGTTTTTATTTGAGATTATATCTAAGAAATTGATTGTAGGGTTCTTTTCCGTTTTCTATTGTAAATTGGATTCAGGGATGGATTGAATTAAATTTTGTTAAAATGTATTGATCTTTATTTTTGGATATAGATGCTATACAATTGTCAATATATCTCCTGAAAAATGAGTTGTTCCAACTTTTCCATTATTAAATTTGCTACAACAGCTGAAATTGGCGAGCCCATTACTGTAACGAAACTGTGTGCATAGACACAATCTTGAACTACTGGAAATTTTAATGCAAAATTGGGGATTCCCCTCATGTAACAATATGCATGTTTAACCGTTGATACTCTAGCCTATAGCTTATGTCTAGTTTATATTGGTATTAATCCACTGCGTACTGAAAAGCTACACAATTTGCCGATGTACAGTGGAAGGCAATCATGTTGCTCATATAAAGTACAAATAAAGATAACCACGTCTTCAAAATATTGATGTCGTACAACAATTTGGGTCTTAAGGATCTCAACCCTTATGTTTGAAAATTCAATTTTTTTGCTTTTGTGATTTTTGTTCAATATGTTGGCCATCAGTTTGAACATTTATTTTATTAAGCATCATTGGATTTATGTAATTTAAGTAATTTCTGTTTTGTCCTTTAACTTAGAATAGAATGAATTGAGTTTTAAGCGGAAAGCAATTGATTACGGTAACTCAGCATGTGAACCATGCCAAAGGTGAAAAACTGCGAAGGGTACGATGGGAACAGTAGGCTTTTATATTGGCGGACAAGGAGAGGCGTTTCCTAGCCTAGCGTTCGTGCTCTGTCAAATGAATTTTGGTATAGCGTCCTGTTTCGTCAATATACTCTAAGTCACACGAACAAGGGCTCCTGCGAATACTTTTATTTCCCTTAGGAAGGAAAGCAAAGGTGCTTGCGGATAATTCTGTTAATATCTTTACTATGAAAACCATTATTGGAGAACCCCTCCTCTTCAACAATGGTAAGAGAGGGTTTTCTCTTTTGCGGGACAAATCGAACAGACCCGGTTTAAGCTTGATTCCTTTTAAGAGCAACTTTACTCACTTCATCTCGAACTCGCACAAATTTTGGGCCCTGGCGATAGATGTTTCTTCGACAGAATTACATCTGGCCACTAAAATTTCAGAAAGTCATCTTCAAGAAACTTCCCAATAAGCAGATGTCCACAGTTATTATCATACCAATTATCAGATCAAACAAATAACAGAAATCATCAAGGGCAGTTTTAATAACATTAGTTATTGTATACGTCATTCGAAATAAGGCCGAGTGCGTTGATTGCTTAAAACGTTCATAAATTAATGAACTATCTGAGAGAACTGAAAAAAATTATTTTTAAAATGAAGAACAATATTAAATCAAATTAAATATTTATAGAATTTGATTCATATTCAAATATGGCAATATTAACGCTACATTATATGTTTCATCTCAGTTTAAAATGGACTTTAAGCCGAATAGACTAAGCGGGAAACCAGAGCAACAGTCCAAGGTAAGTTGTGATTTGCTGAAGCACGTTAGTAGCCGCATTTTAATTTCTTCTTCTATTATCTCATAACTTTAACCTATTTTCAAGTGTATCAATTATTGTCAATAAATACACATTTATTGATTTTGAGAATGAGAATCTAATTAAAGGTAGGCTGTTTAAATTATGATCGCCTAATACAAGAAATTTCTATATAACATTGTTAATTTTCCAAAGTTTCTGACTCTTCCCGTAAATAAAAACACAAGAAGATTTATTAATTATGCACATATACAAAAACTGCAATCGATTAACGCAATGAAAATGACATAAAGAGAAAGATAAATATTGAAAATACGTAGATAAAAATTTTACAACGGGATCTTTTCATTTTAGCAAAGAAACAAGCTCCTTGCTTAATGGTACGGAACATAAAGAAGCGAATAAAAAATGGGAATTGGTTTTGAGTTACCTATCCCAGTTCACCTTATTCTGCTACATTTGCTACTCCTACATTCCAATTTGATTTATTTTCGCGGGTCTTTGTAGAGTATGAATCATATTACATTCCAGTGCAATATACCTTTTATTGTTCTGAAATATCAACAGCTACCGTAAAGGGAAAGCAATTCTATCTTTGAGAATCTCGGTAAAGAAAACAAAAACAAGAGATTATGTATCTTTCTTCAGCGGATCTGCATGCATCAGGGGGAAAATATGAATTTAGATATTTTAAAAATTTCAGTAGAATACTTACTGTAGTTTACATTGCTGTGTTGCTGCTAGGTTTAACGCGATCTAGATTCCGGTTATTAGCATATCCATAATGGAAAAAATATTTAAAAATTTGTGAAATGTATCCAGACACTTGTATATTAGTATGCGTCGTTGTATTAAGAATCAACTTTTTCATATTTTTTTATGTGCGACTATATTTTAACTAATTTACGAATATCAAATTTATTAACCCTTTTCGGTTCACAGATTTTTTCGACAACGTTCTAGCAGGTACAAGCCATTTTCAGCGGCTTTGTTGATAACGTTTTAAAATAATTTAAAGTGTAACAGGTATAATAAATAAAAGAAGGTGTTTAACGAAAACTCTTACTTGGCAAATTAGTTTTCACAATTAAATAAGGTGTAATATATTTTTTAAACAATTCCCTGGATGAAGGCCAGATTAATATTCCCTGATTTACAGTTTTTTGCCGTTAGGGTTGTTAGAATTCAAACTTATATAAAAATTAAGCAGTCCGTAACTTTTTAAATGAACTATTTTCGGTCATTTAATTTGGGAATTGAACTGAAACAGAATGTCTCATACACGTACGCACATGCACATATTTTTTTATCGAAATATCAGATACGACTGTGGTTCAGAAAACGGTATAGCCCTGAATATTTAACGCGAGTGTCTTCTTTTCGGTTTTACGTATAACCATTACAGCAAACAGTAAGATTTAAGGTCTTTCATTGTTCTTCAAAGTATTCTCCACGAACATAGGTATACTTTTCGGTTCCTTTAAACCAAGTCATCAGCTGGAACAGCCAAAATTGCCATTTTGAAGGCTGCCTCTTCCGGTGATTGGTATCACTGATCACGCAGTCCATTCTTGATTCTACGGAACGTAAGAAAATCGTTGTGCCTTATGTTAGGACTGAACAGAGAATAATCTAATAACTCATTGTTCTGCTGCTCTAAAAACTCAATCGCTTTTTGAGCTCTAGCTGAATACATATTATCATGGTGGAGGATGATTCGTCGTTGTGGGTTGTTTTTTCGGAGCACGGCAATCACTGGGAAACAAAAGGTTGTATACCAATTTGCATTAAACGTTCTTTGATCTAGTAAGAAAATTGTAACAACATGACTTGAAATTGAGATAAGAATTGTAACCATTTTTCTCGGCACACTTCGGAAACAGATAACTATTTTCGACTTGTCCTCATCTTGAAATACCCACAGCATCTTTCAATGTTCAGGTGAAAGGTGCGCGATCTGACTAGAAAGTAACTTTCTCAAAGGCAATTCGTCACGCAGAATTTTTTGGACTAACGTCTTTGTGTTTCGATCTCGCGGTATGCCACATGTCGATCTCCCTTGATCAGTTAGTGCACAGCAGCGATGATTTTTTGAAAGATGTACTGCTTCATTACCAAAAACAAAAAGCAACTCGACAACACGTTACTGTTGAAATGATCTTTTACAGAGGTTGAAAAATTTATTGCAGAAAATGTTCTCGGCTCAATTCCACTTTTCAAGTGACTGATGAATTTTAAAAATTTGTGTAGCTAAATCATTTGCCATATCTTAAGGAAACTTTGGATTTAAGTTCAATAAATATTCAGGTTAATTTTGATAGGTTGCGTTTCATTGGTGGGCGTGTATGTAAAACTAAAAAGACAACCCTCATAATAGCTCGTGGCTGACCAATCCCAGCTGCAATTGAAAAAAACTTAAAGATACAAAAATTTACGACACTACTGCATCATATAGCAAGTATTACTTCTTTGAAGATTGTTTCGCCATTTGTAACCTCTTCATGGACGAATTTAATTTTGAAATTAAAATAGCAAGAACAAATTTTTGGCTTTATTATAAATTCGTACGAAATGGTATGATATAAAGAAGTGATAGAAATATTCGTATCAAAGAAAATACCGGGAAAAATATCTGTTCACAAATGACCAGAAGAGTTTACTGATGGAATGCTTCCATACATTCTGGACATTTGTTTTCTCTGCACCTGTTAGAGATGTATTTTTATTGGATAATATCCTCAGCCATCAGTCCGAATATCGGGAATAATTCTGGTCCAGGTTATTTTCTTCTTGGGTACGGTTTCAGAGGACGGCCTACCTCTCTTTCGCGAATTATCATGTAGATTAATCAGTGTTGACGCGATTGATGAATTCTAAGAGCGACATTTTTGCATTCAAAATTTTTTATTTGTTATAACATGTGGATAATAAGCAATCATCCTATCCGACAAATCCAGGCCGCCCGTGAAACGGCTATATTGTGCAGCATGCGGCCTCGTAACGTCAACGTACATTTCTTCTTTCTGTCCTATCCTAGTAGAATTTTTACCAGCAAACGACGATATCATGTGAGCATTATTATATCTATTGATAAAGTGGGTTTTAGAAATACTTATAGAAACGTTTACCCGTAATTAACATTTCATAGACATGCATTCGCTTCTTGATTTTGACGTTAAGTATAGTTTACTTTGGTGGTTGTAGCATACAACATTTGTTGGTGTAATATTTACAATAACATGTACATTACTCAGAACAACGCTAAAATGCTCAAACTTCTTTAAGTTTATTTGAAACTGCAACAGTTTATTCCACAAACTAACATAAGTTCAGGTAGCACTTGCTCATTCTGATGCTGCATCTAATATGTATTCGCTTAGGGGATACATGACGGCGGTTTTAGATTCATGCATATCGTTTTTTATGATAATGAGGTTTGTGTTACTAAATACATTAGGCTAGTGACCAGGTTGCTACATCTTTGGTGGTAGTACAGAACTTTTGGGCGATTTTGATCTGCCACATCTACAAGAATGTTGGCGTTGTGATAGCACTATGGGGTTTACTAGAACGTCATAGTAATCACACAATAATTACCCTCGGTTCCAATAGATCATAACAAATTTGGTGGAAGGAACACATCCTTTTCTCCGTGCACGTATACATAGCTATATTTTCATTTATCAAAAATTTATTGCAATTCTAACTACAATAAATAATAAACATTAGATACCGACATAATATTTACTATTGTTTATCATACACAAACACAAGGAACTTGGGAAAAAAACAACACCAAGTAACATAACCACCAAATTCTCGGTAAAATACGTTTACGAGGGATTTTGCGCTTTATTGCTTTTTACACAATGACACAGAAGTAAACGGCCACAACGCTAGCCATTTCGCAGAAAAGGACCATGTTTGTGCATCATTAGTTAAGTTTGAACATAATGTACACATATGTAAGTGCTTATATCTCTGAAGAGGTTGTAATCTTACATCCCGAATTCAGTTTTTCCAAAAATGAAATATAGTTAATAGATTTTTTTTACAGGTTTGACATTTATCCTGTAAGTACGTTGATAAATAAGATACAACTAAGAACATCGAAGCGACTTACCAATACAATAATGAACCCAAATTATCCATCCACGAGATTCACATTTGCAATCGCTTTTGCAAAATGTACCATAATAACTTTTGTATCGCGAACAAAAGTTCTAAATCAACTAAATTGCAAACCATGTAATAAATAAATTCGAAAGTGAAAAGTTCATTCCCCGCTAACTTTTCAAGATTAAACATTATAGCATCTAAAATGTAAAAAGCCAGGTGAATAACAGCTGCTGTGTATAAAGTCTAATAGCGCACATGTACCATGTACATACTACATTAATTAAAATTATAATGTCCGGAAAGTTTTCCATAATTTAATAAATAGTTTCGTAACCTTTCAAGCGCCATGTTATTTACTCATTTTGCAAATCATCGAAGTAGTGACGTAGTTCATTGTATTCAGTCTTTAGAACTAGGCGTTACATTTTTGAGTACCTATCCAGAGCATATGTGGGAGATAATTCATTCCCTGAGCAATTTAGTTTTGTACAACAAATAATTACATTCAAGAATACAGGAATATTCCTCTTTTGGATGCCTCTCTTCAACTGATGTACACCAATCCCCTAGCTACTTTAATTTTTGAGATGCTCTGCATTTTTGCGAAATACTGTGGTTTCTTTAACAGTCGATATCTTAAACCCTTTGCAGTATTATTCAAATTTTATTCTATTGAGTATTTCTTAGTTTTCGGCAACACATCGACAAAATGTTGGCATCAACAACCGTTGCCATGTTTGACTCATGTTATTTCTATTTTTTATGTTTTTCCAGAATCTGATAGAAAAGCTAATCAGGAATCTTTTTATACACGTCTTTATTTTACGCAAAATCATGCAAATATCTTTTTGCCAAAATCCATTGTACGCGACGACGAAAGACTATCAATTTTTGTTTTTCTAAAGAAATAATCTATAAAACGTACAATTTCAACATCTGCATGAGGTGACCAGTATTTTCGTGCTAACCTTTCAGCAGTAGTATTTTGTATTATGTGTTGCGTTGAGAAATTTATCTAGAAAATACTTTCGTAAATATTTCTATTTAGCTAAATTACGTAATTTTTAGGCAACTTTCAGCAGTTCCTTTCTTATGCTCTATACTAAGAAAAAGAATGTTCAGGCCAGTACAAATGCCTTCAACGAACTACAAATTTTAGCCACCTATTGGCAATACATTTTAGTCGTTCATAGAAAGCAGGTAATTTTGAAGAGATGCTCTGAATTGTGTTTACGTATAACTAGATATTTTATTATATGTTCTTGTGATAGTTACTTTAAAAATCTTGCGAATTCAAAATAAAGTTTTTTTCGCTGCGTTTATTTCTTGACAGATTTTAAATATTTGGATAGAAAAAACCCTTTGAAATAATTCGATAGGACCCACCCTGGTTACATTTGAAAAAGGTGGATTTTTAAAAGAAAACGATATTTTAAAATTTTAAAGGAAAATAATTCTCAACAGATAAAGGATTCTATTAGATTTGGATTATTTTTCATAATGATAATCCAAAATAAACGCGGTTGATGAGAATCACAAACAACTATCTAATTTTGCTTTTAAAATTTACATAGATAACGTACAAGATACTTGTTTCCAACAAAAAATTTTAGAGATCATACGTAAAATAAATCGATAATTCAAAAAAATGTAAAATTTAGTGTTCCATTTAAAAATCAAAAACTCACTAGTTACTTCTGGTTTGCTCCAAAGTGTCATTACACTTTCGATGAAACCGGAAGTAAATTGGACATTATCAAAAAAAAAACAAAAATAACATGGTCTAGTATAAGCCCTCAAAATTTAAATTCTTATCTGAAGTAATAGAAAAATTGCAGGATGTACCCGCTTGTCGTTGTTACCCGGTATATCGATCTACTTCATTTTGTAGGACACTGCAGGTGTCATTTCCATTGAGCCGTAAGGAATATGTCCATGTCTCTAAATGAAGCATACAGTACATCAACATTTCACATACCGGTGGTAGTTGAATCACTCTATGGTGGTTATAAAAAGCAGCTAATTGAACTAATTTTCTATAGAGTCTTAATAAATGTTACAGGCTGATTCCCTGATTTATTTCAAAAGTAGTAGTTTATTATGTTTAGTTAGATGAAAACCCAAACTTTAAAGGTTTGGCAAAAAACAGTTACAGAAAGCAGACGCAGTTTACCCAACCCAACAGATTTTCATTCAAATCCGAACGGTGCGAAAGCGACATCTAATACTCAAATAGTCGAATGTGGTGTGTTTAATAATGTTGCTATGCCCAGTATTAATTAAGTCGGCCTTTTAAAAACATTACCCAATGCGTTTTCCCAAACTTCATTTATCCACCTTTTTTGATTAGCTGAAATAGTATTCCTTTAAAAAATTCCCATTGCCAGCAAGATTTAATCCTTCTACAGTCAAATGAATTCGTGTTTATCTAATACTATTTAGCTGCGAACCTAACCTATCCCTCGTCATCAAACACTGCACTCACAATTCCTTGAGGCGACCGATGAATTTCCTGTGATAGTAACAGCCTTTCGTAACCAAAAAATGTATCCTGCGGTCTGCAATCTCTCCGAGGTGCCTCAAATACAAAAGTTTGCCCTATGCGGTTTTCATCCAGATTTTCATATCCAAATCGCTTTCAGTGTCATAATTATAGGTTATGGTACTCCCATAAACCAATTACCGCAGGTCACTTTTCTTTTCAAACGAACATTTCAGCGAGTAAAACATAGTTTTGTACTGGATTCTATCTGAAATATTGAAAGTATCGTTACTAAAATGCGATTCGAAGCGTTCGAAGTAAGTACGTTCGCAATCGATGTCAATGACCCATGCTGACGCGCGAAATTCGAATAGATGGAAAGCGAATTCTCGTTCGTCTGGTAACATCCTACTCTCGTTGGAAATGCGGAGTTTTTATTCTTCTTCGTTTCTAAAACACGATAGAAATAACGTTACATTCCATGAATCTGGATACACGGGGACGGCCATTTTGTATCTCATTACGCTGGGCCCAACAAAACTCACTAATTATGGTCTGTAACATTCGATAATCTTGTCTCCTGTTACGCATTTTCATTAGAAGTTTCCCCTAAAAGCGTAAAACTGATTAATTTTTCGCCGAACCAAATACCGCTGTTAACCTACCTCTTTCTCGTATTATATCTTCCAAATAATTATTTTAATTTATATTTTTCAAGTAACAAATCATTCGATTTCTTACATAAATTGATAATAAAAACTGTATCGCAATAATTAATCGACGAAGAAGAAAGTAGTTTCGATGACGAATTCGAACTGCATACGCTTATGGGATATATGTTA
Organism: Marronus borbonicus; assembly: GCA_902655005.2. Taxonomy (NCBI): domain Eukaryota; kingdom Metazoa; phylum Arthropoda; class Insecta; order Coleoptera; family Scarabaeidae; genus Marronus; species Marronus borbonicus. The sequence goes on from LR737395.1 coordinate 6,657,487, forward strand.
CATACCCTGTACCCTTAATAAACTCGTTCATTATAGCTTGACTGCAACTCGATTTATATAGGTAATGGATACTTACACTTGGCTTGATTTAAAATTTCAATTTCTAATTCGGAATAAAAGCTCTTCGGATGCGACGCTATCCGCGTCGTGGACTCTCAAAAAGGTGATCCCATCCGTCGGATAGCCGTCTCGTCGCGAGAATGCGGAAAATTCACGTTTTTTCCCGCGCATCTTGACAGTTCGATCTGACGCGACTACCGTTGATCGCGTTGCTTTTTGCCCACAGTGGGGTAAAGGATTTTTCGCGCCTACATTCGAGCCCACGGAGCGAAATCGAAAAATCGCTTCAGCCTACCAGACGCTTCGAGGATATAGCTCGCTGTATGAACTATTCTCGCGTCTCCTCCGAGAGGTCTAGATTGCTTATAAGGGCGCCTACTTTTGCCCATATTGCTTGTTTTCGCCGATCTCGCATTTCTAACCGAGAACGTTTAATTTTGTTCACAATCGCAATCACCAAGGATACTTTTTGCTGAACCATCTATTAACAAACCATATCGTAACCAGTAATATATTATGTCGATAAATAATAGATATTGCACTATTACAACTATCGTCTCAGCGTCACACACACATATCGTCCAGTCACATCAGTGGGTTCCACCAATTGAAAGTAAAGGTTCCTCTAATGGTAGAAAGCTTTCTCTCTAAACAAAAATTCCTCTTTCCGGCATATTACCTTTGGAGCATAAGTAATAGAATGATAATACAAGTCCAGCCAAGGACAGTAGTGGTGAAAACAGAGAATAACTTCCTTTGTACTCCATTTTCTCGTCTAAATGAATGTAAAATCTTAAGTACAAGTACCGTAAAAGCTAAGGCGTATCAAAATGTAATTTCATTAATTAGTAATCGACCGGTCAGTCTTTGCCAAAATTGTCGGTCTTTTTTAGTGCTGTGTGTGGTGTAAAATGTCATCGAAGGGCGCAGTATCTCAACTACAGTTGCATCCGTGCATCTTGCTACATCAAAGTAAATAGTTTCGGTTTGTGTTCCTACATGTGTGTATTAAACAATAAATTAACCGACTTTGGGTCTATCTGTCACAGCAGTATCTTGTGTCTAAATAAATCTCTGTTAAGTTGAAGAATTCAAATTGGAATTCAAGTGTGAGTTGTAGTAAAATAATCAAAAAGAGCTATTTGTCAGAAAGAAGCCACATAAAAAGACCCTAAATTTCTAAATTTTCTCCAATTTTCGCCCCGTAAAACGTTACAATATGTGTAAAAATGATTAAATGTTACAATCACAGATTTAAAGTATGTACAGCCACCATTTACACCCAATACCGCACAATGCACGATATATGTGTTGGGAAATTATTTGGTTTGTTGTGTTATTTTGTGTTATACGCCAGTAGCATGCTTTTGTGTGTAGTCTATATCTTGATATAGTCAATAACCACGTTTTAAAAAGTAAAATACTTAATGCTGAACCCTCATCTATAAAATGTACCCAATCAAAAGATTTTACTTCACTTTAGTTTTCCTGTGGCGTTTTTCGTATTATTCCATACTTCGTTTATAATAAATTTATATTTTACGACAACCATGAATAAAAATCTTTCATGCGATATATAGCGAACTCTAAAATGCTAGAATTTCGGTTCGCACCCTTCGTTTTTCTGCGCGGTTGTTTCTTTATGCACGCGCTCCAAATACTACGACGACATAAATTTTTAATAAAGCTTTCAATTTGAACTCGAAACACATACGCGAAATAAAATTGCAAATAATAAAACTAAAATATTTTTACAGGTTTTTTCCAAAGCGAAAGTTTCGTTCAGCATCGGTGGAAAATTTTACAGCGGACACACACTGTCTTACACTTACTTGCCCGATCGTACTCTGGAGAGATCTCGCAACGTTTCAATTAACCTTCACCATCGGATCGCTCGCTTTGTCAAGCTTCGCCTGTTCTTCGCTGACCGATGGATTATGCTCAGTGAAGTGACGTTTGATTCTGGTAAATTAACAGCAGCACGTTTTTATATCTATATTTAATTACTATACAGAACCACCATATATCTCTTTGGGCGTGGAATCAATTTGAGTGTATAAAGTGAATGATTATTTCACAATACGGCCCAATTTGCAGTTTGGAATAATAATTTTGAAACAAATATTGATGTCAAATGACTGTAAACGCTCAAACTTATTTGAAAGATGAGTGATTGCTTCAATAATTGACAATAGCATTAATGTGTCGTAAAGAAAATATAGACTATAATAATTTAATCACTAATTATATTAAGTATACCTATAAAAGTGTAAATTGCACATTTACGAAGCATAGTAAAACTTAAATTAAACACTGTTAAAGGAGGGGTGACGTTAAGGGCCTTAGTCGCTCCCTCCCTTCATTTTCGTTTTTACCTATGAGTATAGAATACCACTTATAATTAGAATTACACACCAGTGTTTGCTGTATATTATGTATCGGATTTTAATCTGTAGTTAAACTATTTTATTTTATTGAAAATTATGATATGCACTGCGCGGCAGCGCAATTGTGCAATCAATTAATTAAATTTGAACCGCTTTATTTTTCTAAGAAATGCTCCGAGATATTGTTAAAATAAACATTTTTGGACTAACTTTAAATTTCGCCAATTCTGCTTTTCAAGTAGTGACGTAATCGAAATTTTTTTTAAATGATAGCACCTGCTTCTTTTTATTTCCATAGATCCTTTAATTGCCTAAAGGATACCATCAAAATTTTAATACCTCATATAACAACATTTTGAATAGAAGTAATTTAAAGAATGGAAAACGTAAACCTTATTAATAACAAAAGCAAAGATAAATGCTGTTATTCAAATGTTTCGAATGTCAGCCACAGGTCTCATGACAATAGGCAAATCTATGCGAACGACATCCAAACGACTCATTTTATACCTAATTCTGTTTTTCAAATCTTCTAGATTTTGTAGTGTATAAACCTCGATTTTTGTTTTTAAATCGCCCATAAGAGAAACTCAAGTAGCGTAAGATCTGAGGACCTGACGGGCCGCTCTATTTGTTTGAGACTACCGAGCCATTGTCATTTGATAAAATAGGATCATCTTCAGTAGGTACAAGTGGATACCTTGAAAAATCCAAATATCACTGCCCCCTGAGGGTTGCCAACTATCCCTGCCCACTTATTCAATTTGCCAGTGTCGAGTATGTACCTCAGTAATTCAGTGTGATGATTCTCTCTACTCCAGTACGTGCGATGTTATCGATGTACTGCTCTATTTAGGCCAAATGAGGCTTCATTCGAACAGAGAATTTGATGGATGAAGCATGGATTACGGCTGCAGAAATCCTGTATTATGCACAGAACTGCATAGCTTTGTACGTTGCTCCTGAACATACCTTTGGTAAACAAATGATTGCCTTTTTGTGCCGCCGCAAAGATCAGTAGCCTGAAAAGAGCATTTAATTCATCCAAAGTTGTTTTTGAGTTAGTGTTTATTCTTGTTGTAATTTGTGGCTTTCACTACTATTTCAGAATTGTTATGATTATAAATTCTGAGAAAGAAAAGAAAATTATTTTGAAGTTTAAGTGTTATCTCTGTGATTACCCTGAGATATTGTTTTTCACTTATTTGGCCTTATCCAAACCATTAACGAAACTTTATGTTTTTTCCCCCATTTTAAATTAGGTTATCGCTCATGTCCAAGCTTAAGGCATCAATAAATGACCATAATTAACAACCTATGTGTCTAACTTGTTAATACCAGGTGTGTCGGTAATTCCTTTCCGGTTTTTCCGGCAGATGTCACTGGCCATAAGTATGAAATGTTATGATTTGATACATATGTAATTTTATTCTACTGACATTAACCTTAAAACTACACAAGTTACGTTCCGCCAAAATAACAGCGTTATAGATTTATAATTTTTTGAAAATGTCGAGTTTTGTGCCTGAAAACGTGCATTTGCGGCACGCATTACTTTTCTTGTTTCATCAAAAGAAAAAAGCCGCTGAAAGTCATCGTTTGCTAGTAGAGACTTACGGTGAGCATGCTCCAACCATAAGAACATGTGAAACGTGGTTTCGACAATTCAAATGTGGTGATTTCAACGTTCAAGATAAAGAACGTCCTGGTAGGCCGAAAACGTTTGAAGACGCGGAATTGCAGGAGCTATTGGATGAAGACTCAACACAAACTCAAAAACAATTAGCAGAAAAGTTGAATGTGGGCCGAGTAGCAATTTGTGAACGATTACAAGCTATGGGAAAGATCCAAAAGATGGGGAGATGGGTGCCACATGAATTGAATGACAGACAAATGGAAAATCGAAAAATCGTTAGTGAAATTCTGCTTCAAAGGTATGAAAGGAAGTCATTTCTGCATCGAATAGTAACGGGTGATGAAAAATGGATTTATTTCGAAAATCCCAAGCGAAAAAAATCATGGTTATCACCTGGCGAAGCTGGCCCATCGACTGCAAGGCCAAATCGCTTTGGTCGCAAGACCATGCTCTGTGTCTGGTGGGACCAGATTGGTGTCGTATATTATGAACTGTTGAAACCGGGAGAAACAGTTAATAGTGATCGCTACCGACAACAAATGATCAATTTGAACTGTGCATTGATCGAAAAACGTCCACAATACGCTGAAAGACATGATAAAGTGATTTTGCAACATGACAACGCGCCGTCTCATACAGCAAAACCAGTCAAAGAAATGTTGAAATCACTTGGATGGGAAGTTTTATCGCACCCGCCGTACTCTCCAGACCTGGCTCCATCCGACTACCACCTTTTCGCATCGATGGGGCACGCGCTTGCAGAGCAGCACTTCGCCGATTTCGAAGAAGTTAAAAAATGGCTCGATGAATGGTTTAGCTCAAAGGAGGAACTGTTCTTTTGGAATGGCATTCATAAATTGCCTGAGAGATGGACAAAATGTATAGAATCAAATGGCCAATACTTTGAATAAATAAATTTTAACTATCCATTCTAAGTAACGTGTTTTCTTTAGCGAAAAAACCGGAAAAGAATTACCGACACACCTGGTATATTGCCTATTTAAGACCATTTGAAGATGATTACGATATATATCTATATTTATGTATATAGCTGGCTTATAACGGTATATCTACAGAGCCAGTTGAGCTCAAATGACTCTATCATTTCTAAATACGAACGCTTTGATTACATATATTATTATGTGTTTGCGTTCTGGCCGTCACCTTATTGCTTTTCAACTTCACACTTCTCGGTTTATGTGAAATATATTTCCCACACCTCATCGAACTAACCCATCGTCACTGTACGGAATTGGCGTGATACTGTATCCAGAGTCCATCTTTGGGATTGCTTCTTAGAAGGGTTACGCAATGCTAATGTATTGCGGTTAATCATTTCCGTAAGAATCTTCTGCATCTACCATGTATTCTTCATTCGAAGGTTGACGCCCTTTTTGTTTTTCTGATTAGATGGCAACAATTCTTTAAAGTCACTGCTACAAATACCTTCCAATTCAGATTGAGATGGATTAAAATCGCCTCCTACGTTATTTTCGACTGCACTTCCACTTGCTTATTCAATATATGACACCTCCTCGCAGTATTTTTCTAGTTCTCTATGGGTGAGACGTCCTCCCATTGCTTCGACCTCTTGCGAAATCAAGTTATACTACTGGGAAAATACATCATCGATCAAAGCTTTTAATCATATTTCACACTAGTGTTAATACTAGCCTTTGTAAAATTACGATTCAAATAGAATTTCACAAATCAATTCAATATCAATCATTGCTGCACTGAACAACGATTTCGAACGAAATATCTAATTTTATCGACACCTTTTTTACCGGTACCGACTTCGTAAATTTTTAGAATAGTTAATATCCTGAGGTTAAGCAAACGGACGGTCCTTGCAGAGTTCTAATTTCGTCGGCATAACCAACAAAAACCGCAACTTCTATCCACATAGTTTCAAGTTAACTTTCGAAAATTTCTTTTTTATTAAGAATAACGAATAGTTGACATACGATACTGTATAAGGCTGATTAGTCTGTCATTTCTTGAACAGCACTTATGTATCTTTGCTTTTTATTATTGGTAAAATTTATGTTTTCTATTCTTGTTATGTGAGATATTAAAATTATGATGGTACCATTTAGACAACTGGATATAAATACAAAAAATCTGGAGTTGTCATTTAAAAAAATGACCGATATTCATTACTTGAAAACCAGAAGTGTGGAAAATTTAAAATTGATCCAAATATGTGTATTAAAAAAAAAAATTAATGATGGCCTACCCGAGCATTTCTTTAAAAAACAATTTAATTTATTCCATAATTTTTTCGCGCACAGTATTGATAAGGTTACGTACAGAAGTTACTAATAAGCTAGTTATAAAGGCTATTAGTAGAAAATAACCTGCATTCAATGGTAAAAGCTATAGTGAAGATTATATTTTAAAGATCGACTTGATGATGATTTTCTGTTGCTAAAAAGCTTAAACGAATGGCAAGTAGCACAAAGGCTACTTGTTTCTATGATAAGTAGTAATTTATTACAACTTACGGGATACTAAGTCGCAAATACGTAGGAAAGGAAATTACGTAGCAAATAAATATTACTGAATATCTAAAACGTTTATGAGGCTTAGAAGGGTGTTAAATTTCGCCGTGTTTTAACAAACCAATTTGTTACTGATATTTTTGTTATTGTACATATCGTTCACAATATTTACATCACAGAAGTAGTTTTGCAGTATTTACCGAATTGAATTATTAACGGAATTCAGCACACCGTCTTGGATACCGAAGTTAATGATTTTATGCCAACGAACAATAAATTTTGCAAACACTTCGTTTGCCGGTGCTTATCAAACGGTTTTGGCGTGGGCTATCATTCCCAGACATCAGTTTAAAGTGGTGCTGTAGTAGTTTGCATGCTCTCCGTTTATACTATCGTCCGTACGCTGATTAGTACGTGTTGTAGTATCAATCTCGTTCAACGTCACCGAAGAGGGGGCAATCGACTCCGAAGAAACAGAGTTCGTTATAAGCTCGGACGGGGACAGCTTTATGGAGTCCTTCGAGACGAGTAATAATGAAAATTTAAATTCCATCAACGGTATCGAATTAATGCTTTGAATTATTTTCCAGTTTCCGCTAGAAAGGACGGCGAAAGCTACGTGGAAGTAATAATCGGCGTATTAACGGCAATAATGCTGTTACTGCTCATAGTTTTTGTGATTATACTGCTCATTAGTCGCAGGCACAAACTACAAGGCTCCCCTACGCTGCTAAGGAATCCATTCGGAGTGACGATAAACATGAAGGTAAATCCCAAAGTACGTTCCATTATCAATTATTACAACTTTATTCTCTAAGCTTATTACAAATGTGCGTGTTGAATTAGTTGAAACTTCATATTATGTGTAGTAGACGTGTTTTGTCCTATTGATTTTCTTACGTAGTATTATTTTAAGTTTACAAATACAAAATATCTGATTTCTTACCTTCCTTATATACGACCTGTTAAACCCTTTAAGCTAATTATTTCACTACTTAATGTATCGTAAAAATCCAATAGCAAACAATGGTGCACTCAAAATACAGCAAAAAATAAGCCTTTTAAGACGTAGCCGACGTCATTACGTTGTGACTAGAATAATCGTGTCTCTAGTTAATAATACCGAATTACTGTAGAAATTCTATTTTTTTGTTTTACAAAATCGTAATATATTGTATGTATACGGATTCACCATTTCCAAACTATCAAGTACTCAGAATGTTTAAAACAAAAGAACAAATTCATTTGTAACGTCCGTATTAATGAGTCCAGGAGGATTTTCTTTGGTATCGCATGCGAACAACAATCCAAAACGATCTCAAGTGTTAAAGAGATCCCCACTTTCACCGCATATTAATTCTCTCGCGCATTATGTTTGAACACATAATCCACTTTCAAAAACTTTACGTAACCACACTCTTTACAAAACTAGTCCTTGTTGCAGCAACCATATTATCCTTGTTGTCTTGTTTCAACGAAGTGTTTAATTTACACCAGTGCGCGACTGTTTTGCACTTTGGTGTATATCAAATTTCTTCATAAATATTAACTGATGACGAAAGGTATTACGGCAGCTGTTAATGTAAAAGGTGCTTGCAAATAGAACACGTTGAAAGTATATGTAATAATTTATCCACATGGTAATATGAAAGATAATATATAATATATATATATAGTTGTTTGGTGAGGTATTTGTTCCAAATCTGCAACATTTTCGAGATGGTTCCGGTAAACTCTGTTTTCTAAATGGTTCTATAGGGAAAGGTCACGTAGAGTAAGAGCTGGTCCATTCTACAATTCCCCTTCTTTTTTATCCAATAGTTTAGGAGTATGTAGTTTAAATAATTTCTAAAATTGAATTGACAGTGAGATATCGGGATGTAGATTATTATCTATTAGTTCATCTTCAATCTCTTCACTATTAAGAAACCGATAAGATAATATGCTCAGCGCAAATTCCTGCACGTTTGTTTCTTGTGGTCTTTGGGTATGATATTGGATCTTAAAATGAATATCTTCCTAGGGCAAGTACTGGCAATTATGCCTACTAACAATACCATTTGCAGAAAATAATGCTTCACTGGGAAAAGCACTTGTTAGTTGAATTGACGTTGTTAGTTTTGTCCATCATCATTTGCAGAATTTAACACGCCAATCGTCTTTCGATAATTCTTGCAGTAACGTAATATACATCTGTAAGAGTGGAATTTGCTTTCCTTCAAAATGCAATCTGCCGAACTCACACTTACATTACGATTTAAATATAATTGACGTGTAGGAGAATGAATATATGCGGTGGCTTCTAACAACAAATTAAATTTTTACTCCAGATTTAAGAAGAGGCTTCGTATAGGGTATTTCTAAATAAATTGTGGAGTAATTGGTTCATTATTATATTGGTATTCTTCGTTGAAAAGACACGTGTTGCCTTCTCTTACGATTACTATACCCTACCATCATGAGACTTGTTGGCCACTCAGTTTTAGTCAAAATTACCATCTTACGTTAACCTGCAGTAGTTTCGGAATATTTTTTTTATGCAACAAACAAAGTGCTGCAACAATTATAAATGTTCCTACTCCAACCAAAGAATGTTGTTTTTCATTTTCTTTAAACACGCTGTAAATGTTTCCAAAGACGACTTCTTTAAAGGTATTTTACATACTTCTTTAAAAGTGTTTAATTTTGCATTACTAGATTTGTCAGGTTACACAGTCACAGAAGCAAACTCAAGATCATTATAGCACCATAAGATCAATATAGCAGTCCGTACCGAATAGATAAAATAGGCGCCGCTTATCACTGGTTCTTATGAAGATCAATTAGTGTATTTATGCTCAGAAAACCCCTGTTTCTTCGATTTCAAAACTTGATTCGTCATTTTTTAAATTTTTTGTATAAAAATTAAAATCAAAGTATACTCTTTTCCCTTATTATCCCTTTTACACTTATCTTTCTGTTTTAATAGCCATATACACATCCAATAGATAATTGTACTTATTGTGAGTTTGTGTACTTTTATAAGGAAAAGGACAGGAACCATACACTAAGACCACAGAAAGAAGAATAATGTAGGCAACGATGTTAGAAGTTAATAGCAATTTTAGTTTTAAAACTGAAACTGATCGGATGCCAATCTTCAAATCAACTGCATAGCTCTGTGCAACAATACAGTAGTGACATGAACTCCTATATGTTGTCGTCGAAAGTCAGTACCATGTTTAACATTCACTGATTCCCCAACTGTTGGCAACACTGGATATCACACAATGTCCACACCACTATTAAATCAATTTTCGTTGTGAACCTGTACGAGGGGCATTTTTATATTCCAGGGTTAGACATGAAGAATAAAGATTAGAACAGCAATAAAGATTTATTTTTCAACATAGGTTCCTTGCTTTTGTATGTGTTTTTGTGCTGTAAGGTGGATGGTCAGTTTCTATGAAGCCACTTGACTTGTGGACTCGTGCATTGTCGTGAAGCAACAGAACACCTTCCGTCAGCTTTCCTCGCCTTCTTACTTTGTTACAATTTCTGATGCCGTGCAGTAAGCTTGTATAATACTCTCCTGTTGCCACACTATCCTTATTTAGATAAAATCATCAAAAACGAATCATTAAAATTCCTTGACAATCCCAAAAAGTAGTTGTCATTATTTTGCTACAGAAGGAGTGAACATAAACTTCTTGGGAGGGTTGGGGCCCATAATATGCTACTACATCGATTCTTGTTTTGTCTCGTGATCAGAATTATAGAACCATGTTTCATCCCCGGTGACAAATCGATTGATAATTCAACCTGGTTCGTCTCCACAAAGCGCCACACGTGTCCATTTGGACACGTATTTGGAATGGTAAAAGCATTCGTAGAACCCATCTTTCACTAACTCCAAGGTATTCGTGTAAAATTCTGAAAACCGCAGTTTCTGAAACTCCCAATAAAGCTGCTAATTGTCACTTCTTTAATCTTGCATCCTCCAGTACCAAATACCTGATTTTTTTCAATAACATCGGAAGTGATCACGTCAATAAGCCAACCTGGACAGGGATCATCATTCATGTTTAAACAATTTTGACCATTCGCGAATTGAAGACCATTCGCGCACTTTGAAGAACAATCATCGCTGTATACAGCCAATATTTTTCCACAAATAATTTTTGGAGGTTTTCCTTGTTCGTTAAGAATTTTATGCAAACCGATCTTGGTTAACCGATAAGGTCACTAACAATAAATAATATCACTGTCTAAAACACGATTAACATTTACTGCAGCACTTCATTGTAACTTCACGGAGAAACATAACTCACTGAAAGCCCGACGGAAATCCAGTATATTAGCCGAATTCTTTAGCTTAGTTTCAAAAAGATCTGTAATAATTAGGCTAGCTTAATCGCATTCTGATGTGTGCGAATAGAATTCCGGCATATCATGCTTTGTTTCAACAATCTAGGTTAATATGCAACGCAAATTGTGAAACCGATAATACTTTACTTGATTTTCCAACACATTGTGCTCTCAGGAATATTTCTAATGTCTGAAATTCAATTGCTTTTTGTTTCTTTTATTTATGCTCTTAGAATGGCAATAAAAGTATTAAACTTTCAACAGCAAAAGAAAAAAATGCCTGGAAAAGTGCATTCAGATGTAAATATCCATGATGATCAAACATAATATGAAATAAATTGCGGTACGCTCGAATCTAAGATAATATTTAAGACCAGAAATGCAACGCGTTAGTTATACATAATCCAGGTGACCCCGTCAAAGCAGATTACGATCAGCCATTGTCCCTAATAACGCCTCATAATAATTTATTTAAAAAGCTATAATGCTGCAGTCCCGAACCCGGATTGTATATCACCTATACGACCTGCATGTATAATTAATTGCAGTTGGAATTCAGGATTGTATATTTTTCTAATGTGACTTACATAATTCAAATATTACAGCGGCGCAATGTTTTCTTCTGTTGTAATATCACAGCTTTTTAATAATTTGAGAAAGCCACACAGGTTATCAAAAAGTGCTCATAATCTAACTGTTGCATATGTGTTCATATCCATACCTTAGTGAATTGACAATAAACAATAGTAAAGATGTGAAAGAACCTCTCACAAGCAAGACCAAAAAACTGGTCGCCATATTTTCTCTTGTTTCGATCTGCGATAATAATGAGTGAGGAACACATAGAACTTTGCTTTTGACAAGCACCTAACATGATCGCCTATAAAGCATGTATTGAAACACGGTTGCAGTACGGTATAATTGCATGGGGGCTTCTATAAAAAGAAAAAGATCCTTCATTTTACAAAAAACGGTCCTGCGTGCGATTTGTGCATTGAGCAGTCGGGACTCGTGCAAGCCACACTTTATTGAACATAGTAGTCTGTTTGTATACACGAGGGATGTTTCCAAAGTTCTGGAACTTGTGCTATAATTAAATTACGCAGAGCTTATAGGCAATGCTGTTGGTGATAAGCAAGCCCTGAGATGTTTATGCAGCTATCCAGTGCAATATGGTTCGGTCTGAGTCAGATGTTCGACTGATATAAATGCGTTTCACAGCACTGTGTTTGTAACCATGGAAGAGGCGGTTGAATCTCGAAGAGCAATAATTTTCAACGTCTGCAACAAGTGTTTGGTGAGTCTGCAGATTCTAGACATAGTGCATATCGGTGGTTGTTTGAAAACTGGTAGAACATCATTAGAAGTGATCGCCCGAGTACGTCGATAAACGAAAGAAACATTACTGCCGTGGAAGATTATTATTATTATTAAATTTGTGTACGCCTAGGAGTAGGTACACGAGAACTTCATGACGTCTTACATGATTGTTTGGGCGTAGATTAGGTTTCAGCCCGCTGGGACTGGAACAAAAACTCAATAGGTCTGACACTCGTCAACCACAAGAGCTGTTAGGCCGTTACGGTGACAAATTTTGGCCACAGATAATAACCACTGACAAAACGTCGATTCCTTATTTCAATCCTTAGTCCAAAAGTCAATTCAATAAATGGCGTAAATCGGAAGAAGGGCATCCACTTAAGATGCGCGCTGTTCCGTCTGTTGGAAAAGTAATGTTTACTGTATTCTGGGATTGCGATGGGACTATTCTTATGGATGATCTGCTGAAACGTACTACAATCAACGCAGAATATTATTCGAGTTTATTATCCAGACTACTGCGGCAGGTACCCTTCAGAAAACGGCCTGAAAAGTTACATAAGCGTCCGTTATTGCAACAGGATAATGCAAAACCCCATAATGCAAGAAAGACAAAGGGATTTACGATGGGAATTGCTTCCGCATCTGCCTTACTCACTAGATCTCGCACCCAGTGATTTTCATCTCTTCCCAATTTTGAAAAAACCTTTACGGGGTGTTCGATTTGAGAGTTTAACAGACGTAAAATGTGTCACAAGTAGGTAGACTGCGGAGACACCGAAAAAGTTCTTTCAGGACGGCTTAAAAAATAGTTTATAGTTGGGAAGATGTATTCAGTTAAATGGAGAATATGTATAAAAGACTACATCGTAATATTAATGAAAATTGACAAAATAAAAAAAATATAGCTAAATTCCCAGAACTTTGGAAGCATCCTTCATATATGAATAAACAGTTAGCTTTGAAGAATAATTATTCACATTTTGGACCAATATTTCTTCTAGAGTAATTTCAATAATAATTTTGTAAGAAACGTTATAGTTTTAGCAAATTATAATTTCAATTACATACACATACATAAATAGCCTAAATTCATAACTTACTTAATTTACGACCTCTATAGCGAAGACATTTATATAGGTAATTGAAATGTATACATCCGCATATAATGAAAATACAAAAAATATTGAAATATTGTAATTACCATAATGTACCTACAATATCCAGATAAGCACAGAACTGTACAAATAATTCCAGTGCACGAAATCAATATGAATCGCAGAAATATAGTGGCGTGTACAATATCATTTGAATAATCGATACAAATAATTTTTAATTCTTGGCAATAATTTATTCGAAGAAGACATTGCTCACACTCTTCTTTTATTAATCGGAAGTTCTTTTATTTATAGCTTTTCCAACGTATTCAAATTGCGGCAATATCCGAAAGTACGAACTATATAAACTTAGTTAGTTAAATTTGCCGGGGTATGTAATAAGTTTGATGAATCTTAATTCTTATATGACATTAATTTATATATCTTTCCCTGTAGAAGCTCCCCTAAGAAGAAGAATTTTTGAAAAACAAATCGATGTGAATTAATTACGAGATAAAACCGTTTTTAGTTAAATGTTGATTGTGAAATTTCTAATAATACATTCTCGTTTATAAGTCTTTATTATTAACTTTTAATAAACGCAATGTGCCCACGTATTTACTTGGAAGTTAGTGGAAATGAAGAAAATTGCTTGTTTTCTATTAATATGTACCCAAAATACAATATTTTATTGGGCAATTTTGGAAGTCATTATCCGGTAGATCTTTTAAGATTATACTCAAGAAATATTTGTTTTCTACTATAACTGAGTTGACGTGTGCTAGTTGGGTAGGTTAAAAGACACATATGTACATATATCTATTCACACATTCTTTTAAATTCCTATATCGTAGATTTTCTTATAATACACTCGTGTTTGTAAACTTTCTAATTATCTCCATTATTGCTTGATTATTATATCGGGGTACCTATTGATATCCATTTTAATTTCATAGACTCTAGCATTAATTTGCGTTACATTCAAGCAATTTTCTGGATCTCGATTGGTAGTCGAATTAGACGTCAGTACACTTTTACGAAGGAAGATTTTGATATGATCTATCCAGCCATGAAGAAAATAAATGATGTTGGCAACTTTTTGCTTTCAAATAGCCATGACATTTTGATACCACTTCTATATTATATATATATAATTACTTCTTTAAATTTTCTAATAAAAAGTAAATTTTTGAGAATTTTTGAGAAGTCCTTCAAAGAAAAAAGATTGCATTTGCCGCAATTTCTGAACAATTTAACGTTCCTTTAATTTGTCATTATTTTACAAGAATTTTTTATAGTCCTTAAGCAATAGTTCAAGTTCACTAATTGTACCAAATATCTTCATTTTATTATACAGCGTGTTCAAGAAGGTAACGTTAATTTGAGCATTTTCAAACAGTTGAAACTGTTTTTTTTTTCAAATGATTTTTGTAGTATAATAATATTTACTATTGTTCATATCTGTCTTAGTTAATTTCCAAATAAAATTTCCAAAAGATTCATGCCGTGAATAATTTATAATGAAAAAGGGTACACAAAAATTAAAACAAAGACAAAAATACATTAGAAAAGCTCTTCAAAATGACCATCCTCATTGGCATATAAGTATCGGCAATCTCCGCACCACACAAATTTAATTAATCATATAATAATATAATCATTAATCCAGGACGACCGTTTCGAGGACACGAATGGTTCTCATCATTAAACAGTAACCGAAATGACCATCCTCATTGTTTATGCAAGTACGTAGTGATTGTTGAACCGAATTCTTCACTCGCTACAGTAAACCAAATTTAAGAGTTAAGTAGATTTTCCCTTTTTCGATAATTGTCCTGCCTACTATATTTATTTGAAAGTATAATATGCAAGTATTCCATTAACAAAAGAAAACAGTTCCTTCAAGTTTGGGAAAATGGTGAAGCATATTCACACACTTGAGACTCTCTTCAAACTCTCTTCAAAGTGTAGCAGAAAAATGTTTAGGTACTCAAATGCTAAACAAAAATCAATATTTTTTGAAAATATTTATTTTTGAATATAGTAGCCCGTTCAAAACGCAATGATTCGTAGTTACAGATTCTCGTCGAAAATTATGCCTTTTACAGAGAAAAACAGATGGTTACATACTAAAACGGTTTGCTTAAGGATAACAAATAAAGCAAAAAAACTACTTAATGTTTATGTATATTACAATGAAAAGAAACAAAAATTAAATCCATATTTAATATAAACATTGTCTACGTAAACAACACATAAGTATCGGCACCCTCCGCACCACACAATTTTAATTTATTATATATTAATATAATAATTAGTCCACTTCATTCGGTCACCGGTTGATGATGAGGACCATTCGTGTCCTCGAAACGGCCGTCCCGGACTAATTATTATATTACTATATAATAAATTAAAATTGTGTGGTGCGGAGGGTGCCGATACTTATGTGTTGTTTACCATACTACGCCACAGTCCTTGCTATCATTATTGTCTACGTAGATACTCAACTAACACCAACTGTGTAGTATCCAACAGAGATGGATGCAACAAAACCCTTATATAGTAAAGGCTAGCCCGGACACAATTTATATTTGTTTGATGCTGAGTGATCGATTATACGATTCTTGGGCCTTACATTTTTGTCACAAATTGAACATTCCAAAAGTCATTAGACTGTCTTAGTCCGAAAGATTTATTATTGAAATCCTCTTTAAATAGAAACTTCGGTTAAAACGGATTGTTTTTTTGACATTTCCAATCTTCAACTTTACATTTCTACTTATTGTGTGGCATAATAAGTAAAATATACAAAAAATTGAACTGTAAATGATCTAAGAGATATGAGTGAACCAAAGTAAAGTCAGTATTTTGATTTTTAAAACAATTCATTTGTGTTTAAATTATGATCAGGGATATTTATGGACTTTAATGTACACACATATATTAAGTTTTACTTGACCTTTATTTTTTATTTTATTTCTGCAGATAAAGCATTTTTGTAAACAATAAGCTTTGTTGTGAGGCAATAACCAACTATAACCTTTATTTAAACAAACAACGTTTAGCGACATAATAGATGACCGCTGAAAATGATCTAATCTAATGATCTGGAATTGATAGTGCGCATCGCGCTCAGTAAACGCTCATCTGTTGCAACACGTTCGTTGCTCGCGGTACGTTCTGCTCACTCATCTATTTTTTCACTTATTTATAGTTCGAAAATAAATAAAAACGTTGATAGCAAACCATGGCCATCCAAGGGTGCGCTGGGTCTAGAGAGTTGCATTACAACACTTCGGTTCTGTTGAATGTTGCCATTGCATGTACTACGCAACGGAAATGCACGACGGAATCGAAACGTTGCAATTAAATTTCCATTTACGCCACCATCATCTGCCACTGTACATATCTACACTTTTTCTCCTAAGTATAATAATAAAAAAATAAGTTTTTTTACAAATATAGAAAACCGCTGACTTTTTGCGATAAACAAAAGTGACTTTAAAGTAAGGTCATAGGACTGCAATTGTTCCCATTTTACCACCTCTGTTATCGTTTTCAAGATCCTCCTACTAAAACTCCTCCAAGTCTCATCCTGTACAAAAGCAAAATAGAATTTCTTTGATTCATACAAACAACTTTGTTTTTCTACAATATATAACTAAAAAATAGGTAGGTAAAGATTTGAATATTTTACTATCTTGTCTTTATTCTTCATAGTAAACGATATACTTGCAATGTTCCTGTGGTTTCGTACATGTTTACGTGTGCATGTTTATTTCTATTCGACACTTTTCCTATTAGATAATGCACCATGGTCTTCTATGCATTTTTATGTGTGTGTGTGTCGTTTTTAATATCTTATTTAGACAGGCGTCTACCAACTTACCGCGAAGCAAAAACGCCGCAACAATAATCAACAAAGCCGATTTTAAGTTGATTAAGTTAAATGAAAAAATTAACTGCAGCTTTCGTAGATTTAGCAGTATTACAAAAATATAGTAGAAAATCCCTGCTAAGCCAGTATGAGCACTTTATTATTCATTAAATACCATCCTATGTAGCTAAATAAGCGGATACTCTACGTTTGTCGCCGGTTTAATCAACGTGAATTCGAAATGAAGTCTAAAATGTTACAGCTCGTTTTATTCAACAATTTAATTTTCACTTTGGTGCGCTCAAGGAATACTCTCTCTCCAGTTGGTTCTTAAATATTGTAAATGCTCGTTCGTTTGTGAACAAGACACGTATTTGTGCTAACACGTGTACCTACACTATGAGAAACTTCGCGACTGATTATACGTTCCTTCGGGATTCTGTAAGTTGCGAAATGTTAAGTATATTACATATGGTTGGCCTAATTTTCAGTCCTCGTTTCTGCAATGGAAGTCCTCGGAATTATGGTTCCCCTTTAATTAATTAGATCAGAGTTTGGATAAAAGTATTGTTATGCGGAATATGTAATTAATTACATTTTCATTTTTGTACAGATAATGCAACTGAAAAGTTCCTATCGCCTGTAAGCCAAATATAAAATAATCAAATTCATCACAGTATATCTGTACTACTATTTTCTTGTAATTGAAGAAAATGTTTTAAAACGTTCAATGTGAAAATCAAATATCAACAAAACTATATTCTAGCAGTCCTTTTGTTACGTAGTAAGAAACTCAAGGATATTTGTACACGTACATACATATACAGACTGATCTTATTTTCTATACGCAAAACAGCTAAATAGTCTGGAATCGGCTGAATAAG
This sequence comes from Marronus borbonicus, assembly GCA_902655005.2. NCBI lineage: Eukaryota > Metazoa > Arthropoda > Insecta > Coleoptera > Scarabaeidae > Marronus > Marronus borbonicus. The sequence goes on from LR737395.1 coordinate 6,675,599, forward strand.
CCAATAATCGATAAGCGAAAACGAAAGCGATAAGTGAAATTTGGTATGGAGGTACAAGCTTCATTTGCTTTTGAGATCCAAGTTTTATGATTTTTGAAAGGACTATTTTTTTCTGAATTCAGCAGTGTGACGCATACTTGTGTTATGTTTAATAAAAATGTGATAAAATTATCCAAGAACATTAGGTTGAAATAGATCAAGTCACCAAAGTTCGCATTGTTGTTGCAAAAAGCGTTGTTTACGTGACACGGAGAGAATTGGAATTTCGCTGATGCTAGGATATAGAGACAGAAGACGCGGTTGTACTGAGGTACCGACACTCTTCAAACTTCATTGTAATGAAGAAGCAATATCAGACGGCATCCACAACTGAGGACGGAAAGACCAAAAGTATTACAAATAACGAATTTGCTTATTATCTTAAATTTAATAGAAAAACCGAAAGTGTTAACGCGGCTGCAATTACTAAATCACAACATTAGCAGAACCTCATCATAACACTAAAACGTTCACCCTTTCATCCGTACAAAATTCAATTTGCTTCAGTGGTTAAGTGAAGTTTAATTTCGATCGTAAAACCGAATTTTGTGACAATGATAAATAAAATGGAATCTGTATCAGCGATGTGCTGTTCTTGGAGGAGTCCACGTTTTGTTTGAACAGACACATTAATCGTTAGAATTATAGGTATTGAATGGAAGCAATCCATTTACTTATTTATTGATCGCAGAATTGGATTATTCACGTTAGAGAAACACTTAGAACTTTTACAACAACAAATTAATCCTCCTCTTAAAGAATTGTTTATGAATGACTAAAACGGGAAGATTAGAGCTGTGACAGTATGATTTCAACAAGATGGCGAAGAACCACCCCATTTCGGACACCATAAGCGGCAATATTTGGACCACACTTTTTCACAACGATAAATAGGGAGGACAGAGACAATTGAGTGGCCAGCTAAGTCCCCTGACTTAACCTCACTTAATTTTCTTCTTGAAAAATGCGCTACAGATTCGAATCCATTTTTATATACTTAGATGTTTTGATTGCGACATTTCGACAGCCAGATTTATTAGCTGAAAAAGCAAAAAAATTGTTCAAAAAAGTATATGGAATATAAGATATTCTATATACTTTATCTCATTTATTATTTCCGTATTATATAAGATATTCTATTTAAAGTCAAGTGTATATCACAGCTCCGTAGTTAAAGTTTGGAACACAGAGCTGACTAGATCGTATTTAATTTCTAACATTTTTTATAACTATTGTAACAACTAAGACAAAGAAAATTTTTAAAATAGGCAAAATTTAAATATAGTGCTGTCGTTTTGACTCTGATTGTAGTAGCCATGACCTGACATACATTCAAAAAAGTGTCCGGCATACCGCTTTCACACTTTTTGACTTATAGGTATAGTTTTCCAGATAGCCTATAGAGATATCGAAAAACGAATAAGTTTTATGTTAATTTTGAAGCGAATTACATAGTCTACCCGACAAAATTATTTTTGAGCGCACAGGATACTTCAAAAGCAATCAACAGTTTCTTTTATGCAGAACAGCCCATATATCGCTACATATTCAGATATTCACAGCGTTTTCAGTTACGGCTTTACTTTTCCTTTAGAGCGGTGTTGCCAGTGGCAAAACTGTGATTTGAGGGCATTTTAATATACTTATCCGGAAGTCTCATTAATGTGAATTTAAAAGTACGTATTTCTTTTTATTGTTAATTCTGGTAGTAAGTAATCTACAAGCATTGTTACCGCAAACACCAAGAACGTACACCACATCATCAACGTAATTGCCAAATTTTCATATACATTGGAAAATAGTCGTTTCAGACCTCTCTTTCTACTTGAGAAATTCTATACTTATTCTATAATAATTAATTACAATATTTTGACAATAATGTTATTGACATGAACAAGTTGGTCACATACCCGCGTGATATATTTGTGCGGCGTATGAGTGGATGCCTGTAGGTTGAATATTTCATTTCATCAGCTTAAGTTTAGCGTATGTACTGTAGGGTTCAAAGAATGTAGATTTTCACGGCCGGTATCATGTGAAAGAGATTCTTCCGGGATGTTTAGCTGTGGTCGATGGAATTTCTTCCCATAACTGCGGTAAATATCAGCAGCGAGGTCAAAGTGTTCGCTTCGGTAGCTCAACGTCGAATGATTCGGTATCTGGCGCGCACCTGTTATATACCCTTCGGTGGTCGGTACGTGTAGCTGGCGCATTTCATAGGACCGGGTACGAAATCTTGCTGATTGCAAGATTCTCTTCCTTTCGGCTGAAGTTTCCCGGGGTGTTATCTCTATCGCTTCTCTTTGTAAGTGAGCGTGGTAGTGTGAAATCGTGGACAAAATTTCGGTATTTGAGAAATTAATGATGTGATCCCCATCCTGAAGAACGTATTCAGCCAGCGCGGATTTGTCTGTTTGACCTAGACGGCAGTTACGCTTATGTTCTTTTAGCCTGGTGTTGATGCTGCGTTTTCTAGTGCTGATGTATACTGACCCACAGGAACAAGGGATCCTGTATACTCCGGTTGATGTTAGAGGATCTCTGGGGTCTTCCGCAGAGCGTAGCTGATGGCAGAATAGATGCGTGGATTTGTACACGGTTTTAATGTTGTGTCGCTCTAGTATGCTGCCGACTCGGTCCATGACGGTCTTGGTGTACGGAAGAAATTCCATTCGACCACGGCTAAATAGCTCGAAGGAATCTCCTACTGCAGGATTGTCTTCTTTTCTTTTCTGGCGATTTGTAAGATCAATTCCAACATATGGTATGGATCACATGTAACCTTAACTAATATTCCCACGAGAGTTCAAGTATTTTATATTTTTAATTACATTTTTCCAATAACTATCAAGAATTGGTCAAAGCAGAAAAACATTTTTACAATATAGAAACGCGGATTATTATTTATTTTACCTCTTTTATTTGCTTTTAATACGTAAGCAGTTCTTATCATGTCACGAGGTATTAAGCTACAGACGGTAATACTGTTTGTTCCACAGTTCTTGTAAATTATATAAATAATTTTGGGCGTCCCTGTTAGCTCAAACCCGAAGTCAAAATGTCAAAGAAAAGTTACTTAGCAATTTAGAAATTTATTCGTTAGTATATTGCAACCTACAGAAGGCACAGAAGCCGATCAATCCAATATATTACAATATTATCCAATATATACTTACCTGGTATAGCAAGGTCGATTCTGATCATATGATAAGTCTTAAACTTCAGATCAAGTAACAGCATCTGCCCAGTATTATGTCTAGATACTAAACGTTTCTGCTAATTTTGTTATTGGTAGTATTGTATATTGTGTAATAAACGAGGCACTTTCACTAGTTTTCTTTCTTAAAAAATTCTGAAACAGAAAAATTGTTCTTTTTCTGTCACCCTACGTAAATTGAATTAAAACATTACACCAAGGTAACAATCTTCAAAAATTATTTTGAATAACATTATATATAATAAAAGCGAAAAGTGAGAAGTACAAAGATGTTAAATATTTTTATATAAAAATTTTCCAGTGCGTTTTTCTAAAATACATTATTCTTTGTAAAACGATAGCGTATATGAAAATTTCTGCTTTATTTGCAGTTACATTTTTTTTTCAATAATAATTATTGTATCGAACAAGTAATGGCGGAAACCAGTAATCTGGAAAAGAATATAACAATACCAACAACACAGAAAAATAAGACCATTGCTAGATACCATATCTAAGTACTTATGGTATATTCCATTTCATCGGACATTGTAAAATCTCAAAAAAAAATCACGGGAAAATGACTGAAGTACTTTTAGTAATGCTCGATTTACTTTGCAATATAAATATATGAGTTTAATCTAGAATTATGCAGTTTCCAATCAGTACAAAATGTAAATGTGCCTTCAGAGTTAATCCGATTTAGTTGTATCTATTGCATAACATGCGGTTCTATATATAATTGTATTTAATTTAATTCCATTTCTCAGTATTCGATGGAAATTTTATGTAGAAAATTTAGAAATATAAGCTATAGAGGTTAGTTGTGCGTTATGTCTACCTAGTGTGTAGGCAGATGATAATTCCTCCCTTCCGCGATATAAATTTATATTTAAGGGTACAGGCTGGGATACACGATATAAACTTGATTCTTTTAATTGCATACTCTGTATATTACTACGCTCTTAGACACATCACACCAATCCATGCCAATTTTCTTCGACATTCGCCACCCTCTTCCAACTTAATATTTGAGATTATGAATCGACATGCCGATATTCCTTTAATCACCTTACATGCTAGAGTGATTCGAATGGATGTTTCATAGTGTTTTCAACAGTATGTTGATTTTTTTTGTATATGAACTAGATTCTACAAGAAGTAGATCGATTTCGTTATCAAGTATGATTCATGCTATTGAGTTTTTTTTAACGACACTCCTGTATTTTTCCAGAATCAATCTTATAATGAAACTTTTCTAGAATCTTATCAATAAACATTTTAACAAAATACTCATTACCATAGCTGCAGATTTAATTTACAAAAGGTTTCTAAAAGAGCTTCTGGAAAAATTTACAGGAAATTCTATCGAAAAGAATTAAAATAGCATGAATCTAACTTTCATTGCTAACTTTCGGATTCCAGTTGATATAAAGAAAGTTTTCGACGTACCACTCAGAACTCTAGGACATACTCATTCAGATAAAGTTTTAATCGCCACTTCAGCATGTAAGGTGTTAAAAGAACATGGACGTTTTTCAAGAATCACAAATTATCGCAAAAACTAAGCTAGAAGGAACAGGGAATGTTTAAAAAACTTGATATGAGTTGAAAGGAAGCATCCAAGAACGTAGTAATATGCACGGTGTTGTTGCTATTAAAAAACCGAACTTGTATCGCATGCAACAGAAACTGGAACACGCTATATGCCTGCAATACATACGTGTTTCGAAATTGCTCAAGGAATAAATTATTTTCGACCCACGTACTAGGTGGGCACACTGTATATTTTACGTTCAATACAAACTACACATAATGTCATTAATTATACGTTATTGAATCAGAACAACTTAATATTTCATAAAGAAACAATGATACTACGTAAACCGCAGCATGCTTCCAATACTTTTATTATGTTTCAGGATTTATTAATGAACCTCTCCACAAATAATAACGGAGCTAATAGCAGTTATCCGACACCCGTGAGTCAAGAGCTTCCCGCTGATGACGCAACGTCCGTTTCTTTTGAACAATATCGATCACCTCTTGTAAACTCGTATTTTACTCCAAATTACGCTACATTAAGGGTGTCTTCGGCTGTGCCGGAACCCGAAGACCCCCCAGAAGTTCCACCCCTTCCCACGTCGCCGTCATTACTACAGAATCCGATAACCGTATCATCACCTCTTCATTATAGAAGTTTACAGACCACCTCTTCTATCAATTCAAAAACGAAAATTGTTAATTTAGGAAATTATTTTCCACGGGTTGGTACTGATCCGACAAATAGGAAACGTTATCATACAGCACCTAGAGAAAAACAAAGGGTAAATAATTTTAATATTTACTCATTAGATGCTTAGAGCATATACATACATATAGAATAGTTGGTACGAATGTAGTTTGACGAATGTTGTCCGTTCTCCAAGCTAGAATCTCGAAACAAGACAATGACTAACTTATAAATCATTTATAACATTGGAATTTTAAATCAAACGAATTGATGTATGTAGGTGTTTAAAAAAATACCAAAGCACAAGTACGTGTACAGTTGTTCGATTTTCGATAAATTTATTTAAATCTTGAAGAGAGCAAAATAAAAAAATTGTAGAAAGATTATTCATATATAAATTTGGTAGCTTAATGTTCCATAATAAATTTTTAACCCAACTTTTACATGTCTGTCCTTGCATGCAAATCGCCTCTGTATATATTTCTGCTTTTTCATTGTGATTTACCGCTGGGATTTATGCATGAAACTCATTCTCTGGCAAACGTACTTTATAGCTTTGCATGCATTAAGTTAAAGCATAGAATATAACATTATAAGTGTTGTGCATTTCTAATTTATTTTTGAAATATATTTTAATAGACGACAATTTTAATATGTAAATTTACGGAATATATAGGAATGTATTATTACAGCTTTTAAAAGGGTATTTCAAGAAATACTCAGTTTCCTTACACAGGAAAACACAAGGGTTTAAGTTTAAGTAGGCAATTCACTAAATCATATTTTTTAACAATGTACACAAAATTGCCAGCTTACGTGGTAACAACTTCGTAGGAATTCCTAAGTCAAGGCAATTTCATCATTTTCTAAAGCACAATAACGCGCATTTTGAAAATTCTTAAACTCAACACAACCCAAACCTTCGACATCTTGAAATTGGAGTTCATTAATTAAAAAAAGAAATAAAAAAGGTGAACTTTCAGTTATTAATTCAGTGACTTTTAGATCGAAGTGAGTGGTATAATATAGCACCAATTTCAGGAGGAGATAGAATATTGAATATTTGTTGATAAGCTTCAAAAACATACATTACAATTTATATACCATTTTGTTAATTACTGAATAAAATTTGTTTATGTAATACACATCAGATATTTTGCTTTCCTCCAATAAAACATGCTTCGATAAAAGCGAACCAGCGGTAAGTTCAATTTAACTGCATTACATTTCCGTTAAGACTATCCAATGTTAGTGTAGGCTTCTTCGAGCAATTAAATAATCATTTTGATATTTTTGGTGGTAAATAAGGAATTATGTTAAACTTACCGCAGAATAGTTTCTGAAATCCTGCACAGACAGTTCACAACAAGCGGTGAAGCATTCTCCAAAACTCCATAACTTTTTCCGATTTGCAATTTTGGCTGAGTTTTTGAATTCTCTAATACTTCAATATTTTTTTGTATTCTACCACTTTTTATATACGCCGCACATTATCACCATCTTGATGCGCTCAGCACGAGACTGCACTTGAGATGCACTAATAATGCATGTTACGATATTACACGATTGACTGTCAGAGGTTAGCGTAAACAATGAAATGTCAGACACAGGCACAAACTGAAATTACGGTTACAACGAATTATGATATAGTGGACAATAGTCAATCCTGTTTCACTCCTATTCTACGGGGCATTGATGTAAATGTTTTAGTTTCATGAGGGTATCCTTAATCAGAGTGAATTTCCTTGATATTTTTTTATTCACCATTATCCATGTATATCGGATAATATAATTAAAGAAATGACAAATTCGTATTTTGCTGTTAAGAGTGTCACCTTATATACGACGCATATCAATATTTATCCTGCCGTGAGTATATTGTTACGTTTCTGGAAGTTTCTTTTCAATACTCCCTATACCTATCTAGCTCAGTTTTGTATGTAATTGATATAATTTGAGACTTTTGCAAAATGTAAATGGAAGGAGCATTTTAAAAATATGCCCCTTACTGTTTAATAATTTTTACGTCTCTTTACCAAGGAGGTTATATCGTATTTCTTTAAAGGGGAAGCTGCACTGACATCCTAACAATATTATTATGATACTAGTCTGTATTGTAATGTTATTATTCCCAGCGTGGAGGTTAAGCCACTTGCACGTCAGACTTTGTGACTCCAGTGTGTCCACTCGCTCAATGCTAACTTGGCTCTTGTGGCTGGGAGCTCAGTTTCAGAAGCGGAAATTCTTTTTCTATCCTATTACCTTTGGAGTTTGCGAGTAAGGGGATAATTATAAGTCCAGTTAACGACGGTAGTGGTGAAACGGGACAAAAACTTCTTTTGTGTTCGAACTTCTCATATTCTAAACCATCATATTTAATGTAAAATTACCTCGAAACAATTTTTGGTATTACTTTAGGAATATCTCAATGCAAATTCGTAAATTAATTATTATTCCTAAGATAGTCGTATCGACTTTGGTCAGTAAAATTTAAATTTGTATAGTTGTGTGTGGTGTAATCTAGAATAGAGTCTGCGTTCGTGCATCGTGTTGCATTATGCTACATCTAAAACAAAGGTATCCTTTTGTCCTTCATCATCAATGTATCTTTGGAAATATAAGATTATCAAAATTTGCTGTGCCATAAACAGTCGCTATCGCGATTAATAAAGGAGTCTGGTAACGGTAAATTTATCTTCTGACTTTGAGTCTACCTGTCACTGAAGTAACTTATGTTACTGGTACTTCCAATATCAAGGTGTTTAAAACAATAATCCTATTTTCGAAGTTCTGGTCATTTGTGATAGTTAGAGAAAGCAGAATTTCAGAAAATATCACATGAACATATTAGTTTAGCTTTAAATTTCTAATACTCATTTAAGTTTCATAACTCGTTTTTTATTTGATTTTAAATTGCCGAAAAAGACACTCCCGATTCCCATAAATTCTGAATTTAGTTAATTAATTTGATAAAATCAATAATATTACAGTATATAAATGCTATTGACTCACTTATGTTAGTTGTAAACAAACAGCATAGAAGACAGTTTTAAATTTCCCAATTTAAAATTTCCCGCCGTCATGTCAATGATTTAAATCCAATTCGTTTCTTTTCTTAGATTTTAAATCTATAAAAGTATCAAAAAAAAATGTGCAAACTCGACAAACTACTGAAAACATCCTATGCTCGTTTCAGCAAAACAATCGGTCCGCTTTTTCGATAAGCTTAGCGTTTGATTAAAAAAAAAAGCGACCTTAAAGAGGATTAAAAAGTATTATGGAAATGTTTATAGCCCTTTTTGTATTCTAGCTGTATACAGTTTTATGAAAATCTCAAATCAAATCAAAACGAGCGCTTGGTGTTTAAGATGTCTCTTTCCCCTCCTAATAATTAAATTGCCCACTTTAGCTTGGCTCCCAAAGTGGTAATTATTTCAAACTTTTTCAAGCGACGGATTCAGCAGAAAACTTTAAGCCTGGCAGGGAGAAACCGTCTGTTCTTGTGAACAGTCACGTTCCGTCAGAAATATACAAGCGGGACTTGTTCAAACGGATTTAAGTGTTCAGATAATTGGCGAATAATATTCTCTGAAAAGTTGGCACGGTCGGTGTATAGAAAATTTTCGGCACGCGTTAGTTCATACAGTAGCAACATTGCATTGACATTACCTCGGTAAAAAGTTAGAATTATACTAATATTTAAATCATATAAGAGTGGATATCGTTATGACGATATTTTCTTTATTGTTATTGACATACAGAGTGCTTATAAAGCATCGCACCAAGTGGAATAACTGGAACAGTAATACATTAAGTTTGTTGATACTTAGTAGCGTGTATTGTTAGCGTTAATTCTTTGTAGGTTTAATTTAACATCAACACTTTTTGCACTCAACGGTGGAAGGGTAAAAGATCTAATAACCTATTGCTTAAATTCTTTTATTAATTAAATTATTAAATTAAACCAAATTTTCGCTAATTTATTTGTAACCTCTTCAGGGTGAAGATAATTTTTAATAATCATAATAATAATTTTTGCTCAACAGAATTATAAATTCCAATTACATAATATATACACATATATGAACAAAAGAAAAAGAAAAAAAAACGCATGCTGAAACTTAATGATTAACAAGATAACCTACAAAAAAGAATCGAAGTTATGGAGTATCATCTGTCTCAGTTCACTAACTGAACATGTATTGATATCTACTTATGCATATTGTGCACGGCTGATTTAAGTAAAATATTGGTTCTAGCGAAAGGTAAGTAAAACATATCAAATTGGCGAGAGTTTTATTGTGTGAAACCGAGAAGTCAAGAAACTGAAGCAAAGCAGGACAGTCGTTGTTACCATGAAGGATCTTGTACAAGTACACAATATAATTTATCCTTCCGAATTGTAAAGATGTTGAATTAAATGGGGACAATAATAAGGAGTGATCAAAATTTCTAGGTGGATAAATATGATCTTGTCCAACCGAGCAATTTAGCGAATTTTCTTTGAACCACTTCAATACTTCTCCTCTGGTTAAAGAACTTTGTAAGGATCCCAATCCTAATTTTCGCTTTTTACGTTCAGTAAAATAGTTACTCTCCTTTTATAAGCATGAAGCCAAAGGGTTGTGAATACTTAGATAGCTATGGTCCCCTACGAATCAAACGCCGAAAAACTATAATTTTTTGTCAAATGCAATATGTACCAAAGTATTAATTTATAATCATAGAAGCAAGAAAAAAATTAGCTTTTTTTTAGAAAAAAAAGTAATTATATGGTAATTGGAATTTAATTCATTAAGGGTTGTGATTCTAAGTCCGTCCCCTTGTAAATTATCTAACCTTAGCACTTTGTTTTGTCGTGTTTTTGAATGAGCGAAATTCGAAAATTCAACAGAACCTCAATCAAAGTTGGATGTGAAGCCGAAATTATTCAGCTTATCTTCGAAAGGTAAGAGAAACGACAAAGGTTCGTGAATAAGGCGTTACGTCTATTATGAAAGGAAAATAACCAATCACGCGCCAGAATAGCAAATAGCTCCTATTTTTAGTGACAGGAAAGCAGCTACACTATTATTGGCGTGCTTCAAAATTTAAAAGAACGACTGGAAGAGTAAAAGCTTAAAAATGTTGTATTTAAAATACCAACTAAAATTATTTTATTTCTGATTTCAGTGTGAATTCAATGTTATACAACCCGCATTGTTATCAAAATACCGCTTCATTGGTACATTATAACATTACCTAGGCTAATCTTTAATTATTTAGTTATTTGAAGAGATCATTTTCATAATGTTTACTTCTATTAATTAATCATGTGAAGAAAGTATTGATTCGTTACTTTTGTGTTCGTTACCTGTAAATATTGAAACTATCATGTTCGATTAAGAAAAGGTAACGAATACCTACTCCCTACTAACTTCGGCACCGATTCTATTAAAATAAGAATTTATGACTACTGATTACCTAAAACACACTAGTGTATACAATATATTCGCATATAACAAGTTTGGGATCCGATGGGCTGTCCATAACGTTTCGAGTTGTAGACGATTACATGAATTACGGTCACAAAAGCAAGTAGTATAACTACGAACGATATAGAGTACAAAGTAAGGAACACTTTTGTTATTTATTATTTTTTAATTTGAACGAAAACAATTTTCTCCTATTTATTAAATTGCAGGATTTAATTTTAATTTACGCTATATAATCTTCAAACTCCAATTTTATAATGCGTTAGTTTAGTTTAATTACATTTTTTCTTTTTATATTCCTTGTGTGAGATTTATCTTAACCAACAGAAATTTTTTGTGTGAAAGTGTTAGTAAAGATATTTAAATATAAATGATCTTTTCCCTACTTTACTGAACACCTCATCGTAACAAGTTGTACTACTCTATTCTCCCTGAATTAGGTCGTTTTAAATTATGAATCCCCATTGCCAGCCGTTGCCAACTGACAATACAATTAGTTCAAACTACGTCGAAATTTATTATGAACTGCCTAACCCGAAAATAATAGTAACAGTAACATTAAATCACATATGAATTTTAAAACAATTTGTTACCAGCGCAAAATATATAAAACACTTTTTGCATCTTGTTTATATTTTTCCTTATTTAACAAAAAATGCGTTTTCAATTTAGGCATATACAATTATGTTATTGCAACAAACAATTTAAGATATAACCAAAACGAATTATCAAATGCAAAATTTGCTATAAAACGCGAAAGCCGCACTATATGCACAAACTGCAGTATTGATTAATACACACGTTGCGTCGGGCGGTAAAGTTATTGAGTTACCTCTACGGTTACGTATTTTGCTATTTTAAATTTTCCAATTTGAGTGTATATATACCGTTATTGCCCGACGGAAAGCTAACCAATTGCCCCAATTAAAACGAATGTATTTTTTTTCTGTTTCGGTTGCAGATCCCGCCGCCCATTATTTGCTGGAACATATCGCCGAGTATGACCCATAGTTATAATTGTAGGGAAGCCGAATTGATTCCTATACCTCGCTACTCGCTTCAATTAGTTGAAAAATTGGGGTCCTGTCATGCAGGGGAGGTATGCATAACGCAACAAAAATACCGCGTACTAATTAAATTAATCTGGAAAATCCTTGCGAAATTTATAGATTAGCCTCTACGAAACGGAAGGGTTAGAAGATATAATTCCCGAAATAGGGCGATTAGTGGCGGTAAGGACACCAAATACAGATCGAACGAAGAACGAAACGGCGCCGAGTTCAATGGAGTCGCTCAGGGAGGTACGTTTCCTTGCTAATTTATCAGATCCCAATATCTGCAAAGTGCTTGGCGTTTGTACCGCTGAACAACCGCCCTGGACCATAATAGAGTACGGGGATATGGGTGACTTATCTCAGTACCTGCAGTTTCTCGCTAAGAGGAATGGAAACGCCCGATCGTCTAAGGAACTACCTCTAAGGTAACAATATATCAATTTATTAACGGTTTAAGCATTAGCTGCGAAATTGTGGAAGTACTTACTTGGAATATGCGATTTGATCATGTAGATGTATTAGCTAGGTGTTTATTCAGAAAAGTGAATAATCGGTTTCTTTGAAGATAAAATTACATTTTGACATATACAGACACATACATACATACAGTGTTCACGAAAATGTCTGCACCTTATGGGAACTTTTCTTATTTCTTTAATTTTAAAGTAACCGTGTCTCTGCATAATTAGCAACCAAAAACTGTTCCAAAGTGTTTGTCACATCGTGTCGGACCAATACGTAATTATTACGTAAAAATTTCAATTTGGCTAAACGTAAATGCCATAAGAAAAAGTTCGCATCTACCTAGAGATTCTAAATCCAATGCGTGATTCAAAAATTTCAATTTTTGTTTTTTCTTATATTTTGTTAAAATTCATGCTGTATAATTCTTTCATCAGTACCAGTTGTAGATCCAGAATTTTCCTTAAAAACAGAAAATTTAATTTATTATTTATTAAGAAAGTTTATTTTCTCAAATTATATCATTTTGCATAGAAAGCTTAACGACGTCCTTAGACTATTTTCCTATTCTCGTAACTGAAAATATTAATCGTGGAGCCATGCTGTGTTGAGAAATTTAAAAATTTCTCTGATTTTTATAATTTTGCTTCAAGAAATCTTTTTCCGATAAAACTTTCCTCATAATCTTAAAAATTAATAAAAGGTATCGTCTATTCTTACAATTGAATGTGGAACTTACAGTTGTGGAATGGTTTTAGAGTCATTTGTATTTTTTTATGTCTGTTTTGCAGACCTTTACAAATTTCCCAAAATTTTCTGAAATCGTTAATCAAAGGCGGCATTCTGCGGCTGAAAGTTAGTATAAGGCGTGTGATACTCACTACCAAAAAGAATGGCCGTACAAAGTGTTGTAAATAAGTTGTCAAACTAAACAAACTTCGATCATTTGTATCATATCCATCTAAAATAGTCTAATAGACATTTTAACTTGCTTATTGAATTAATTATGTTTATTTGTAATTGTTTTGTAATAAGTAGCTATGGATAAAGTCCCATGAAAAATTATATTCCACTTATTTATAAACCTATTCCGCTGTACATATAATTTAGCTGCATGTTTTTGCACCAAAACTCTTACTTTCGTATTTATTCTTACTTACATGTTGCTTTGTTGTCCTTGTCGATTGTTTGTTATATTTGTTCATAATGATTAGTTGGCAATGAACTATTAACAAAGTAAGTAAGATATATAGTGCATACAGTGGCCGCAACTCACATAAAACCTTAGAAACCTACAAAATCAACTGTTATGGCAAATTAATTGTGGTCTATAGTTCGTCAGAAATATGCAACTTAGGAAAGATCTGAATGGTCCTTTTCTCCTTTTCTGGCGAAGCATCTTCAAAAAGTAACAGACAAAGCCTGGCAGAAAGCAAGCATCTTCAGTAACCCGCTGCTGAATCATGTGGTTCAGAATCCTCAATACCAAGGACCGCGCAATTGTAATTGCATCTATTCTTAGCGGAAGGTTTCACTCGTGATGAAAATTTAGCATGTATATTTAAACATATCCTCGCGTCTCCTCAAAAATAACAATAAAAGAAAGAAGTAATAAATAAATAAAAAGAAAATATATTTCCATTAATGTCAGTTTCTCTTGATCATTCTTGTATTTCGCAAATCTAATCGACAATTCTAAATTTACAAATACACGTTCAATTCAAATGAATTAAATTATCACGTGAGATTAACAAATTATTTGCCCTTTTTATAGTTATCATTCACCTAGTCATTTATAAACTCTTACTTTCTTTTCTATCGCTATCTTTATTATTTATTGCCTTCCTTCAAAAATAATTTGGATAATTTTCCAGGAGTAACTGTTTTATACTTGACATCCACGCAGATTATCATGTCAGTGTCCTTTGCGGAAAGTCAAATTATCGTTTTACGTTTCCATTTAAATCTGTTCTTCTAACCCGAGCTTGTCTAATTTTCTCATTTCTATATTTGGTTCTCGGTTTGAAATCAATTCGATAAAGTGAAAGTACTAGTTGTAAATCTGTTCTAAATTTTAAATAATAAATGATGAAAGAAATGTTATTTTAAGCGAATTCTGATTATTATTTAATTTGTTTCCTTAATTTTTCCAATACACCTCAGCATTTTGTAGATTACACGTTAATTGCTTTCTGTTAGTGTTTAACATCTGTCTCAGTATACGTCCATTGTGCTTTCAGTATCGAAACTCTGGTATTTATGTCAACCCAAATAGCTTCAGGGATGAAATATTTGGAATCCAAGAACGTTGTGCACAAAGACCTGGCAGCGAGGTAATTGATGTAAAAGCTCTTAGCTCTTTAACTTACATAAGGCCGTGTCTTGTTCCAGGAATTGTTTAGTGGGACGGGGCTATGTTATTAAAATTGCCGATATTGCAATGTGCAAACCACTCTACCGCAAAGACTACGCCGAAATTGGAGGACGACCGCCAGCCCCAATCAGATGGCTGCCTTGGGAAAGCATTTTACTGGTAGGTAAATTAGATTTAGCATCATAGCAACTTGTTGATTGCATTTCCTTGAACAATTTTCATAATTTACAATCCATGTTATAAAATTGTTAGTATAAAATTCTTTTTATTCCATATAGGACGAACTATTTTACTTGAAACAGTTATGTATTACTTTTGCATTCTACAAAAAAAAACGTATTCAATGAAAGCTATTTCGTATCGACAGAGAAATAAAAGGGTGATGCTATAAGTTTTCGGACTTATTTCGTAGATTTTTCAACGAAAACGCTTATCTTTTCTCACTTAGCCTTGCTGTATGAACAAACGCAATATCAACACTTATTCAACTATATTGCAATATATAGAACAAAATTTGTCTTCACGGTCAACTTTAGAAAATTATTATTACTAACAAACCACTTATCGTATTTATAACAAACAAATTAAATTAAGGACAGAGGTAAACAAACAACTGCTCTAAAGTGGTTAGAGAAACCATTACATAAATGGTTAAGGTAATGAACGTCAGCTTCCAAACATTACAATACGCGACATAAATATATGCAACGTACACTGAACGACGTTTAATCTGAGGACACAACATCGAGTCGAACCTTTCCGAAGCTATTGCTATCTGTCGCTCCCCTTGCCCCTTTTATAGTTGGCAGTATACTATGCTTACCTGCTCGCTTTGATATCGGCAAGTTTATCATATTTTGAAAGCGGGAATGGGGAAACAGTATCGGCAGGGTTTATGAGTGCATGAAGCAGTACTAAGTGTGCGTTAGAAAATTCATGCGTTCTGAAATTCGTACTGAAATGCAATATCAGCAATTGCAATATAATATAACAAAAACAGCAATATTCGGTAGTAGCGTATATAGAAACAAAAATAAAATAATTTAATTATTATTACCTATTATAATTCTACACAACTGTTACATGTATTTATTTGAATTTCCCATCGTTTAATGCCGATCCTTACCAGCAGCGTTTGGAATAAAGTTAATTTTTTTTGGAACATTATGCATCCATCTAGAATTACGAACGGTGTATTTATTTTACTGTTGTGCTATTATTATTATATACTGTTGTGTATAATGGTATAGTATGAAGAGCTGAGACGGTTAATGTAGATTTAATAGGTAATAAACGAGGGGGATAAAGTGAATTTTATTTTAGAAAAAAGAGCAGTTTTGTAAGATCGATCAAATGTAGCTTTAATTACTAGAATAAAAAAAGCACAATTGTAGACATTAAAAAGAATAAAAATTTGGCGATAGGCCTTCTAATCCCTCCGAGTATGTTATTTCAGATTAAAAAAAATTTAATAAAAGTTTCCAGGTAATTGTGTTCTTAACAAAGCACTCCTATCGATTTGTTATGAATGTTTTCATTATCATTTATGAGATATTACATGAACTTTGATTTCATAGTTAATCATGATGTATACATGTATATATTACTCTAGATTTCCATACAGTTAATCTTAAAATTTATTAATTTCATTGATGTACTTGTCAGTTGTAAAATAATTTTACTCTGTTAAGCCTAAGACAGTTGGCAACGGCGAATGTTAAGTAAGTCGCTCAAAGGAATTATCCTAAATCCTGCATGTAAACTTGGTCTGTAAGATCTTAGTTGACAAACACAAAAGGATGTAATTTTATATTTTAAGATGTTTGAAAGTGCACAAATATTATTGCGATTACATAATATAGGAAGTTTGCGACTTCTGGCTTATAGCCGTCGATATTAAATAAATATCGATAAAGAGTAGAGACGAAATACAAAAATGCTCGACAGTGTTAGCCACGTTTTTTTCCATGTTTCCATCTCTTTAATCTCCGAGATATATTGCACACCAAGTCCTAATTAGCAACTAATTATCCAACTCATCCTTCACTATACACTTTCGATGTTGTTCTATTCTATTGACACAGTAATTACTGGATAATTGCTTTGCATGCATGCAACAGTGCAGGCTGATGTTTAAAATTTACAGCGCTTTAATCATCCATAAATACAAATATAAATTACAAAATATATTCAATTAAAGGCGCATAAGTAATTTAAACACCGGTGTGAAGTTAGCAATAGATTTCAGCAATAGATTTTTTTTGGGAAATCGATTTGTAAGATCATTCCAGTAGACTAGAACTGACGATATTGTTATAAACAATCCAATCCCCCCTTCCCTCATTTCGCTCCTAGTAATTAAGTGAGCTGCCGAACTTTGTCTGTTTTGACAACGTTTGCGTGACTTTAATCCAAATTTCTTCTTATAGCCGTGTTGAGCAATGTTCGGAGATCGTTTTAGCAAAGTGTAAAAATGACAATATTTTTATAACAATTTCCCTAACCAAAGTTGACTGTCCCGACTATAAGAGCGCGCTGCCGGAAACTTTCTTTATTTTTCAGTCAGTTGTAGACTCTGCTGGAATGATCTGCGAACAGATTTTATTTACACAATGTGATTATATTACATTTAAAATTGATTTCCAAAAAGAAATTCTATTGCTGAAATCTATTGCTAACTTCACGCCGATAATTTAAACACTAATAATTCCTTAGGTATTTGAAGATATTTTTTCCGTCCCTTTTATCCCGGCGATATTGCACACCAAGTCCAAAGTTATTATCCAACTCATCCTTTACTCTACACTTTTGTACAGGGATTGAAAGAATTTATAATTGCTGTGTATATGTAAAAATTCAAGGAGTCTATGAATCTAATAATAAATGTAATAACCAAAAATTTAAATTTTTACAAAATTTGCACGAACAAAGAAAATTAAGAAATATTGACTGCTTACATTTCCTAAAATGTATTTCATACTTTTGTCAATCTGTTTTGTGAACGTTCATGTATCCGCTGCAAAATCTATATCCATGTATAAAAAGATAAATACAAGGGCGCGGAGATAACGCGTGCTGTCGCTGCTGGCTACCTGCTGAATGCCTACCAATGTACTAAGACGCGTAATAGAAGGCGAGGGGGTATGAGAGAGACAGTAATAACTTCGGCAAAGTTCGGCTCGATGTTGTGTCCAAATATTAAGTGTAGTCCAGTGTACGTAGGACTGAAATACATAAAACTCTAAGATAAATTCCAAACCTTATGCTAACATTACAAAAAAGCATTCAAACTACACAAAATTAGTTATTCTCGTTCTTGAAAAACTTAAAAGTTAAAAAAAGTTAAATCAACGAAGAAAGTAAGAAAAAATTATCTGGTGATATTGAAATATATGAAAGCTGCATTCACTATTGTATTGATCGGCATTTAAATCAGGTGTGTTGGAAATACTGTTAAAATAAGAAGATTGAAGATGTATCGAAGACGTTAGTCCTGGAAGCGTGGCAATAAAATGTGAATGTTAAGTCTGACAAGAAGAATGTTAAATTGCCCTATAGAACCATTTGTTTAGCAAAGAATATTAAAACTTTATAAGAGCGACGTTTCTTCTAGTATGAAGTGGAGAGGATATATTGATAATTTGTTTGATTGAAACTCACCAAACTTGCATATTCAATATGAGAACGAATTAAGGAAAAAGTAATGTTAATGGTTTTAAGTTGTGAGTCACCGCAATTGCGATGTATAAAACCGTACAACTTTAGATAGCCTCGTACTAATTGTTAAATGTGTCTGAGGAAAAAAGAACAGGGTCGAACAAGACGCCCAGATCTCTGACCTATGTAGAATGTTCTATTCAGGTACCGTTTACAGAATACTTAATTACTTGCATTTTCTGGGTGTAATCATTTAGGAATAGTGGGAGAAAGTTTATTCCCACAACAACTTTAAAAATCGTCGTCAATGTTGTTCTGAAGCACTTCGCAAACATCTATCGATCCTACGGCCGAGAATAGTTTAAGGTCGTTAACGAATATAACTTTTAATCTATCCATTGTGAATGTCGTTGGTGAATAGAATGGACCCACATCTGACCCTTGAACAATTCCTGATGTAGCTGAGAACTCTGTGGAAGTATAGTTTCGATATGTTATGCGAAACTTTCTATTTAATAGCTAGAAATCAATCAATTTAATGGTACCCGGTAAGAATAAGTCCAGTCATTGGTCCTGAACTTGTATTTCACGTATCTTCGTAACCATAGTGGATAATGTCACCCAAATGCTGGAATCACATGTTTGGCTCTCCCTGGGTAGTTAGACCCACTAGCCCATTAGAAAAGCCCCATCAATAAAATACATTGCACCTTTCCAACGGATGGAACGCATTTCACCTTTTTCGGAACCGGTTCGCCATGTGCAATTCATTGTCTTAACTGCTGTTCAGTTTCTGAGATGTAGTGGTATATCCAAGTTTCATCCGACGACGCAAAGGCTCTACTGCATTCTTTTGAAACACTTGCAAATATTCGCATGTGCAATTCCTTACCCAAAATTAAGTGAACCTTCTCAGTTGAGATGTGGCTAACTCGCACACTTTTACTGGTCTGTCTGCTAGAATTAAACCATGGACATGCTCTGCTATCCTCAGATTCATTTACCCAAAGTCGAACACTTTCATAAGAAGGATCTGATCCTCTCATTAATGTCTTTCGCTGTTGTTCCTTAAAAAAAAAAGAATGGATTCACATCGCGAATTTCAATTTTATCAATTTTTCATTCTTGCTCGAACCACTTCTGTTTAAGTAACTCTCAAACAACGAATTACTATCACAATGATTTGAGACCGCAGATTATTGACTCATAAGAATGAAACTTTTTGACTACATATACAGATTACGTTATCGTCATCTATTACTATGCGAACCAAGTCACACAGCAAACCACCCTCGTGGATTATTTACTTGTTGACGTTGTTCATGTTATTATTATTATTACAAAAGTTTACAATTGAATTCATATGAGTTGCATAGAGCCAACTTGGTCACCAAAAATCGGTCGAATTTGTTTTCTTGTTTAAACAATTTAATGCAATAAGGTTTTATCTCATAATATGAAGATAATTGAATCACCTAGCTCTTTGTAATTAACCCGACTATTATTCCATGGATGAAAAGTAAAACAAACGTGATTAATAAAAATTTCAATATTTTGTCATATTGCAGTTACACAATTAGTTAAAAGACTGTTTCCAGACCATTTCATAACAAAATTAAAAATAAATCTGGTTCGAAAAAATAAAGTAGATTACAAATCGAACTTGAAACGTGGACAACCTGTTTCCCCTTTAACATGAAGCTGCTGTTACTTGACCCATTTTTTATCCTGCATTTGTTTAATATAGAAAATTGGAACATGTTTGAGCTCAGTTATATATTTTTTCATTCAACATATGTGCTGCAAAGGCAAGAAAGACAAGCCTATAGAAGCTTGTGTAAACATAATATCATGTGTTATTGTGTAACATTGTTCAATTATAGCAACGTGTACGGTATCTACACCACTGTACATGTGACGGTAAATACACTCAATTCAAAAGGACATTATGTTCATTACATCGTTATAGTAAGCAATGAGAAATTTAATTTATCATTAATTTTGGCGTCATTAGGCGATTGTTTATGGGCGTACCGCGTTATTTATCAAACAGCCCGAAGTTACGAGATAGGTGGGTGTTATGTTAGCGCATAAATACTAATTTTGTTTAATTGGGATTAATGGCTAAACAAAAACATAGTTCTTTATATATACTTTATATAATACTAAAAAAATAAACGAGTTAGGTAAAAGTTATTTTGATGTCGATGCCTTCATAAAACGAACACAGCCGTTTGAATACACGATACCTTCCTTTTTTCTTGTCTTCTTAGCAACCTCATATTTTTTTATTTCTTGCTTTGTAATTATAACGCGTTCTTCGTTGTAGTCCATGTTTTCTAACATTTTTCGATTAAGCTTGTGCTTTTCTGGAGGATGTGGATCTGAACTGTCGAATACTTCAGTGGCGCATCTTTGGCAGCTCATCAATTGTTAGCTTCTAACTATGTGAACTCAATAGCTTGCTGAAATCATCACCATTAACTTCTACATCTAATTGTCTAGCAAGACTAACAACTTCTTCTACGACATGAGCGACGTTTCTAGCGTTGTCTTTGTTTCGCTCTTGAAGAATAACAAAACTTTTTCAATGTTCATTTATTCATTTCAATGTTTTTTGTAAAAATTCACCCTAGGATTTTCTAATTATTTTTACGGCATCTAAAATATTGAATTGTTTCCAAAAGTCTTTAACACTCATCTGACTATTTTGTATCATAGCTTCGTTGAGATATATAAACGAACACCCTGTGTAGTGCGTCTTAAATAATTTAGTGACTGCATGGTCCAGCGTGTTTGAAGCAAACTGGTTATGTTTACAGGCAAAACACAACTTTTGCGCGTGGATCGAAATCACTTAGGGTGGATGGATAATAACCAAGTGCGTTATCAATAAACATCATTTTAAATAAAAATCTGTTTAGACATATACTTCTAGTATGAAGTTCCCGGGAGATCATAGGTTTTCGGAGCGGTGAAATAAGAGAGGTTTTAATTTGCAGTTACGAACTGCATTTCCGCCAACCATCACTGTTAAACGGTCTTTAAATATCTTAAAACCGGCAAAGAGCTTCCCTTTATGCGCGATAACAGTTCTTTTTGACATCTTTTTCCAAGTCAGTCCAAGCCGTCTAAACTAAATATAGGTTCCCTGCTATAGTCTTTCATGACAGCTTAGAGTGTCTCGGAAAAAGAAGATCCAGCTTTTTCATCGGCACTTGCCTTCTCTCCACTCTCCACAATGCTGTGTCAATTACAGCGAGTTTTACATCGATTAAACCAATCGCTACTAGCTGCAAAGTTTTCCAAATTTTTATTCCACTATCAAAATCCTTGACAATGTTAAGGTTATATTCCGAAGATATAGTTTTCCGTTTATTATTAGGTGTGAGAGATTGAAATTTATTTCGTTTGGTTGACATGTTTTTTCAAAGGGTTTAGAAAGCTTATAAGAAAACAGTTTCAACTTTGATCGATCGTAAACCGAGCAACTCTGAGTGTGTCTAATTCGGGGTAGTGCTGTATGAAGCTATACACTCCATCAAAGTTCGAAAAAATGGTGATGTTTAGACAAGCTATCCAAATTTTTGATGTAGTTTACTAATAAAAGCGTCGGAACTTTAAAATGTAAAGTTGGCATCACTGCTTGGAATATCGCCGCTACACTGTCGTTGCTATTTTCAGCATTGTTTGGTAAATCATTATAGAGTATAAAAATCATTAAAACTTCTTCAAGATGCATATTCGTTTCGACAAACCTTTCGTGAATTGCAAGAAATTTACGGCCAACATATTCGACTTTTCTACATTTATCGGTACTGCAAATAGCCAAATATTAAGGTTATACATTAAATCATTACAATCACAACATCCTATATGCTTTTTGCTTCCTGAGATTCCATTTTATTTCACATAGCTATGTCTTTTTCACATTCCTCCAATTGCTATGTATCTTATACAATTTTCGTGAAAAGTTGATTTGGGATAAACTCTAAGTAGTTTAATTAACTACATAAGGTAATCAGTTCTCAGAACAAACGGACACAATAACCTACTTTAAATAGAACATCTTGCTATTTAAATTTTTGTTTTAAATAATCGTTTGTCAAACTATCTAAAGTAAATATGCTGGTTAAAAAATGTATTTGTATAAGAGGTATCCTAAATGTTACTGTCACATATTTTATTATACATACTGTGCAAAATTAAAGAGGAAGCTTAAAACATTTTTGCAAGCAAACATAATCACCTTATTGCTATCAACAAAAGGCTCTCATACTAAGCCTCTAAATGTCAATTGCATTTGAAAGTATAAATTAAAACCTTTCTTGCTAGAAGATGATAACTATAATCTTTACGCACATTACACTACTATACCATCGTGAAATTTGATTAGTATAAATAGATAAAACTATGACGTATGGTGAAAAATCCAAAGAATCAATTGGGTATTACTTTTCAGTAAAAAGGTGTTGGAGTCCAACTTGAAAGACAAGACCTAAGGGTAATTCCTCAAAGGTAACACAAACGAAAACACATAAGTAACTTAACATTGTTTTTACGTCCTCTTTTTATGTTTTGGAATAACGTAGACAATACTTGTTGCCAAAAATCTGGGATACTGCAGGATGCCTTGTTATTCTCACATTTTATCTAATTTTTCATGAACATTTAAAGTAACGCGATTAGCGCCCGGTGTCATAAATCCCGCTTAAAAAAGATTTAGTTAAAAGTGGCCAATTAAATGAACATCTGCTCCATTAAACGGAAATTGGCTATACTGAACAGGTGTCACCGTCATTGCAGCTTGTAGCTTTCGTTGACTCGTATCTTACCATAACTGTCAAGACCTAAACAGTTGGCTTTGTTGATTTTATATCTATCGTCTTCACTTAATTAACTACAGGGTTTTAGCATTTTACCAAATAATAATTTGATACAATTTCTGAAGCAGCATAGCTGCAAAGAGAGGCCGGGGAAAATTTTAGCTGTGGGCGAGACCCTTGATCGTGGTATCAAAATATCGACATATAGTCAAGTCAAGAGAAGCTTAATACAGCTGCATTTTTTAGAGGTATTGATTAGTTTATACATATTTATACTTCAAACATTACGATTTGAAAACAAATTGCAAAACAATATAATGCCAATCATCCGTTTTGTAAGACATCTGTGCAATAGCTCATTGCAACCTTTGAAAATTTAAAACACCAGGCATGAAAATACGCTGCAAATATGAAGCAGGAATTATATAACGCTGGTAAGGAGAATCAAAAATTACAAGAAATGCTATTCTAGATACTGTTTTGGAAATAATGAATAAGAAAACTGTTGAGGATAAAAAAATCCTATGCGATAGCGATAACGTTGAGAAACTGTTAGACTCGCGTCAGAATCTTAATTTGAGGTTTACCTAACCAAGAAGATTTAAAACTTTCAAACAGTAGGAAACAGGAGACAGACTAGTGATTATTAATACTGCAAGGCCATCTCCTTATACGCAGTCTATTCAATTCCTTTCGGAAATTTAGCAATACTACAAAAGCCATCTTGAATTCCGTTCATTTTTTCCGCATTTTCAGGCTGTTGCTGCGCAATTGCTGTACCGACTTTCTTTTTATTGTATAGCTTCTTGTTTCTTCTGTAACATCAGCAAAATCACCTGCTAGTATTAACATGCAGCCAGATGCAGAAAATCTTAATGCTAACAGTAAGCCTGTGTACGATCTTTTCGTGTCGTGTTTGTATTTACGCGACACGACTTTTTGTCGTGAAGTTTGCTTCTACTTGCAAGAACTGCCTCCAACGACGCCGTATGTTGAAACTTGCTTGGCAGGTGCATGTATTACGATGTATGAAAGAAAATGACGAATATTGAGTAATGATACGCTATTATCGTAGAAAATTACGAAAAACTTCATCCACTTCTTGAAAAGAGAAATTTAGTGGGCGAATTTACAACATTATTTCATGACCTACGAGAAGACGGTACCAATCTATTTATGTACTTAGATAGTTGTGTGATAGGATGTGCTATCCGACAGCCTATAGTATTAATAGAAATGGACGTATTAAATTTTAGACAGTTTTTTATTTTGCCGTGTCATCGCACGGCGAGTGTTTACATTAATATAGAGTTGTCTGTACCACTGTTGTATACAACTCCGTCTCCTTGCCGCAGTGTAACGACAGTAGTGTACGATATCGGTTAAAATCGTGTGGTGTGAAAGCTTCCATTTAATGAAACGCTAATAAACGCTATACACGATATCGTTGTCTTGCATGACTACGACAAAAACAGTACGTGTGAAAGCAGGCTAATTGGTGCAATGGTTAGCAAAGGATTTCTCAAAAAATCAAACTTAATTCGATTTTCAATATACGCTCAAATCATTTGAATAGATCCCATGCTAAATCTGAACCTTTCAAAAAATTCGTGATCCGATAGTTTATTAAAACAGCTTTATCAAACCTCTTGTTACATACTGCATTAAACAATTCTTCATGTCAAATCGGTATGTCACACGCTTTCAATTTAAATGTTGTTTTAAGTGTCCAATTCTCTCTTTTTAACAATAAAAGCAAATTTACCCTCTGTCTCTCCCATTTAAAAATGTTGGTAATACGCTTCAATGACGTTAAAAGCACTTTTAAGATAAAACTAGTTTCAACTCTATTGATAATACTAGGCGTTAAAGGTTATTTGCAAAACTAAAGTCCCCGTATAATATATAACCCAATAATGTGTAAAATTGCTGTCGTTCGTCGTGATTTGACATGAATTGAATCAGATAAACACTTACATACCTCTGATTTCACTACAAGAGCGAGCATTTAGTAAACAAAAACTAGTATTATCGATATCACGTGATTGATATATATATATATATATATAATAAAATATATAATCAAAACGAGATGAGCTGTTACGCACAAACACACAAACTAGTGGAGAGATGTGTACTTGTAATAAAACCAAAGCTGGATGAAACCATTTTAATTAAATTTAGGTATTTTATGCAAAATTTCTCGTCGTTTTAATAACACGAGATCCTTTTTTCATAAAAAAGACTCCCAAACATTTGCCTTCGCCAAGCCGACGTACTTTTTAGCGAAAATGTTACAATATAGTTGAAAATGTGTATATAAATAAATTGTGCGATGAACATTCTTTTAATTGGTATGTTTACTGGATCTAGAAATGGGTCAAACATTACGAGTTGTGTTCATGCAATAGTTTTCATTATAAATTTATATACATGTGCTCTGGGGCATCTTTTATTTGTTAGCAAATTAAAGGGATAGAATACTACGATGCACTAGAACATGTTAGATCGTCCTAATTTGAGTGTAAAGTAAAGAGTTACTTATTAAATAGTGCTTTCACGTTTCGTAAGATACTTCAAAGTAAGGTGACAGTGTATCCAAATTATTCGAATCCTTGTTAATATAGATTTTTTAAATTGATTTTCTGCATACTGAATAAATTCCCTCCCTATGTAATTCTCGTTTTGACTTTACAGCTCTTGCACTTGTATTATTTATATTTAATAAAGAATCTTTTTATCTTAAAAAAATAACATAGGTATTATTCTTCAATGAAGAAAGAGGGTGTCGTAGAAAGCTGTTATTCATTTCTAGACAATAAAACAAATTGAAACAAAATTATAAGTGTTATCCTTTGGTTAAATTTGTCATCGTCTTTATTCGTCAACCTCGTCATATGGCAACATGCTGCGAGCGCTTGCAAAACATATTCTAAGTTAATATATTATATTGGCTTCAGTCGGTAAAATATCAAGATGTGTGCTTTCCTTGATATTTCTGACGTAGTTAAATATTCGAAAGAACTTCAACTCCGGTATAATAAGACGCACTACGCAGTAAGAATTACCATGGAAATCACGGATTTTCACATTTCACCGGCAGAAGCAAATAAACACAATGATATTGAAAAAACTACACACAATAGAGGGTTATAAAATAATAAAATGGTCTTATACACTAATGTCCGTAAGCCTTTTGTTTTTAAGATATACGATATTAACAGTTTTAGAAAATTTATTTCTCTTCAATAATTATAGCAACAAAAAATTGCTACTTGGTCGACATGAGCTATAAAAAAGACAACATAACAAAAGAAAACAATGACTACATTTTAAAAAGTACAGGGTACTTCATTCTGAAGAAAGTTTTTGATGATGAAATTAATAATATTGTTCATGGATACACTTTTTCAATCATTGTGTTAATGATTGGCGGCAGCTTATATGATTCTGTTCTATAATTGCTCTCTTTCATAAAACCCCAGAATGAAAAATCGAGGGGAATGTGATCGGGATTACTAGCTGGCCATGGTGTAAGTCCCTCATAACTAATCCACTTATCTTCAAATCGTTTTTGCAAAAATTTCCTTGCTCTTCAAGAAAAGTCAGCTGGCGCGTCGTCATGCATGTAGTACATTCTTTCAATAATGTTCAATGGAAGATTTTCTAACAAAGTGTTCAGCTCATTTTCCAACAAGTATCGATAGAGTTTGCCTGTAAATCGATTATGCAATCGAAACGGACTAATTAGGTAATTGCCGATTATATTTGTCCACACATTCATAGAAAACCCATACTAGGGATGCAGTATTACAGTGTGATGAGGGTTGTCGTCTCTCCAATAGTGGACACCATGTAGATTTAAAACACCATCGCAACGAAAACCACTTTCACCGATTAATGTGAGAGCATTTTGCCCGTGATTTTGCAACCACTCGCAATATTGTACACATACGTAATGGAGTTTTTAGAAATCAAACGCGTGAAGAAGTTGATCTTTGAGGACTTGTCTAACTGATCCGCGGTTACATTATTATTCTGATGCTTATTCTCGGATTATTTTGCCTTTTGCTTTTTTGAAATAGCAATCTTCTCCCAAACGCCTATGCACGCCAATAAATGCTCTAACATTAGGAACATGCATTGAGTTTCGAAAGTAACGAACATCGCAATAGTCGACCAAGTGATGTGACCACGCCAGAAATGGTGAAGAAAACTCATAAAAACGTACTGGATGACAGCCGACTGAAGGTGCGCAAGCTAGCAGACATCTTAAGCATTTCGAAAAGTGCTGTACATCGCATATTGACTGAGAATTTGGAGATGAAAAAACTGCGCGCAAGATGAGTGCCACGATTGCTCACAATGGAATAAAAGCAGCACTATAATCGAGTCTTTGGCAATGTTTTGCAGAAGTAAGCCAAATTTTTGTGTCGATTCATAACCATGGATGAAATATGGGTCCTTCATCTCACATCTGAGACGAAAGAACAGTCAAAACGATAGACTGAAAAGCAAAAATCGACTCCAAAGAAGGTAAAAGCAGCTCCAGACAGCTCCATCTGCTGCCAAGGTCATGGCATCAGTTAGTTGGAATGCGCGTGGGATAGCTTTCATTGATTATCTTCAAAAAGGAAAAACAATAAACCGCGAACTTATTGCAGCGTTTGGTTGATGAGACCAAGATAAAATGGCCGCATTTCCAAAAAAAAATCCCGAAAAAGAAAGTGTTGTTTCATCGAGATAATCAGTTAAAGTTCGAATTGCTTCCTCCCGCTCCCTATTTGCCAGATATAGGTGCTCCACGGTCCTTAGTATAAACAGCCTACCGAAGCTGCTGAACATTGCTGGGAGAAGTGTACCCGGTTAAAGGAGGACTGTGCTGAGAAATAAAGATGTTTTTTCCCAAATTCTTTGTTAGGTCGGGTAATTCTAGAACTACCCTCGTAGATCCGTGAATAGGCTTGCGAGCTTTTAGGTTAGTACTGGAAGTACTATGTACTGTTGTGCGTTACTGTTACAAATAGATCAACTAATTGTTAGAAAATATTCTAAAGTTGGTAAGTAAATATGCTTACCAACCAATTCATTAATTTAGCACAAGTTGCTTTAAGAGTTAGCTCTAATTTCTATTCAACATCTAATCTATAAAATAGTATTATTTGGAAAATGATTCATTTTTGGATCGCTAGTTGCATAGAAGCAATTTGTGAGTACTTACACAAGAGTATAAATGCAGGTTATTATACTAATACACAAAACAATAAATTAGCATAGATATTCCAGTATTTATATGTGGCAACTGTTGTTATTCATAATTCCCTTCTCCTTCGAACTAATGCATCTCTATAACTGTTAAATTACTAATTTTTATTACCCATAAAAGCACCCTTACAACTATCTATACGGCGATGATCTTTTTGAAACACTTAATGTATAGCGAAATAATTTATAGCCTACAATGTAAAACACTAAAGTTTGAATTAAAAAGCAGCAAAGACTCATTAAATAAATATGGGTATGGGTCAATTACTTTTTTCAGTCTACCCTCGTTAATACTTCAGAAGAGGCATTAAAAGCACATGTTGAAAAATAGGTAATATAAATAAGCACAGCAAACTTTATACTCATAATTAGTGGTATTATAATTATACTAAGCCGTATAATTTTTCTGAAAAATAGTAACATATTTATGGTACTCGATGTTAGATAATGTATTGTATCATTTTTTTCTCAGTGCAGATATATCTCAAATATAAAATTTTCAGAAATCGAGGCAACAGCTAGTATGTTGACTTATGATTTGCAAAATTCCTAAATTGTAAAGTTGTACAACAGCTAATAGTCAAAAGTAGAACACTTCCAATTGGACATTTCCTCTTTAGCATGGTTTTGATATATAATACCTTGCTAATAAATAACTAAACATGTAGAGTTCAATAAAGATTTATCAGCAAAGATTAATAAAATATTCTCACACAGTGCAATAAAATAAGTTCTTTTTTACATTCACACTACAATTCTTAGCCAAACAGTCTTTTACAAAGCAGTATTTTCAGTTTCGATAATTTTAACAGTTTTAGTAAAAGGCCATACGTTGGATATATTTACGTTTCTATGGATTGGTTCCTATCTCATTTTGCTTCAAAACACAATTAGCGTAGAATGCGACTAAAATAAGTTGATTTTGAGAAGGGAATTGAAGAAGTTCATGTGAAAAATTACTCAATTTAGATATGTTTGGCATATCTACTTTTGAATGTTGGCCCCTAGTAATAGTATCATTTACAAGCAAGGAAATGTAAAACAAAACCAAATCTAGTATAGCAAAAAATTGTTGTATAGGATAAAAATGCCTTTGAAAACAATTACAAATTGGTAAGTTGGCAACTTATATGAAACATGCGTTCGAAAAGTTACATATGTGAATGCACAGCAAATACAAGGATACCAAATGTTACAAGAATTGTTAGCTGTAACGGATTTAGTTGCGCAAAGTTAAATTGCTCGTGACTAGTGATGTAAGAAAACTTGTGTTCCATTACTATTTGCTGCCATTGATTAAAAATATTAAAATGCATCTTTTTTTCAGAACTTTTGCAGTTGAATTTGAAAAACACATAGATAATGATAAAGGCAGAACAATTTCCAGTAAACAATCTAGTTGTGAATATGGTTATTTACCAAAAATACTATTTTTAATTAAAGGGCGAATATATTACCATAAACTATTTAATTTACAGTACAATGTATACGCCTTAAGCTAAAAATAGACGTGTTGTTATACACAGTGATATTACGATCATTTCATAGATTTAAAATTTAAATCCTATATGTAAATATATGATTTAATTTTAGTAGCTAACTAAATACAAAAATATTTCTGAATGGGAGTACTTACAATAAGTTTCACAAAAATTATTTATTTTGCTTTTGTAATTATGCACATCATCCATTAAGTTTAATCCCTCAATTAAACATGCTGGCGCACTTTCCATTTAACTTTCAGATAGTTGAAGACCTTTCACAAATTGCGTATAATCATTTTTTACACATAATTTCTAGATGTTAATATGGCGTCTCTCGACAACAAAAAGGTGTGCTTTAAACACCAACTATTCGTTATTTTTAACAATGAGAAACAGCAGCAGGAAGTTGATTCCTTGGAACATCCTTTCAACAAAGATGGAGCTGCATCGTTCTTGCAACAAGGTTCACAATTATGCATCAATATTATTATATCAATTCTGTGTTTAAGTTATTAAAATTAGTAGGTCTAACATAATTTTAATAGAAGTGTAAAGATCATATTTAAATATTATCAGCTAAAGAATGAACTTTTACCTTTCGTAGATGTCCTCCATAGCATATTCTCTATGAGTTCAAATTCTAATTTTCGTCAATAATTGTTCCTAGATATTTCGTTTCGTCTAGTTTTTTCTCTTTATGCAGAACTAAAAAAAAAGCTTTCTTAAAAAACGTACTTATATATTTCTTTAATTTAATAAACTGAGTTTTTAAAATAAAGCAGATTTCTTTAATACAAACCACACAATACTAATCGAAAAACGTACGTAAATACAATAAAAAATAAGTTAATGTAATAATTTTTTTGATCAAGATTGGCCCAGCGAACACATTTATCGTCTTAATAGATAGTTAATAACGTAGGCTTCGACGGCCAGAATCAGTTAAAAGTAAGCGTGTTCCGTGCTTGGACCGGTATCATGGTTAATCGAAAACTACGGGGTTTTGCCCGCAATCATATGGGACTTTTTCAGGAGAAGGAAAGGTGATAGACCACAGTTAGTACGGTAACTCAACGTGTAAACTACGCCAGAGGCGAAAATAACTGAGCGGGAAGCAATTGGATTACGTTAACTCAGCATGTGAACCATGTCAGAAGCGAAAATCAACTGCGCATTTGATTTCCACCTCTGGCATGGTTCACATGCTGAGTTACCGTGCTAACTGTGGCCTACCACGTTTGCCCCTCCTGAAGAAGCCCCATATGATTGAAAGCGAAACGTCGGGTTTTGAATTAACCATGACACAGTCCAAACCGGGAACACATTTACTTTTAATTAATAAATGCCTGTTTATTATGTCGATGAACAAATACCTTCGTATATATGCTGCATAAATGGTTTTATTAATATAAAGAGTACATTTATTAATCATATTATCATAAAATGCTTGAATAATTGTGTAAATTTCATTCGTAATACGCTTCACAAAAGTGGGCACGTTTGGCTTGTATCCAGCATCTAACCCAATGTTTCTTCTGTATTCGAGAGAACGATAACGTACAGTATTTTTCTTGCCAGCTTTAGCTGCGACTTATTTTCATAAGCTAAGTGTTAACACGCTCGCTTATAAACTATCAGTTAAAAATGCAGCAAGCAATAATGCATTAGAGAATTCGAACTCAACATAGCACACGACACCCAACAGCATGTACAACGTCACACAGTCACGTGCCTGTTATTATATTGCGAGATAAGGATCGACCAATCCCTGAAGTTTATTATCCTTACAGAAAATATCGTATACTTAGCAGTGATAAAGAAATATCTACATATTTTTTCTGGTCTGTAATATAATATACGTTGATATTTAATTTAAATTTAGAATTTGGTTTACAGAGTCTTTAGCATACACATAAAATATGTCGACGAAACCTAATTTATTTTTTGTAGCCATTATTTAGAAATAAGGGACAGCGAAATTAAGTTTTTTTGCGGTAGAGCTTTCATCGAGATTTTAATGACTTGAAGTATAAATTCATAATACGAACACATCCCTTGAAAATTGATCCTCTACTGCTGTATACAACACGTATGTACGTTACTAAAGAAGTAGGTATTTGTAAATGTAATTCAGATAATACGAAGATTAAAGTGACCGTTGCGTTGTTTTGTTGCCTCTAATGCATTTTACATTGCGTCCTTATGCAAAAAGTAAGTTCCGCTTTGCTTGGAAGATTACCTATGCTTATTTCGAAAGGAAAAAACGTGAAGTACGCGATTACACGTCCAATTTGTTTCATATTTACATATATTTCGATTACGTCTTGATTATTTTTTGTGCGAAGGCACGTTTTGTAATAAGAATTAGACTTGAAATTGGATAAATTCTACAGCACAGCACAAATAGTCGTATAAGAAGTTAATTTTTTTAATGTAAAAAAATATTTTAATATGTTATTATGAACGAAAATTGAATTTGATACCAACTGAATATTTGAGCAATCACGTTCTATCTCTGAGTTGGTTAATTTCCCCCAATTGTGTATCAGAAGACACTTATTTCAACCTAGAACAAAATTAAAAAAAGGTCGCTTCAATTGGTATAGCATTATTACCAGGATTACTTTGATGCGTACAGGGGCTATCTTGACAAGCATACATTAATTAATTTGTGATGAAATTCTCGCACATACTCGCATATGTGCAAGTTAAATAGAGGAAGAAAATTAGTTCACAATTTGGCAACACTCCAGTTAGAAACTACAAAGAAAAGTAAAAGAAAAGCAAGCCGCGCATCACTCAACTGACCATTCTATGGGCGACAATACTCCCCTCATTAATTTAACCTCGTTAAAAAACTTCAGGCCAAAAAAGCAAGGTCGATGGAAATAAGTGTACTATATGCAAGTGCGTCTTTATATTTTACACCGGAAAGGAATTGATTGGCCGCCTAACATATTCGAAATGTACTTGCAGAACATGCAATGGAGGATCGTGACCGAGATGCGAAAATGAGTAACCTGCTACATTGTTTAATTATTCGGATTAATTCATATTTAATTTGCAGATAGTTTTGCCGAAATAAAATAGCATGCACCACACTACTCCTGCTTTCTTTTTTTGTATTTTCCAAGAATTAATACAAATGCATTATTTTAAATATTTTTTTGTATCAAAATAACCCACGATTGACTTACTTTAACACAACATGAAAATAAACACTATCTCAAAGTAATGCTAATGGACTACTTTTTCACCAAATTGATAATTTTTTCCCAAAATCTCAGCCTTCGACAAACTTTTCATTTGATGATTCTATAGCCAAAGGTGCGTTTGTTCTGTTGGATATAGATTAATTGAAATATCTTGAATCAACGAAAATTACCACGATAAAACCTTGAAAACTATGTCAAGGTAGTCAGGGTTTACGATACTAAACAAACTGAATTTTGTAACTCTCCAGCGCCTAAACCATCAAAGATAACGGATTGCGCTCTCCAAAATTGAAAGGCCAAAATAAAAAATAACGGTGAAGCGTATTTGGTCTAAAACTTCGAAAATCAGATTGAAAAATTACTGACCTAGTAGTTCTGTAGGTTAAGTTTGGACCTATTGACCCTGAGAATTTTCTTGAATTCGTTTATATATTTTGTTTTAAGAGATTTTCGCATTTGGAGTGAAAGAAAAACCTTCCCATATTAGTTAGTTTTCTTCTACCATTATGGACAAGACGGAGAATGAAGAAGTTATAAAAGGTTAAACCATAAACTGTTTTCTCTCAAATATAGGCTTCTACCAAACTTACCTAGTGGTAGAGACGGCACTGATTCACTGGTACAAACATCACGTACCACTGTAATTATAATTATACGTACATTGATGGGCCACTGAGTTTTTCATCTATCAACAATTTACATTCTGTGAACTCTGTGTGCAATTACTTGAGACGTATGATATATCTAGACTGTGCCATCCATCCATAGGCATGGAGTCTCTCACTGCAGAGCAACGCATTTTGGTTATGCAAACGTATTACGAAAACGAACGGATAACGTTTCATAAATTTCGGAATAGCTTTGGTCAACATGGATGACCTTCAGTGTCTGAGACTGGCCACATTGTTAATCATTTTACGAAGACGTGTTCAGTGTCAAATCGTGAAGTATAACAATATACACAAGCAGTTCTTAGTCGTACAACAATAAACAGTGTAAGAGAAAGTGCTCGTGATAACCCAAGGACATCAGCCAGGCACTGTTCTCAACAAATAGGCGCTGCACCGATCACCCTACAGCGCATTTTGCAGGTTGGTTTGTGTGTACAAAATCCAATTAACACAACAATTAGAGCCATTGTATCTGAACTGAAAGGATTTTTCTGATGAGGTTCACTCTCATACCTATTTGTGAATCGGAATATCCTGAAATGATTCATAGGCGACCACTTAATCCAGGGAAAATAACTGTATGGCGTTGACTATACGCTAATTTCTACGAAGCTAACCGTGAACAGGCCATTACAATGAATCCTGAGCGTTATCGTAACATGCTAATTATTTATGGTTGCAATGTGAATGAGGTTTGATTTGAACAAGACGGCGCCACATCCGCAGAAGTATTCAGGCAATCAATTTACTACGAACAAAGTTCGGTAATGGAATAATTTCAAGAAATAGTGAAGTGAATTGGTAGCTGAGGTCATGTGACTTAACACACTGGATTCCTTTCATTGGGATTACTTGAAAAGGAGCAAGTATACCAATGCTCCACGAACAATTTAAGACCTTAAACGCAGCATTCGCACAAAAATTGGAGTCATAGAGCAATAGTTATTGGAAGGAATCATTGCAAATTTCATACAAAAAGCTCTCCGTGGTGGGCATTTAAATGACATTATTTTCCATAAATAAATGGCATAGTACCCCCCTTTCATTACGATAAATGTTTTTGAGTTACCTACCATAACAAAATGTGTGCTCATTTAAACCTAGAAAATTTGATAACCAATGGCCTACCCTATGTAACAAGTAATCTAGGTACGAAAAGAAATATCCTAAGAGCCCAAGACCGTTGTTATAACCACAAATTTCGAAAGAATTCAGAAATTAAAGCATTTTTATTCGAATTACATTTCCTACAAAATGTGAATTTTTATCTATTATTGCTTTAGTAATATAAGATTTATAAGTCGTTTGATCTCTTATAAACGGATGATAGCTTCTTGTTACAAAATTTAAATAATAATAACATCTGACCTTCATATTTGGAATGATAACTAGAAAGCGTTTATTGAACTCTCCTAATCTTAGCAGAAAATAGAATTCACGCAAATCAAAAGAGTTAAGTTTACAAATTTAATAACAAAACACCGCATATATTATCACTCAAATGTTACGTTCGCTGTCGTAAATAGCATACAAATATTCTACGTCCTAATCATTTTACAAACATGCCATCCATTAAGTTGTTGCAAACATGGCAATTTAATGGTTTCTTAATTCTGTAATTATTGCATTATAAATCACTAACCATTTTTAAATTATCCTAATAAGGAACGTTAATTAATCAGTATGCAAATATGGAAAACAAAACAAGTCAGAATTAGGACCTATTTTAAAATTAGCATGCTATCTGGTGACAATTATTATACATGTAGCGTTTCCTTCCACCCTTATTTCCTTCAATATGGAACAAAATATAATACAAGCTTTGACTATACAAATCCAAAGAAAAGACTACCTGAAGGTACCAAGCGCTTTTTCGGTCAACGATGGTTATGAAAGGAAAAACTTCCGTCTTTGATTGTACCTTC
Organism: Marronus borbonicus; assembly: GCA_902655005.2. Lineage (NCBI taxonomy): Eukaryota > Metazoa > Arthropoda > Insecta > Coleoptera > Scarabaeidae > Marronus > Marronus borbonicus. The sequence goes on from LR737395.1 coordinate 6,711,475, forward strand.
AATTCTATCTGCATCGAAGCTCAAATTATGCTTCTCTGAGAAATCGCTGTCCAAACCCCAAGTTTTCGAGGAAATAGTGAAGATTCAGTCAAATGGTGTGAGTTCTGACTGCTTCACATTCTCATGTTTTGAAAAGTAAAAACTCAATTGAAAAACAACGTCAAATCCAACAAGTCGTCATTCGTTAAATTATTAGCAAACCATTAGCGGTCTTGTCTACTGGCAAATTTGCTTGATAGGATGCATCGCCAAATTCTTTTTAGCGATAGTTCTCCACGTGCCAAACGAAGGCTGTTTCTTGGTATAGTACTTTCAAGGATTTTATAGAATCTGCTTCCATCCGTTCACGAACGTCGTTAACGACTTCTTCTGTACGAACAAATGGCCTACGAGCGCCTTTCTTGTAGGTTGCAGACCCAGTTTCATGAAAAGTATGAACGCAGTAATTAAGACAACTATATAAAATTGGTTGGGAATTATCTCTTTGTAATAATTTCTTTTTTCATTTGTAAAAAATAAAATCGCTTTTACGTAGAATGCGCAAGTGCAAATCAGCTTTCTAGGCGTTGAAGAAGAAATATACTGTAACTATATGTTATTGAGTGTAAAAATTTTACAGCACCTTCAACGATTTTCTGTCCATTTACTGCTAAAGTACCGCTGGAGTCTATTTCTAGATTAAATCCGCTCTCACCGACGTTGTCGCTTCTGCCGATATTAATGATATGGAGTTTGTCTCCCTTAATAAAACTGCTTAACAATCGGAGATTTTCCATAGCACTGTATTTTATTTTGTTATTTTGCGTGACACAATATCATGTATTTTCTTGAGATGCCAAATCCACCAATGTCCTTTCTTGTTTAGCTTCTAATCTAATCGTCAATGTAATTTCGAAATTTAAAAAAATATAATAATACTAACTTAAATTTATTTTAAATTATTTTCAAACACATTTGAATAGAGCAAACTTTACATTTACCTTGTATTTCTTAACCAGTACATATGCAACTCTTTAAACAAACCTAAATTTCGATTTCCAGCAAATATTTATGAATACCACAAAAGCGAAATTTTATTGGTTGATTTAAATTTTAACGTTAAAATTTGAGAATTTGAGCATTGGTGAGGTGGCCACTATCAGTGTCTTTAGAAATATAATAAAAACATTATAATATTATTCTAGAGGTCAAGGTCTACGTAATTGAGCATGAATCATGTTGGTACTCGAATATCGAATAAAACGAATGGCGCATTAGTGTTATTATTCCTTGTTTCCACTTCTACGTCTCCTAATTAGGATTACGTCTTGAATGAAATGTTTTGCAAAGAACCCTTCTCGTGAGGATTTAGTAAATCAATATTTACTGCCGATGTTTCTCCATTGACATTGTTATACATTGTGTTATATGTAAGGGGAAATTTACTGTTGTGCGATTAATAAAGAACTATTGAGGAAATGAGACAGAGGGATTAAATATTTTTCAATTGGTAACTAACGTAAGTGAAAGGTTTTTCTTTCCCTTTTCTACTGTTAGCCGTTTGATTTATTAAGTGATTTCTACCATTTGGGAAATGTGATAACATATTACTAGTATTCGCATAACGTCATGAAATCATACAACTACATAACTTCTATTACTGCCAACAAATTCGTAGTAATTTATCAATTTGATTGAGTTAATGACACCTGCGTTAAGAAAGGTTGTTTTTTTGAACGCAATTGTTTTGCACTTAGTAAACTTATTACTCGACATAGATCTACAACAATGTTCCCTTTTTAAGCCACCCCAATAATAGTATTTGTAAAATAGGCCTGTTTCGGCAATAACCACTTCATTTTACGTAAACAGCTTTCCGCCATGTCATTTTTTTCAAGTTAGGAAGAGAAAGAGGACGCAGAGAGCCAAATCTTGCGAAATCTGGCGGATGGGGCACCAATTCGTACCTTAACTTGGCCAGTTTTGCTATCGTAATTGCCAATGAATAAGCCGGGACGCTATCATCATGATGACAGAGAACTTTCTCTTTTTGTTAGATAGATCCCTTTTCTCTTTAGTTCAGCGTCGAATTAGTGCAATAAATCAGGATAGTCCCGTGATTGTTCTTCCCTTTTTCAAATAATTAGTTAAGATTATGCATTACGAATCCCAAAAAAGGAATGTTGCCATAACTTCTCCAGTTGATGGAGTCGTCTTCACCTCCTTTGGTGCACGTTTACCGAAGAAACTCAATTTTTCCAACTTACTTTTGTTTTCTGACGTGCAGTGATGCTTCATCTACAATCATATAACACAGCAGAGACTTACTACGCTTAAACATGTCCAAATATTGTTTTGAAGTTATCAGCCGATTTCGTTTTTGATCAATCGTCAGCAGATTCAGTACTCATCTCGCCGACAGCTTTTTCATGAAGGTTGTTTTGCACACGGTCAACTGAGATGTTTAGCATATTAGCAATCCCTCTAATCTCTAATCTTCGCCCAGTCTGTTAATGCGACATCACGAATTTTATTGATAATATCGTCCGTGGTCTCGCTTGAATTCATTAAACCAGTATCTGATGGTAATCATCCGAGGTCGTTATAAACCGCATTCAACTTCTCTTTGATTTTAATTTTGAAAAAAAGGAAATCGAATCACTGGCCGGTATTGTGATTTTTCCACAATTTCACAAATTTACTCAGTTTCAACAGCCCTCAGAGCCGCACTGCAATATGTCCTTAAATTTCTACTTTCTCAATAATAGGTATTCACCAATGGAAAAATAATTGTATTTATTGAGTTTACCGTATAATGCAAGGGTTTTGTGGTCCTTGCATTATATGTGTCTAAGCGTATTGCGCATCCTTGCATGTTTGTGTCAAGGAAGTAGAAAGAATAATAACATTTTAGTTTTACATATACCATTTATTTGATAAGGAACAGCTTATATAAGATAAACCAATATAAAGAATTAGTAAAATCGTTATCTAAATCCATTAATTTAAACACATGAAGTAAACAAGTTTGAATTATTTTTACAAAGCAGCATGGTTGCATTAATTAATCTACGCTCAATACTACAATTAGATTTTTAATTAATAGAACCTATTTTGATATGTTTTTCATTAATTTATCGATTGATTTATAAGTGTTTTTTAGAAACTCATCCCTGTTTCGGTTTTGCATTAGATTTGTTGACATATTAGAATTCAATAATTGTTCATTTATATGCGATCCTTAACAGATAGCATCTAATAAATCAGTTTTTTGGGTAACTAAACATGGCTAACAAACACTTGAAATTGAATAGAGTATGAAATAATTTCTTTATAGAAACTTGTCTATAAGTTAGACACAGAAACATATATACATATATTTCAAAGATTTTAAGAACAAGAAAATTTTATTTTTTACAGAAATACGATATTTAATCGTTATTCTATTAACGAAGAGCAAAAATCACAGTACTTTGACCGATTTCGTAGGATTACCCTAGTAGCACAGACAGTTGACGCAACGTTGGCTCCCGATCACGGATCGCTTGTGATGGCATTACGTGAAAATGTGAACATGTTACACTTTTACCCGAACATTGGCTCGCAATGTTTCTCGCACACTTACCCGATCTTTGAGCAAACTATCTTCTCTGGCGTACGCCGACCTTTAACAAACATTCTCTGAAAATTGGCTTTTTGTTGTTTGTCGACTGTGACGTCACATGTTTACAACACTTGGCAAGTGATCTTCAACCGACGCTGCAGCGACTGAATTGGTTCAACGTCGACTTGTGTATGTCACTCAAGTGTTCACTGCCAAGCATAGCTTGGTTACCATTTCGCGATTGTCGACCAACGCTTGACTTATCTTACTGACCCAAAGCCAATCGATACCCAACGTTAGAAAAGTACGATTGGTTTTATATACCTCTCTGACATTTTACCGACTGTAGCTAACCGTCATGGATATTGCGCCGACTATACGACGTTGTACCAACTGAATGCCAACCGTCACCCAACCAACTGCTACTAGAGCACTAGTAACGAAAGTATCGACCCATTAATTTCGATTATCCTGTACAGAAAAACCAAGTTCCTCATTGATGAAAATGCAGGACTAGTTATACTCTCACATTGGAGAATATAAAGACAAAACCATAATAACCATAACCGAAGCTATGATAATATAATAAATGAAAATATCTATCTTGTATATTGTCGACTCGTACTTAAAGTAGTAACGGCAATAATAACCGCTATATAAACTATGTTTGATGTATAATAATTGTCAACAATCCCATGTTCAGAAATATAGCGTCACTTGAAACTGTTAACAAAAACAACATTATTACCGAATCTATTTTTATTAAAGTTACAGCAAAATATGTGTGTACGTTCGTAGCATTGTATATTTTCATCTTTCAAAGTGTACTATACACATATCTCGTCCGAATATACGGTATATTTGTATTTTGATAAAAATGCTTGTTTCAGGATCGTTATACATGCTCGAGCAGCGTATGGGCGTTTGCGGTAACAATTTGGGAAATATTCAGTTTCGCCTGTGAGAGGCCCTTTCATAATTTAACCAACGAGAAGGTCATTCAGAATGCAGAACACATGTACTATGGCGGTGAATTGCAGGTGGAATATTAAACAAACGCAGTCGGTGCATTATACTTGTATGCAATAATATTTTCTTTTTTAGGTGTTCCTGAATAAACCGACCATTTGCTCCGCAGAAATTTACGATTTATTATGCCAATGTTGGAGAAGAGACGACACATCCAGGCCAACATTTAAAGAGATTCATTCATTTCTTAATGAATACACCTGCTCTGACTGATCCTTACCGTCTCAATGCAGAGAATTGTCCTACAGTGTACATATCATTAACTGAGGAAAACGCCTTTCTCTTAAATATGGCAAACAACTCAAATACACTAGACTCAAATCGTAAGTTTGTAAGTGCAAATTGTAGTGTACTGTGCTTCCACAGAAGCCACTTTGGCATTCTGGCTTATGTATATACATTTCCTGTTGAGATATTTCTATAAACAAATATAATTATTGATTGTGCGAGTACTTTGCACAAAGTGAATAAGCTAGTCTGTTATACGTATATACGGTATAACATATGTATCATATAGTATAACTACCTATTTGTACATATATACATAAGTATACCTATAAAAAAGTATAATATTGTATACAAACACTAATTTAAGATTATTTATTATCCGACTATTTTCGAGACTTGAATAAATAAAATGAAAATAAGGGGATGCATGAAAATCTGTGATTTCCTTGGTATTTCCGGCGGAATTAATACGTTACAAGTACCAAGGAAATTATAGATTTTCATAATTCACCCACGAAAGTCAAATTATATTAAGGAGGTACATATTTGTGTCTATATATCTGGACAAGAAGATATTATCTGATGAAAAGATTTATTAAGTTAACGTAATTGAGAAAATTTGAAAAAGAACTACCGCATCGCTGGAGAGAAGTTTGATTATTAAAAAAAATATACACAGTGCCCTCAGAAATTAAATTAACATACCAAATTTTCACCAATTTCTTTGTTCTAGTAGTTCCTAAATAATTATTTTTTTACAATAATGCCAAGAATTGTCTCAGATTATGTCGGCCGTTAGCAAAAAAAGTACTTTGCTGTAACCATAGACCATTTATTCCCTAAAATTAAGTTCCATTGCCAATATACCTTTAAACGGCATCTAAAAAGTATGGGGCATATTGAATACTAAATGGGTGTCAATATCCTCTTAAATAAATTACGAAATCCACTTGTGCGTGGGTTCTTAAAGAATTATACCGCACAGGTATTTCCCATCTTTTGACAATTAGAAAGTACCTAAGCAAGTCGATAAGTAATAAATGAACTCAGGTGAAAACTAGGAGAAAATTATCTTTGAATAGGCGCAGATGAAACAACAGACATTAAAAGAAAAGGTGTTGTAAATATAATAGCTGGCGCGTTGCACTTACAAAATCTTCCGGCGTCATTTTTAGTAGCCATCAAAATTAGATTATGTATTACTACAAACGAGATTAGCGAAATTATTATTAACAGTGTAAAAAATGTAATTGGTGAAAGTACCATCATTTCTTTCGCGACAATAGTGTTAGAAACGGGGAACGAGCTTAAGAAACGTTTTCCTAGTATACTACACTTACAATAGCCATTAACAAAATTTAATTTTTAATTAAATGCAGATTTTTAATTAAAAATGTAAAATCTGCATTTAATTAAACTTAAAGATATCTGGCATATGGCAGATTAGTGGTCAACTTTATGATAACCATGGTGCCAATGTTATGGAACAAAACACCAGCACGTATTATTCCTTGAGTCAGCAGAAATTATTCTGTCGAGGTAGATCCAGTAATGGTCTGGTTAATACCGGTACTTCATGGAAGCTATCGTAACAATACCATGTCCCTCTTCAGAATTTGCTTCGCTAGACGGAAGACGTTCTTCGGGTCATCATAAGTGAGAGCTAGATTTCTCTTGAATTGGATATCGCCGTATTTTGGGGTAGGCTCTTTTAAATTCCTTTCAAGTTTTCACGATTTTCACCATACGTATATGCTCGTTTTCTGGAATTTCGTTTTCATGTGTCGATCAAACTGTAGCCATTTTGGGCTTTTTTGCTAACATAAATGAACATTTTTAATAATCCCTTCGTACTAATCCATATTCTTAAATTTGTTCTTATTTCCAATGCTTGCATCAATAAATCTAATTGTTCGCTTAATGTTTGTACTGCTATAATTGGGTTTATTCTACTCGCCCATAAAATTTGACGATCTTGGCATATGATAGCTTTTCTTTTCCTTCTTGTATACTAACGTAACACTACTTGCACACGATCGGTGAAAGTGCCGAAAGATGCTGTGATACACGAGCTGGTTAATTCTTTTATTTAAGGCCAAGTAGTCAGTCATGAGAAACGCAGCGTTTTTTCTTCTAGTGTGTTGGAATTGTTTGCGTACTAAGTAAACACCTATCTGCTGCAACACGATTTTAGAAAACGCAACGTTTTACGCGATCGTCTATTCCTTAGCCTTAGTCACACTGGAGGTGTAGCTTCTTTGGAGACAGCCGATATTTAAAAAAAGTTTCTAATATAAAACTAACCAGTTACTAAACTGTTTACGTCAGATTTCAAATATTTGAAGCTCTATTTATTTTTAAAAACAAGTAAAGGTCTTATACATCTGTGGTTGCTTAAATGTTGATATATATTCTAATCCCCGATAAATGAAGTATTGTCCAATGTTTCATACGTTGTTTAGCAAAATCATGGTGCAAACGCATATCTTCAATCAAATAACTGTGTGAGGAGTTTGTTAACTTAATTTTCGAGGCAATTGTAGATTTTATTCATGCTTTCAGGCTGTGGGTAAACCAAAAATAAATTTAAAACATGGAGTAAAAACTTCATCTAAGTTCATTTACACATTTCTTTACTATAACCGGTTCTTCCATTCAGTTTCCTACCTTGGTAGTCTTTTACGGACTTTTTGTAAAATCCTCATTCACAAGTATAACCAATAAACACAGTTATGTGTAGTAAGCAAAAACAAGCATAATAGCGTGAAAACAAACTTTATACTGTTTATTATTCTTTTTAAAACGATCCATATTTCTTATTTTTTAAGAAATTCATTTTATTTATCGTTACTGTGTTTTCATCTTTTTGCTTATGTAAGTTACTTTTTTAAAGAAAAACAGTTGACCTAAAAATGAATCATAATGATAAATGTGTTATTTACCCGTGGTTTTGAAGTTAATATGTTTATAGTAACAAGCATATTGGAATCTTCCATTGAATATATCTTTATTTTGACGTATGAATTTGAATTAGCTAATTTCTAGTAAACAGATTACGTCATACTTACCGTAATTGTAACGTAATCATCTGGATTGCGTACACATACCGACGGACAGCACAAGCAGTGAAAATTTAACGCTTGTTTATTTTGCGAGATAAGTTATAAAAAATGCAACAAGTTCAAAGTTATTAACTTCGCTTTCAACATTAAACAGTAGATGTATACGTAAATAGATGTTTTTTGGATCAGCATACCAGAAACGTAATCCGTATCTAGAAAAGTAGTAATCTGAAAATGTATGCAATTTACCTAAAATATTTTAACATACCTATCACTTCCGGTTATTTCAAAAGCCCATACCAACTGCCTACTTTAAATAGAATATCTGATTGAACAATTGATTCATGCGAATCAGAAGGAAAGTTTTTTCTAAGAGCTGCCATATACTTGAATGCGCTCTTTGAATCTTGCAAACTATGTATATTTGTCATATAAGATCTGCCAATAAAATGTTTGGTAAGTTCATTTCAAAATATGTGCAAAAGTCAATAAACTTAAATTTCAGCTAAATTAAGTCTTCATTTATTTGATATTTGCATTTTACGCAGAAAACTATGGGAGATGCTGTATATTTAACAATATATAAACATTTTTCAGTTATTTTGTAAAATAGGCTCGTTTCCAGCAATTTAGATTTTCAACTGATCAAGTCGACAAAGAAAACACTTTTTTACTACATTCTATTTTGTTTTGCGTGGATAAAGTGTTTCCGCTTGCTATCAAATTTGCAAAGTAATTATCATTTAAATATGTACTTTGAATTGCCGCCACCAACAAATGCACCATTCACACTGTCCTTATACACCAGTGCACTAAGGATAGATGTACAAAAGGTTATTCTTTTTTAAAAAGGAAAATTCCCGTTTCTATTTTATCATAAAATATCATAAAACTGTCCTTCATGTAATTGGGCATTAGGTAAATTGTACAGTAGTAAACTAAAAATTGCTTATTTCTTACTCACCCTGGATATTATTACTTTCTCAAAGAAATTATTGTAAAAACTGTAATATTCATATCGTATCTTCGTACATTGTAACATATGTTAATATTATAAAACGAGATAAGATAGAATTGCAGTTTCTTACAACAAATAACAAATACTTAGCTCAAAAAGAGTATGCATTTTTGCTAGATAGCAGTAATGACGTTATATGTTAAGAAAACTCAATATATTAAATTAGATAATACGTTAGATAAGATCTGAATGGTAGGGCATCTAATAAACGAATTTTATAATAAGAGAAGGCTACTTGATTTTAAAGCAATACGCAATTAGCAGCCCTATTTTTTTTTCAATCTTGTATAAATAAAATGTTTAGAAGGTAAGAATAAATATAGTACTTGTAGTGTTAAAATGTGCAAAGTCCTCACGGAAACAATATCATCCTTGATAGTGCCACAGCTTTTGATCACTATAATAGTTGATAGGTACTGAAGCCCAACTGATATTCAGTTGCAATAAATAGGAACTTGTGTTGTATAATAATACCACAATTTTTTATGACAATCACGTATTTATTTCAAATAATGCATATAAATAATATTGTTTGAGAATAATTTGTACAACATGAACTGCTGTTATATGATATATAATTATGAATTACGCAATCTTAATATTAAAAAAAATATATATAAAATTGAATTGATACCTTTTTACATAAAAAAAAAGATATGGACCAAAAAGAGAGATAATTGTATTATAAATTAAAACTTACAATATAAATAAAATTATTGAGCAATTATCATAACTATATATAATACAAAAATGTTATAAATGAAAGTGAAGTAAATGAAAGTTTTTGTTTGATGTAATACTACCAAGCTATGTACTTCAGTCACAAAAAAAAATAATCCGTGTATTTACTGATATTCTAAGTATCTTCGATTAATATGGTAATAATTGTGATATAATTGTACATAAAGCACATTTCTCCAAAAATCAACATCATCTTTTCTATCGAGAGAAATAACTTACTAAAATCTAGGATACTTTGAATATGTTTCCATTCATCTAGTTTAGAGTTGTGTTTTCAATTCATACTTAGGTTAAACTAAACCATTCTGTTGTTACATAGTCTCATTGATGCATGCAAATTATTCTGCTAAGCGATTTATAGGATTAAAACATCTACTTTGCGGACATATACTGTAATAAAGCAATTTGGCGTATTGTATTTCTAATTAATGTTTTGTTCAATAAAAGTCTTATTTAAATCTATTTATCATTGTTTTGATCATCTCATACTGATAATGTGCGGTTATCAAATTTGCAATGAGTTAGTAAAATCGCCAAGTAAAAGTATTTCAACGTTAATGTACCTATTATTGGAACGTATTTTATCATTAAGAATATTGAATATAGCATCAGCATCATGATTAGATAGAAATATTAGAACTTTACTGTAGAACATAAGGACACGAACTATGTTTTAGATATTTAAAAAATACATATGTAACTGGTCAAATTAAAAAATTATTAGTTTTCTCTTACACTACCTCTCCTTAATTTAAAATTGGAAATATATAAATTATCAATCAAAAGCCACTAATAGAATGATAGATCTCTATTATTTTATCGTAAATGCATTAAAAATTATATCCTTCGCATATGTTTATCACATTTCCAGAAATTAGACATTTCTAATAAAGAGAATTTTTTAAATACGATGTATAACTGCGGGTGACCTGATGTTAATTGATAAGGGCAATTACTTAATAAACAAAAATAACAATTATGAGTATCTCACAGCCGCTATGAATTATTTTAAAATCTTAAAAACAATATATACAAAAACCAGCAATTAATACAAAAATTAAGAACAGAATATGCAACAAACAACAGGTAGGTATACGCCATTAATTAATTCATTTAGTTCGTATATTTATAGTTCATTTTCTAGGTTTTAAAGTACAGTAAACCCTGGCAATGACTGACTAATATAGTGTTTCTTTACTATTTGATTACTCATTTATTTTTAAAACGCTTCTTCCTATCAGCAAATTTATGCGTTATTTATGTATATTATAATAATTGCCAGGAAAATTCAAGAAATGTTATGTTACACATATGACACGTTGCCACGGTTTACTGAGAACCTCTGGATTACTGAGAGAGGTAGTACAGAGGTTCTACTGTAATCGTACAGAGTAGAAGCAAATATAGTGACAATAGAATAAATAGTAATCTTAAAATTGCAAATACTTCTCTTCAATCATTGAATATATTTTTAATGTCATAATTTAATAACAGCTGCATCAACAAAAAAAAGCTAAATTTGACATATTTTATATTTGATACACACATTCAATAGGACTACATGTGTTGCTAATTATAAAACAATAAAATCATAGAAAAAATCAACGTGAGTATACACGACTAACATAATACAATTATCTGAAAAATAATGAAATATAGTAACATACTTTGAAAATAATATTTTTTTTCAGTTATAAGAAATGTAATTTAATTTGCAATTAAGCTGAGCAAATAAAATACAAATAAATCACAAAAAAACGAAAATGAAACATTTATTAATTTAAAAGCAAAATTAATTTATAAAAATTCGCCAGCTATGAAGAGTGAGAGTAAAACAGTCTTTATCCAGCGAAAGTATTGAAAGACACAGGACAAACATATAAAATGAGAATATCTTGATTAGATTATTTCTTGACAATTAATTATTTAAATTCTGTTTGACATTTGATTTGCAAACGTTATTCTAGCATCATATCACAGTGAAGATTTAAATAGTTCTACAGGAAAAATAAAAACGAATTAAAAACACATCTCTTAATAAATGTTAAAATTCTTTAAGTAGATGTAACACTCAGCAGTATAGAATTATCATATCAAATTAAAATATAAGAGTGTAAAAGTACATACAAAACTAGATAACAAATGATGATTTGAAATGATTTAAAAGATTCTTCGTTAGTAACTCTTCTTTAATTAATTAAGCCCTGGCGGGATTTTAATAGTATACAGCGTCTACTAGAAGGTACGAAGCATTCAGTATTTTTTGCTAATAAGCTAAGATGAAGGTTATCTGCAATGATCATTTGGAATTATGATCATATTGCGCACTCTTCATGTTTTTGATTTTCGAAAAAACAAAAAACCGATTCTCAAATGACCGTACAAATTTTGTATATTTACCAAAAATACCTAAACGAACCATAGTGTCGATTTACACAAGTAAACAATAGAAAGAGTTACCGTATACCTAACTTGTTAATAAAAAACTTATGTACTGCGAACTTCTTAGTAGATTCTGTAAAAATCTTTTCTTTTATATTTTAATAATGACATCTTAAACTTTCAAATGTATAAACGCTTACATATGTAATCTTCATTTAATAAATACTCTTTTCACTTTCATTAGTAAATACGCGTTTCTTACTGTCTTAAATATTAACAGTACATATATACAAATTTACAACTCACATGATTTTTTAGCTCAATATCAGTCTTTGGTAAATATCATCTTCTCACCACCAGTAGGTACGTAGAACATAGCCCTGAACCTCGATCGCGGCGCTGCACCACCATTTTCTTGTTGTGAAAGTATAGTGAAGGAATCTGTATTTATTTTATACATAGATGCCACTAACAATACAATGAAGTAACATTCACTATAATTTCGTATCTCTCAACGATAAATTCGAAACAGATTCACAAACAATAACAATAGTACAATTTAATTGTTATTTGGAGATTGGCAGCAGAGCGATTGCAACACATCGTCGTACGTTTGCATATCGGATTCAAATGTTTCCAGTTGCTTAGCAAGATCTTGTTCGGCGAGAGTAGGCACATCATTAAATGTCTTTAAGGGAGGTGCTGTTTGCCATTCTTGGTAGAACATACTCAATTCACTGTTAGCGTTTACACTGGCAAATGGGGTTTTCTGCGGAGAAAATAAAACAAGGATAAATGTAGATTCGAATGCTTGATTAAACTGCAAAGCCATGTATACACATTTAATTCTAGGTAATTATTTGAAAATTACTAATTTTAAAAAACAATTGTGCATGTGGAGAGAAATAGGCATCAAGAAAAAAAATTTGAGTATTTAAATATAATTTAGAACCTAACTACTTTAAGCGAATTCTTGTCCAATATATTTGTTCTTAGTGTTCGTCAAGTAATGTAGTACTCAGTACCCCCTAAATTGAGTAGAATAACATGGGTACCTTTCTCATTATCAAATGTAAAGAATTGTTTGAATTGGCAAAGCTGTACAGTTTTCAGTAATAAGATCCCGTTGAAGAAAAAATTTGAAATAACAGTTGAAAAATCGTTGGGGAAAAACTGACTTCGCTATTTTCTTGAAGTAAAAAACATCTTCCCAATTATAACAGATAAGAGAAAACTTTTTCATTTGATGCATGATGGTGGACTAGGTTTAGTTTGGAAACAAATTAAACAAAAACAACATATAAGGGAGGTTAAACACATTTTTGAAATGCTGGTTGCTATTGGTTAAATTGTTAAACCAGACACCGTTTACCAAGACTGAAAGTTACCTTTCCGAAAGTATTCACAGCTTATCTACGTTATCATAACCTTAGGTACTTCCACACATTTTTCAATGCCCCCAAATAAAAATCGCGAAACGACATATTCGCCAATCTGGCAAGAGCAAAATTTAATTTGGTCAATACGTGAAATCAGAAACTAGGTCGTTTCTAACCACTCTAGGTGACAAGCAATATATTCTATAAATGTTGTCTACCAAAGAATTTGGAATTCAAATGCATGTCAAAACTGCTATGTATCTTGAAACATTTTACAAACAAGCGGCTTACAGTAATTTTTTTATGTATACAAGTAGCAAATTATTTCATAGAAAATAACGATTTTCAATGTTTTCCTAATAAGTTGTAGACTTCCTAACATTTTAAATTTTCCAAAACACCATCTCAGTTAGCACTCGAAACTACAATTCTTGTGAACAAGTATTTATATTCGAGACATAAAATGTCGTTACTTTTCCATAGGTACCTATACTTAATTGCTACTTTCTGCATTTATATCTGGTACCGAATCAGTCGCGACTGGCGGAGACGTAAACGGAAGGTCAATTTCCTCGTGGATTTCCGTTGTATGGTACAACGTACACGATGTGCAACGGAAAAACACGAGAGAATGTCCCGAATATTCGTTTGTAGTGCAGTTAAACCAGGTAAGTACATACAGATGTTAGACCAATCGAATCCCGTATTCACTCCGTATCGTCGTAACTGCTCAGCTTTGCTTATTGCCTACTTCTCACAGCAGGCTTTCCAAAAATGACTACGATTTTAAATGGCTATAGTTTCAAAGTATTTATTTACTCTGAGTCGTATAGAAATCTAGCCCTTGGCGCCACTTTCTTGAGAACAGCGCATTGCAATCATAAAAACTTATTAGCAAAATGGTTGATCGACGAAGGTCGATTTTTTCGGTTTTGTTTCGGAGTTTTAAATCGTCCTACTGACCATAGTCACTCAAATCGACATTTAGCAAAGAAATTAAAAAAAACTGACGTGTTGACAAACAGACGCTCTTCGTGTTGCTGCTGTGCGAGAAAGTATCGACACTAACCCAATCAACTTCGCGACGATTGCAAAAAATAGGAATTACTCCAACTAGTTTATGACTAATACAGATCTACATTTTGTGAGTAAAAAGCGAATTTTTCATTAAATAGGACTGTCGTATTTGGAGGCAATGCAACCCTCGAACTATTCATAAACGATCACTTTATGAACAGAAATCTCTTCTTTATAATAAATCTTAAATTTTTAGAAAACTCTTTGTATAGGTGCATTCGAAAAATAATATTATTATAGTCTGTGCATTCATTAATTTAAATGGGACGCGAACATTTCACAGTACTTGTTTTAAGTTTTTTAAATATTGTAAAGAAATCTAGTAATCATTGTGCTAAGGTCCAGTAATACGATTGAATCTACAACATGTAACTTGTTACAATCATTAAGTGTTAATAACTATCACATTTACATTCTATGAGGATGCTTCCGGAAATAAAGTTATTTTAAGATATACATCTGATAGACTAAACATTAACGGCAATTGCTCGTAACAGGCTAATTTTGAGTGTTACTTTCTAACACCGTCTACCTCAATTACCCACAAATTTACTAAACAATTTCGAAACACTTATTGAAAATATCTTAGAATAACCGACTTTTCAGAACGAAAATAAATTTCGTTCAATTATCTATTATAAAATATATTAAACTGCGCATGCATAAGCTAAGAAATGTAAAATGCAACGATGATTCGCGGTCAGTCACATGACAATCACAATAACTAAATGAATTGAGATTTGCGCACTTATATAACATCAATAATTTGCTTCACCAATTGTATAATAGAGTTCTCCTTAGAATTTGTTGATCCCTCAGTTATAAATAGAGCGTACATTACGTTGCGGTGCTGACCTTGGCCAGGGTCGCGTTGCCGATAGATTGTTATGTTTTTGTCAAACAATTTGAGCGAACGAATTAACCATTACGACATTGGAATTTTTCTGGTTAGCACAAACAATGCAGCAAATAAATTTAATGTCACACGGTTATACAAAACAAGCTTTATTAGCGTTGCAAAGATAAATTGCATGTTCTGAACTCAGGACGGTCGAATTCATAAAAGAAAGGTTTATTTAAAAGAGAGCGTAGCAGAATAGATCGTTTGATGAAATATTATGGGATATGAAAGTGTAATATAAATTTTAAAGCCTTGTTGAAGTTCTAGTAGTAACAAGAAAAATTAGAGGCGGTAATTTCAAATTGAAATAAGTGTATATTTATATGTAATAGATAAAGTCTAATGAAAGAAAATGTTGATAAGACGAATATTATCTAAAATAAAACGAAACCTTCATTCGAGTAATTAAAGTGCTCAAGTAGTATGTATCAATTACTACCACTTACTAAGAATACTTTCACTTATCGATAATTGACATTTTTAAACGATAAAGGTTATCATTCCTAAATTTATTTTTACATTGTTCTTTTCTCTTTCAGTTTTATGTAATTATCATTTAACAGACATTTGATACTGTCTATTTTACCGTTTCTTAAAGGATTACTTTAAACTTTAAACAATATACTTCAACAGTGACGGCTGATCAAGTGGGAAAAGTGGGGCTCCGTCTCACCTACATTGCTTAAGAAATCAAAATTATTTCATATTCGCATATTTTTGGACTAACTCCTTCTATTTCCAATAATCTTTAAAATAAACATAACGTTTTCATGTAAATTTGCTGGAATTACTTGAGTCAATTGGTTCCGCCTTTCCAGAGACCCACCAAACGTCTTGATATCGATATTTTCTGACCTTTTTCTTTTTAATTCATTCGGGGAAATTGCATTTCCTCTCCAACAGCTCTTATGACCTGTTACATTCGGCCGCGACTTATATACTCTACAAATGTTTAATTATTTTAAAGATCTACCTTCCACTGATATTTCATAAATGGGTTATTACAACCCTCTACGTTTATTTGCGTGGAAACTATACCTTGTCCTACATCGGTAATGTAGGTCTTTTGGTCTTTTTTTTCTATTTACAATAACATCATATAATACACTTTTTAACGGTCTCTTTCAAAATATTTGTTTTATCAGTCTATACACTGTGTGTCTCCAATATAACAAATATTTCAAAAACTACTAAATGTATTATTTTCAAAAACTGACACATCGATGTTGTTACAAACAGTGTAAAAGGTGTAAAACCGGTACTGTAACTATATCGGTAAGTCAGCACAAATAACAACTTCTCTATTTGGGTGTGTCTGTTAACATGACGCAAAAACACAAATTTGAAATAAACAAACAAGAATACAATCAATATATGGAACACCTAAAATTGAACAAATACTACTTTACAAGATGTTCAAAATGTTTGCCATTGTAAGCTAGGCAATAGTTATGCCTGTTCCTAAATTCCGGTAAAATATTGCCAAAAGTATCCCACCTTCAATATTAAACAGCCAACTTTGGTAAGCCTTATGTTTAAAATCAGCTGTACATCAAAATTTCTATCAGTTTATGAACCAGATGAATCTTGAAAGGGCGAGTCTGTTCGTTTTCAAATAAATTTGTAACGGGCAGGTAACAGATTGTGGTCTACCCCAACTTTTGAAGTAATGGAGTTGGATTCTAATTGACCTTGTAGGTCAATTAGAATATCAAGAGCCTTATTACCTCCAGTATTTGGTCTGTCATCTACACTTCCTGCTCAGTTGAATTTGTTTAGAAGTTTGCTTGTACGAGACAGATTTATTGCGGACTGACTAGGAAGGGTTCGATTGAATAAACCACGTACCTTATTTACATAAATATATCATTTTAACAGATAAACCCATTAAATTATAATAAATAAAAATTAAATTAATAAATATATTGTTGAATTTATATTTCAGAGGACTATTAGAAGAAACTATACAAAATGTTCCAATTAAAATAAAAAAGTTTGTATTCTTTCACCTTATACAGTTATTATACTTGCAAGATACGCCATTTTTAACTACATCAATATGCCAATTTCCAAAGTGAAAAATAAGCAATTGAATATTTGCAATACTCCAGACAGACAAAATGTATAGTGTGAAATTAGTGTCATATTTTATTTAAATTTTGAATGACAAATAGAAGGGTTATTAATTTTCATATTGAAAACTAAAATGCGTTGGATGCCTTAATTGCTAGCGTTTTTCGTAATTATTTAATAAAATGGAATGGATAGAAGTATAAATGCGAGGTTTAGCTTTAAGAGAGCACCTTTATACAGGTGATCGAATAATTCCAGTACGAATCTAATTCATATCATCTCGTCACTAACGATGTCTACAAAAAATATCATTTTTGGGAGCATATTTGTATTTTACAAAAAATAATCATAGGGTACCTTTGTAATTCAATAGAAAATACAAAATAAGGTAAACTTATCAAATTGGTGTAAGTATTTTAAACATGTCGCCTCGGTAGTTTTGTAGGTCATTGGCCGTCACCGTAAACTGCAAACATTTAAATAACCAGGGTGTTGATTGTTCAATATGTACATATGTGAAAGTAATAAACATTGTACTAACATGTACATTGAACTGTTTTATATATCAATCCCTGATAAAAACGCAAGAAAGTGAACGATGAGCAAAATAAGACATTTAAGGGTCTCAAATCCCAATATTAAAAAAGTCGAAGAATAACTCCGAAGGCCAAGAATAAATATTAACCAATCTAGCAAAAGCTGAAGGTGCTAATTTAACATTTTTATTTTGAAATAAAATGCTAATTTTGAAGCTATTGGTTTCCAACTGATCTAATTTTAAGTATTTTAAGACGCTCCAACCGTTTCATGCCTCTCAGCTATAAAAAAATCGTTAGCTTGCGAAATTAATTATTTCAAAGAATTTCCTCATGCGGATTAAGACAAGAACAATCTGGAACTTTATATCACGTATTTTAAAATTAAAACGATATAGTTACATAGAAACATCTGGAAGACATTAGGCACGGTAAAGCCAAGAACGTTTTTGTGGATAATTATGTCAAGGATGAACAATACAAAATATATCGCTAGTTACAAGCGAAAACATTAAACGCTTCAACAAGACATAGAATATTTTCTATATAATTGACTTTACTTGACTTGCTTTTACACAATTAACAGTGTCAAGTTGCACACTTCCTGTAAACAATTCGTCCTTAGTCGGAAGAAAAGAATACGGAAGTTGATAGTTTTCTTGTCTTTTGCAGGTGATACGTAATTGCAAGTGTAAGAATATGGTTAACACATAGGGACATTCCTTATAATCCACAAGATTACGAATTCTAAGGAATATTGTGGAGTAATTATGTATTGGACTTTCTTTTGTTTCCATTAAGTGAAATCATTGACAAACAAGGAAAATAGCAACTGATAATATTTGGAGGAAACTAATCGACTAAAATTCAAGTTTTTTGATCACGTGGCACGAAGGCATTATTTTTCGTTATAAATATATATTTTTGCTAGTATTTTTTCTTAACATGAGTCATATCGATAAGATAGAAATTCACATAAAACTAAATAAGGTATTACTAATTGAAGATAAATATTTTTTTAGCATTTAGATAAATAGATTTTTCCGTTTTGATATGATACAAGGTGAATAAACTCAACGGGCTAGCTAACTAATATATATTTTTATAGACTATTGTTCTAAAATAACCAGTAAGAACGTCACGGTGGGTTCTAGGTTCCATAGAAGACCTATGCTTGCAGTCTAAAAATTTGTAAATATCTATCTTTAGTAGAAACCAAAAACTAACTTCCTTACTATTAATTTAAAAACAACCCCTTATATCGGAAACTCTATCTTTCAAAATGTTGAAATATAAAATTCCATTTAAAAAAAATTATGAATTTTGATTTTCTTATAAAACTGTGTTATTCACTCAGTTTTCTATTCAGGAGTTCACGATTATAGGAATCGGTAAATCAAAGACTAAATCCCACAAATATCTTCAATTAGCTTCGTACATTTAAATTTCGTTTGTTCTTGCTATCAGTTCAATATTGTTTCAGCAATTTTAATGTGTTAAAGCTTCATCTACTATTCGCTTTGGTCTTCTGAAATGCACAATATTAACCTTGCTATAGTTTCTGTTATCTCAATCTGTAATATTTGACCTGAAGGTATACGTGTAATTTAAACGTCCGTAATCGGTCGTCAAATTCAATTAAAGATATTTGTCCCGAAAGGGTTTCGCATATAGTTATTATTTAATCAATGTCATAAGGCAGCTTTAAATTTTGTAAAGCATATCATGTCCTGGAAAGATAAATGGAGTAAAATGTTTTCACTGGCAGGTATGAGGTTATGCCCAAAATATTTTATATACTTATGATTAATTTGAAGAAGGGATTGTCCCTAAAACCGGTAACGTAATTAAAGGATAGTAAAATTATAATAAATTTAGTAAGGAGCACAATTTTACTATTACATTAGTATACCCAATTAGAAAAATCAATGCTAAAGAAAATACTTAGCTGAACCAAATGGTTTTCACTATTACAAGATTTACAGACAGAAATGAAATGCGAATGAGTGGCAATTCTTGTGGCCGAAGTATGACTCGGGCAGCATTCTATGCTAATGGAAACACCGACATTGTTCGGGTATTAACTAAATTGAACACAGAGAAGTATCTAGAACTTGTTTTGTTGATAAAATTATTCGAATTTTAAACTGGTCAACGTAAAATCCTTTTTTCAACTTCGTGAGAAATTTATGGAATACACTTAAAAGATTACGACGGCAATTTGCACCCTTATCTGAAATGCGAAAAAAATAGACTGCTCAGTTACAAAAATAAGAATTTATGATGTCATTAACAAAAACGGGGTACCTATCCCTTATTCATGAACCAACGGTAATTTTATGTGATTTTTTTTAAATTATAAATTGTATGAATGACTATCCCCAAATATATAACTAAATTTCTGTGTATTATAACTAAAATATATTTATGCCGTTTTGTGTAGTAAATTGCTACGTAAATAAATTTATAGTACCTATTCTTTTAAATAAGAACCGAAACTTTGATGTTATATAAATGCGCTGTAAGATATCAAACCATAGAAAACTAATGAAGTTAATAACATGCGGCATAGCGTTAAGTACAATTTACCAATTCTACCATAATGAAGTCGTCATTCGTTGACATCATGGTAATGGTTGGTGCCCTCTTATCTGACTCTGGATTGCCATTTTGGTGGTCGCTCGTATTTTCCTTCAACGTGGCTTTCACGTCGTTCTCTTCGATAGTTGGACTGGGTGGCGATAATTTTTCGGAAAATAATTTACTAAACTGGATGTTGGGTATAATTAATTCGGATTCGATCATACTTTTCTTCGTATCAGCAAAAGCACCGATCTTCATGGTGTCGCTCAATGAAATGTTTTCTTCACTGGAAAAGAAAAAAAACATACAATTAACAAATCATGCTTCGTTATACTTTCATCAAAGCGTTGCATGTTTACGAACTTGTTCAAATAAATCCAATAAGCGGCCCTCTAATGAAAATTGGCGTATCGCTGGTAATTATTTGTAAATTGTTACGCATTACATGTTTTCCAACATTGTTTGGAATATGCTCAAAACCACCTATGCATGCGTGTATAGATATTGGTTATTGGATCCATTAATGTATTGAAAGAGTAGGTGGTTATGACCAACCATAAACTTTTAAAACGAATTAAGAAAGCATATTGTCCAAGGTAATAATATATATCATAAAATATATTTTGAGACTCTTGATAAGGTGTATTGTAATATAAGCAAATATAAGAAAGAACTTCCCACCAGTTTCTTGTCAAACGATTTCAAGAATACTGAAAATGTAAAGTTCATAATTTTTGCTTGTTAATAGAAAATTCAAGAGATAAGATAATATAATAGAAAATAGTTACATTATAAATTAAACGTTAATATTTTCACATGTGGTGAAAAAGATAGACGTTTAGTAATAGTAAAGCGATCACACTTAAGCACCTGCACCGGGTAGGCTGGCTTTCCAGGGTAGCTGAGATGTTTCTAATTATGCAGAAATTGTGGGTTCTCGAATTTTAGAAAGTATTTCAATATAAAATCTGAAAATATGTGCTCGCGGTTCTCTTGCAAATATATCAAAACAAATATTTACATTATGAGAGGATATGACATACGCCAGCTTAGTAAAGATAAGGCCGAAAATTATTTGTGTAAGTGGGATAAGTAACCCCAAGCAACGGAGATATATTGTTCGCTTTGGACTTGCTTCGTAATACAATCTATAAACTACACAATCACATAATTTCTACCCTTGTTGCTTACACTACAGTCATATATCAATTACTGACTTCTCAGTCTGTTACCGTTATGCCACAAAATTTCATTGAAATCGGATCTGTTTAAAAACGCTGGGAACGGTATGAAGAAAACTGAAGGAAAATACGTGAAATAATGTCGGTTATTAGAAAATGGGAGGTACACAGAACCTCCACTAAAGTTGTCTGAGATTCTCAGCTCTAAATTTTCAAAAAGAAACATGCATAAATATTAGTAAAACCAATAACAAAGATCAAACGCAAAGTCGAATATTCCATATTATAACAAATAATGCAAACCATTGTTAAGCACGTTACTACTTCCTTGTTTATTAACTGCTTAAGGATTGTAAGATTAGCATCTTAATTACGTTTAATAACATGTTAACACTACGTCGGATTACAACTTCACTGTCACTGGATAACACTCGTAATAGGGAAGCCGTAATTACTTTTTCTTTTCGCAATTACCATTTTATTTGCAATAAGACAAATATTGTATTTTAATAATCTTTCTTTTGTTACAATTGCGTAGCATACATTAGTAGAACTGATGTAATTCACGTTAGACGGTATGAATGGAGAGATACGTAAAAATATTATGAGTTATGAGCATTATTTACGTTTTTCTATTAAGCAATTCACGCAGAAATGATATCTTGATATCTAAAGTCAATAAAAAAATCAGATACAGAACGTGTCCATCTGCAGCATGGACGGACGATCATTTATTTCCTGATTAATTTGGAAAAGTTTTCAAATAAAGAATATTCGGAGACAAGTGCTGCATAACATAAAATTATACTCAAGCATACAGGCTGTTCACTTTCTGCTACAAACGATACGAGTTTGGTTTCTTAAATGGAACAGCCCTTCTATATTATAGCGCTTTTGGAACTCTCTCTTCAGTTCATATTAACTTTCTTCAATATTCCCTATATTCATCTGTTTGTTTTTGAGATAATTTGAGATTTTTGAAAAATTTCGATGGTGGTATGCGGTCGATACTTTTACGCGTAAACGATTTTAAACGATTTATACGCCGGAACGATGATACAAATTTTATTCGATTTAATATTTTTTTGAGTTTTCGACATTTCGATTTTTTTAAATAAAATAACCATCGAAATAGGAAGTTGTGCAGTTGAGTTTGTTGTTTAAAAGCAACAGACTGATAGGACGAAATACTATAAACTTTTGTTTCTTTAAAGATAATCTTTAAAACCAATGTGTAAATGCTACCTTTTCTGATAAAATTCCAACACCGACGCCATTTTCCTACATATATTTTCTAGCAAGTTAACAAGTACGTATAAATAAAAAATAACGAAAATGAACAAATGTTGATCAAACTTCAGCATAAAATGAATATTTAATTATTTAAAGCATGACATACTAAGTTTTTTCGGCAGTAAAGAATATAATAACATATTCAAGCTTTTTTTCAATAATTTTTCCATTTCGTTAAATAGAAATGGTTATGAAAAAGCTTTCTTAGGACAATGCGTAACGTGGCCATGGCACAAAATATTACTTCCGAAATATTGCTAAATGTTCAACAAAATACACGGAATCCCATACAGTTTACATGAAATGGAGCTTATTTTGAATAGGTGTTGAAATTGTATGCATAAGTTAAATTTTACATATTATTTATACAGATATCTTTAGAAAAACAATAGTTTATAGTATTTCGTCGCAGCAATTTATGCATTTTAGTAAAAAAGAAAATCCCCATAGTTTCATATTTAATTTATTAAAAATGACACATTTTAGGTACAGGGAAATAAAAAAAACCATTATAGAATAGTTACATTCTTGAACAATAAAAATTGAAATAGTATGCATTAAAAATGACAACAATTTCGATGGCCATCTCGCTGATTGATACAAACGCTTGGCACTGGTTGATACAAACAATTTTTGGATGTACTGACTGAAACTCTAAGTACTAAAATTTGATTCAAGGCATCTAAGATATCGACCGTTTAAGGATCTCAAATTATTTCAATTATCTCAAAATGTAGATGGATAAAGGGACTATTGAAGAAAGTGGACATGAATTGAAGCAGGGCATGTGCAGGATTTAAAAGCGAAATTTGTATCGTGGACGGCGGAAAGTAAACAACCCTTGAATATAATTTTATACTGTGCAGCACTTGTCCTCAAATATTTCTTATTTGAACTTTTTCTCTAATTTGCCGAAGAAAGCAATTATATTCCGCCCACCCACTCGATGGACTGGAATTTTTTTATAAGAAAATATAAAATTTTATATTTTTATTATGTAATTTGTATTATTATGTAATGCAATAGATAACTATAACACTTTAATCATGAATGAATAATAATATTTGAAATCAGTTAAAGTAGATGTACATATTCGCACGAAACAATGCAAGGCATTTCATTCAAAAATACTTTGTAAATCATGTTGCATAACTGTAATATTCTATAACACCAAATATATAGCATAAAAGTATAAAATACATAACATATGCTAGTTTGTGAACACCAACACTGGCTCAATTCCATTTGTTTTTATTAAGTTAAAAATTTTATTCATCTTAAATAGCATTATTAGCAAACATTGTGGCTTACAGTCTGATATGATAACCGAAATTAAATGCATTAAAATCATATTGCATTGGGAATAAGCACACGTTATTAAGTGATGGCATTCAATTTATCGTAATTTCCAATTTAAGTAATGGGAGAGAAATAATTGGATTTGTTTGTCGATTTTTCTCACATGTAACTTACTAAGGTAATAGCCCAGACAGCGCATCATTTCTGGCGCCAAGGATAACTTTTTTGCTACGTGCAAGTAAAAAGAATTCCCTGAACTGCAAGTAATTTAGTTTTAACTGCAAACGCTAAAAACAGGTGATCAATAAGATCGAACGGATCGTAAACTATTTCCTTGTTAAGCGTATTGGCCCATAAGACTGTAAGTGTATTTAGATTAGCGATTTATTGGAAAAATACTTAAAAAAATCTACAATATTAGTACCAGAGCGATGAAAAGAATAAAAAGAAAAAAAAACCAAAATTACTTACTAAAACAAAATCATTTTAACAAAAAACAGCAAAAATGTAACTCATAGAAGCACAAATATATCCGCGTTGCCCGAGAGCCAATAACAGAATAACACCTCAGCTCGGCGAGCCTAGTAGCGCATAACTACTGTCAAACATACGGGCAGAAATCGCAGAAACATGGCGACCTTTATATCGCCACTATCAAACATTAATGACATTGTAGAACTACAATTAGATAAGCGTTAAATGCCGGGGATAGACTGTCGCTCCATCACATATAAAATGATGTACACGTAATCTACAACTTAATTGTACGGTAGGTTCGAATTAAAGTTATACAGTTACGAATTTCTAGAATCAGTAATCTCCACGCCTCTAGCCGGCCGTAAAACACGTGTGCATTTCCAGAATATATCAATTAAACTATTACAAAACATGTATTTATTATTACGCCCAACAAATCCGTACAAAGTCAAAGTTCGATGACATCATTGCCTTAGCGAGAGTGAAAGTAAAATATTTTAATAGCATTTCTCTTCGCACTAAATGTATAGAACTAAATTAAGCATCAATTATTAGAAGATGTAGACCTGCATATTAGAATTCCCCACTTACAATTAGAACTAAAAGAAATTATACGACAAATACATGTTCCTATGTATATTTCGAGCATGTTATTCGAAGGAATAACATGTTTGTGTGGTGACACATTTAAAATTACAACATAGCACTGGCACATGATCAACGCTGCCAAATTTTCCATTAACAAGACAAACAAACTAATTATTTCTTCTAGTTGCGTAAATATTTATTTTTCAGAAGTAATCAACCTTGATTTGAAGAACGAAAGATTTTTAAACTACACTACTGTAGAACTCTCCACGAGCGATAAGTCAGGAATCACGTCATTGTGTTTTAAAAAAGTTTCAACTACTCTTTGGAAATAGAATTAGGTATATTACTTCACAAGTTAAGTCAAGGCAGAAAAATAATAATATACAGCGTCGGCCTAAAAATCATCATTCATACTCCTACTTTAAAGTTAAAGTTTGCTTAAGCTATCGCATTGATTTTGTCGCATTAGCATGTAAAAATATGCTTTAACAGCGTTTAACCAACTGGAAACGTATCAGTCAACTATCAAATCAACGTAACCCATGTTTTAAAAAAATCTCATCAACGGGGGATGAAGTGCAAGTTATTGTAAGAATGCGAAATATGACGACATAGAATTTTTTGGGCAATTTCGTCTTATAAAAGATGCACTGTGACCACTTTATTAGATCATTAGATCATCATTGTAAGTTTTTGGTAACAATATTATTGTGTTGCTATTGGAACATTTTATAGAGGGGTAACATGCCACCAATGTCTCAGCATCTGCTTGCATTGTGTTTTCATGCAACTGGTGGTATGCCTACAACAGTGAAAGACTATAAGAGTGTTGAAATCTTCAGCTTGTAGGATAATGAAACGAGTTTCTGCAACAATCCGTTCTTTACTGTCAAACTACATCTATATGCCACGCAATAACATAGAAACGGCAAATAGTGCTGAAAGATTTTACAACATAACAAGATGATGAATCACAACCAACTACAATGCATATTTCATATATGTAGACAATATTTTATATGGCGCCACATGAATCGCTGTTGGTTCATGTTACAGACAAGTATATATACCTCATGCTCCGCAAATTGAATTACCTGTGTATGTGGATGACAGCAGGAGTAAGGATTTTATGGTAAGACTTTCAGTAAATAGGATAAGAGTATCTCTGTGAGGTTCACGCGGAGAAGGAGGCTGCCTCCTGAGAATTTGGATATTGAGAAGGTCGTGATTCCATGGAGGTTTACTGTTAGATATCTCGACTTATTTTTTGATCAGCATCTGTAGTAGTAGTAGTAGTAGTAGTAGAAATCTCATATTGACCACGTGAGAGATATGTTTTTCCGTGCCAGAAATTCGTTGTTGGCTTTCGAGATTTCTGAATCTGTGAACGAAATTGTTAACATGCACGGCATGTTTAAGATCCATAGTGACTTATGGAGCTCTATCGTAGTTGAAAGGCACGACGAGTCATTTGTATAAGCTTTAAGAGCTTTGGTTCTTAACGAACCAAAGAGCGCCGGCAATGGTTTTATGTATTTTGTGTTGAAGGACCTGCACTTCAACACAAAATACATAAAACCATTGCCGGCGCTCTTTGGTTCGTTAAGAACAACCAGTTTCGAAGGGACCTCCAAATAACATCTTTGCCAGAGCACGAGGTGTCAAGAAATACGCTGGAAAAAGCGAGGAACTCATTCAAGGTGCTGCCGGCACGAATATTTTTTTAAAATTAAGACCATACTTGTACCTAAAATATCAAAAATTTCTTTTTTGGAAAAACCAATATCAATGATCACATAATCAATCTTGTTTTGCAAAATGTCACAAATGTGTGAGATTTGATGCAAACAATGTCTAACATAGTTATACTTCTAAATTTTGGTACTTCCTTAGACAATAAAGATTGTTTATTATGTAATGTTCTTTCTCCTGAGCTCTTTACAACGAACAAATATGTGCCAAATTGCCACTTCGTGGTATTAAAAGCTTTTAAAAACTGATATTTTACAGCACACGCGTAGAATGAAAGCAGAAAAGCAACCATGTACTTCAATAGGCTATGCGATGAATGGCACACAATCATGTCCTAGAATAGCAAGTCTGAATTAATATAATTACTAAGATTGTTGGCACAGATTGAACATGCGTGCACACACGGAAACACATTCTGGACGAATCGTGTTGACTTGTCAACTTCACTTAAAAAAATATATGGTGTTACGTTCTCATCATAGATACAATTTGAAAAATGGCTATCTTTCAATTATAAATATTTTGTGAGAGCTCTCTTTAACAAGTATGCGTTAGTCACTATTCTGCATGATATTAACGATGGGAATCTGGGAATTATGCATTAAATTTTCAGCAAATTACATTGTGAGAAAATGGTTTAAATATTATAATTAATGGAGATATTTGTGGGAGTACACCGGCCTTTATACTTCGTATGCGTATCTAGTTTGGGAATTGTGAAACTGTCGATTAAGAGATTCAAGGGTTAATGTACCTATGGTCCCAATTACCAGGGCAGTATTTTGCAATTTATTAAAGTATTCCTTATGTAGATTGCAGGGTAAATATTTTCTGTAGCCTTCTAATTAATCGGAATGTAACTTTGAAACTATTTCACTCTAAATATACCCTGGGCGATACACAGACTGTTAACCTAGAGCGTGGGTGGAGGATAATTCCGTTCCTCGGTAATTTAGAGAAAAGATTTTAGAATAAAACATATTCAGGGATAACATAACATTATATTCGAGTATATTCAGTTTCCGTGGCGCACGATGCATGTCTGGAACGCCCGGTATATTTAAACGTTTTTCTTCAATTCATGTAAAATTTCGTCAATACTGCCTATCCCTACCTGTCTTAGTTTTTTTCAATAATTGATATAATTTGGATTTTTTTGAGTTTTCGGAAATACATCTAAAATAATGTTTTTATCTATTGGCGTTTACAAGGTGCGAGATCAATGAAGACTATTATCCTTGATTCTTTGTAAACATCCCTCCATACCAAAATTGTGTCGTTTTTTAGTAAATTAAAAATGATTTTTGTTGAAATGCGTAGACTGCTGAGGCGAAATACTACAAAATTTGTTTTTTTTTAAGATATTCATTCACACTTCATACATTCATTCGAAGCGAAAACTATTTTTCATTAATCCACAACCGTATGCAACTATTGCCCGTGTGTGACCATATCCGAAAGTATATGCTCTATATACCACCGCCCTGCAACCCACTGTTGCCAATAGAGGGTCGACACACAGTGGCCTCTGTACTTGTGACATTATTTAATAATAATAATAATTTGTGATCATTGGTCATAGATACGCAATTATGTCACCAAAACATAATAATTCACAGCATTAATTAATAAAGTATAGTACGTTTAAAGTTAACCTACAATTCAAATTCAAAATTCCTAGAAAACAATTATGCATCCAGTAAACTTATAGCTATGACGCTTTATATCGCTAAAATATTGAAAATGCCCCTCAGGTATAATAGGTATCCTACTCCTTCTCAGCAGTTATTGCTTAATATATTTACAACTACCCAATTGCTTGTTTAACAACACTAATGTATATACTTCCGCCAAATTGCCATAAGTAACTTACGTCAGCGCACCCTTCTAAGATTCTATGGGATGCTTTCCTCCACCTGAAATAGTAGTTAGTATTTCTGAACCTTATAATAACAGGAACAACTAAGAAGACTAAGAATCAAATATAAACAACAGGAAACTAAACAAGTTAAACGTACAAGGCTAAATATACAAGGTCTCAGAAAACAAGAATTCCGAGAACGTTCTTGATTAATACGGATAGAACATTTTCTCAATAGGAAGCTCTAATAAAAATGGATTAGTCAATGTGGACCGTATGATCGTTGAACTATCAGCAGTGACTCAATATAAAAACAAAATCTTTGTTCTATTCAAACTTTTTGAATTATGCAAATTGGACTTTGTTCTTACAAACAAAATTTATATCTGCTCTAATCTACATTTTCTTCTTACTCTCCACGACTATAACAAATAAGTAGGTAGATCTACTAATAAAGTAGAGAAATGTTCAGTAAAGTTACAATGAGAATTTTATTATTTTCAAACAAGACGTTGTAAACTGTTTGTTTATTGCCCACTAAATCATGTTATATAATGGATAACTTAGTAATAATGAAATAAAAAAGTAAAACAAAAGTCAATGCCCAAATCTTGCCGTAACAAATTTACTCAATGCCTACTTCAATGTTCAGTTCAGGCTTAAAATTAAAATTAAAAGTGCGGTTTATCATATTCACAACACCATTTTATATGTTTATCTCAATACGGAAAAAATTAAGTATCCTCAAAAAGCTATCGTTATCATTTTTGTTGCAAACATATGCAAAACTAGTCTAGTATAAAATTTATTGCAATAACAATTAGATTGCAAAAACACATAGTTGCTATGCAAAATTACAGCTATTAAAAACCCAGAAATAGATACAAATATTCGCAAAACAAAAAAATAACTTACCATTTCTGTAATTGCTTAGTATTTAAAATGTAATTATAAAATGCTCTATCATTTACTTAATTCAAACGTAGGTTCATATTTATGGTAAACAACTTACTTTTTCAAATAGAGAATATTATTAAAGTATTATGTATAAAATTGACAATCGTTATCAAATTCATGGCGCCGAATTATATAGCCTAAAATTAGTTGTAATGAAAAAACCGCGACTTGTTGGGTAAAATTAAAGTTATATGACGTCTTATAATTAAACAGCGTAGTAGTATAAGTAAACAGCGTATAAGTAAACAGCGAGGAGAAAAACATTAAAGCAATTATAGTATTAAATATGCTGAAACATCTTTTTAAAATACTGAAATAGTCATCCTATCTTTGTGATGGGTATATAGATAAACCAAGTGCAATGTAACTATTTAATAATTATTACACAAAATATTAAATTGTATAATATGATCTTTAAGCTGACCCAGACCTTGTATTAAAGCCTCTGTTTTATTTCGCCACCGTACCAAATGAGAAAGGCTAAAACAGATTGATACATTAACCGCTTAAAATATTACTCGCTTGACTATAAATAAACCTTAAAAGGTGTCCTAAAATCCAATACAAATAAATAATAAATACGGCCATTCATTTTCGATCTAAACCACGCCTATTATTGGAGAAAGACCGTAAACTTAAATTTGGCAAAGTTGCTAAATTTCGTGTTTGTTATGAATCCAATGAGAAATTTGTCCTGTAACAAATGACGTTTGAGTTTTTTCTTTATGAAAAAGGCTCATTTCTTCTTTTACCTAGCACCTTTATTTGGCCTAGCACAGAAAAACTAAAAACACGTTATCACGGCCACTTTCGACCTTCTACTTAATGTGACCTACTTATATGTACTTATATGACCTTTCAGTTCTTTCTGGTCATCATCAACTTTCTTATTTCTTATCGGCGCCATATTGAATTTGGAAGAAAGAGTGTATGTCTTTTATCTACTAAATGGTAGCCATGGAATTTCAAACTGTCAGACATTTTAATTGTCGCTAATTAATAATAGAAAAAAAGATATTTATAATTGTATCCACAACAACAACAGTCATATCGTATCATTTCTCTAGATCTTTATAGAAACTTAGCGAAAAATGGATCGCAAACCACGTCGCGTAATATTTATATTAACAAGAATTTAAATAGAAACCAAGGGAATATTTTATAAATGGTAAATTAAAGGTGCCTTTTTGCAAAGTAACAACAAATGAGAAGAACAATAACAGCAATAACAATAGAGAACAAAACAATAAACCAACAATTACAACAAACGTTCAAATAAGCGGCCACTTTCATAAGTGCGTAATTGCGCACGCTTTCCGGGATTTGTTGCCACCATAAATGTTGTAGTTGATATAATGGAGCATTGTTACTTAAGACTTTCCCTACTTTATGTTCTTTCGTGCATGGTTCTACGAGACGATTTCCCAGAATGCTCATGTAAACGTTTAATTTAAATCGGTGTTGTGGTCTTCTTGCCCTATTTCATCTGGGATTCTGTACTGCCTGACAAAATTGGTAAATTTTGATTCATCTAACCAGATGATTTTGTTTAAAAAAATATTCGTTGTCCCACTACCCAGTTGGAGCGCTCCAATCGTTTTAAATTATCACCAGGTAGTAAACTGTGGTTAACATGAACCTTGTATTGGTTTAAGCTTATTTAGATGTAAAGTTCTCCATACTCCATTCTGGGACATATTTAATTCTAACGCTACTTCCAGTGTAGATGTTGATTTATTGTTATCTTTCTAGAAACTACAAGATTTTCCTAAGCTTTGCAAAAACGCACCTTTAATTTGCATCCGGGCTCCTTTTATGTACCACTTCCGCAAGATATGATAAAAATATTTGTAGGTATAGAAAGATCATTGCGTCTTAGCTTCCGCCTCGCAAGTGTTTTCGGCCTCGTTTAAATTTCGCAATCGACTTCGCAATAATTAAAGTGCTAGTTGTAAAAGAAATCCCCTAAGCTTTTTTTTATATTATTATATATATTTATTTTAGATATATGTATACCTGAGCAACCTCCTTTGTAAATTATTTAATTCTAAACCGTCAGTCGCTTTAAAACGCGAGTACATTATACGTGAACTCATACGGTGCGAATAAATGTGTAGACATATTAAAATATCCAAAACAAGATTTACCACATTCCACGACGGTAAGAACCCTGGTTGCGGATAATCAAAAAAGGTAGACACATTCTGCAAATGGTGGTAACGAAGAGGAAGCGTACCATAGCCCTGTGGCAATTCTACTCCATAATATATGTATATCCAGTTGCTTAATGCTGATAATTTTGATATCTAATTAATTGACGTAACAGATTTTATCGTTAACGTGCCTAATTCGTAGTCTTTTAGGCAGCGATGGTTGATAGAAGCAAATGCAATAAATGTTTTCAAACAAATAAACATTTTTACCACTAAAACCAAATGTAGGAAGTTGTCATTAATAGGGTACTTAAAAAGTACTAACTGCGTCAAGTGGAATGATATGCAGACAGTTGCGTATTTAGGTTTAACATTTGGCAGGGGTAAACCGCTTACAAAATCCTATTACTGATATATGTTTCTGTTATGTAATTTAAGTTCTCTTTGTTACTTTTAGTCAGAATTATTTCATTTTTCGCAATTGCTTCCATATTTTTTTTAATGTAAATGCCCTCTTAGCGTACAGACTGCAACTAACCTGCACGTTAATCTTCGCAGCGGAAACACACAGAAATAATAAGTTACACAGAGCTGATTTTTCATGACAAATTCATTAATGACATCCAATTTTGGATTGCTATCATCACACTAGTAATTTTAGAAAGTATAAAAATGTAATCTTTATTGTAATGTTACAACTATCGTCTCAGAGGTTATCTGCCATCAGCGCCATCCATATATCTCATGGTAAATGTCCCTCTAGTAGTTCAGAACTCCATTTCCAGAGCAAAATTATTTTTTCTGGCCTATTATTTTTCGATCGTGGGTGGTAAAAGGAATTAAAAACTGGCCAAAGTGTTTAACTAAGGTATACAAACAATCGTGATTAATATATTATACCAATTTAGTTCCTGCTTTAAAGAAACTCACGTATTAATCAACGAACACCATTCAAGGATTTTAATTCTCGCTTTACATACATACATATGCTCCAAATCTTTTTGTTGCTATGGTACTTGTTTAGTATCCCTAGAAGCACGTCTATTCTATTGCATTCGATTATATTGTAGCAAATCCATGCAACGATCAAAATTTTTTCTAATGCTGAGATCAAGTACCTAAAGAGAAACTGAATCGAATAACTACGTGTAATTACATTATTGCCTCAAGCAGAAGGGGAAAGTAATTCAACATGTATACTTAAGTCTATAAATAGTATGCGCAATAAAATTTGATTTCTAAAAATAACTAACGCTTATGAAATTATTTTTTATTCACCACAAATGTTTTAAATAACCTTCCTAAAGTAGAACACCTGCTTTGTTTGCTTAATGCTACCGTTACTAAATTTCAATGTACGGTTATACCCATTTATTGAAAATTAAATAACATTTTTATAGACACTTCAACAAACCGGTTTTAAATAGCATCACTTATATCACATGATATATATATACATAAAGTTAATGCTAAATAAAATTTGGCACCGCGCACATGTAAACCAATATTCAGCGTCTTACATGGCTAATGCAAGAGACCTTACACTGCTTTCTACAGTGACCACTTTTGCCACTGTGACTTTCTAATCATAATTCACACTTACTTTATTCAAGATTATTATGGTATGTAGACCTCTAATTAAAATACGAGGCTTTGTTTTTTAATCTTTTATTTCTTCTGTAACTGTTGTTCCAACACTATTTCTTCGTAATAGTAAAAATGAGATGAACATAAATTTGACATCAACGAAGATAATTCTTGGCAAACAGATTGCATAACAGTCAAAATAACAAATGTTAATCTGCATAAATAAAATGTGTTATGCTGGCACTTATAGCTAAAAATAAAGATGAAAAAACAAGATAACATAACAGGTTGTGAATGCGTATAGACGTATTCAAATAAAAAAATATAACATAAAAAATACGACAATTACGTCAATCTACATTTCCAAGAATACAGCAACCAAAATACGTTCTTGAAAATTTGTTTAAACAATTCATTTTACTTCTTAAATTGTTATGTTTTTACTAACTTCGATTACAATTAAATTTATAATTCGGAAACATTTACAAAAACAACAGGTTTAGTAGTATTATAAATCGTTTTCAACAAAAGATCAGTAATACACTACCAACTTAATACTAAAAAAATAAATGTATCGGAAGCATTGACATAGACCGGAAGTTACAATTAAGCAAGCCTTAGGCTGCCTTCACATAGAGTAGCACGAAATTTTGCAACAACTAGCGCAATATTTCGCACCAAGTTGATAACTGACGTAACCTAAATTTATTTCCTGATATCATTTTTTTTGTAATGCACGAAATTACACATTCAAAATCAAATGTATATATATTGTTGCGGCGCCGTGGTAGCGTTCCACACCACACTAATTCTTAATTGTGCACTACACCTCTATGTGGATAGATGTGTTAATTTGCATTATACGAACTTCGCCGTATACCTTAATTCTTTCAATAATTTCGCACTACCTCAAGTGAGCGCCTCTTTAGAAATGTCAAACATTAATGATGCTAACTTTTCCTACATTTAGTCATACGTCGATGATGTCATATTCAAAAAAGTGATGAAACAAGTAAATATAATGCACAATATGATACGTAATTGAAAAGACACATCGACTTGTTCGAGGATTTTTGAAGACTGCATGTTAACTATTTGGTTAGTAGATTTGTTATTAGATATTGTTGCTGAACTGTAACAATAAATCTGAAAGTTTTCCCTCCGTCTATGCACTTTATATAAATTAACTAACAGCTTATTATCTAAAACATTAGAGTGGTTTAGTGGTGATTATTGCAGCTTTATTGTTGATAATTACTCAATCTGTTGTCAGAGAATGGGGTTAGTTTCACGCTATCGGATAATGGACTCAATCGGATAAAGAAGCCGAATTTAAGATTTCCGATCGAGATCTGAGGTTTCATATAATGAATCCAGATTCGAGATTTGGATAATACATCCGGATCCGAGGTTTCGGAGAGTTAAGTTTCAGATAATGGATCCGGATAACACCAAGATCTAGAGATCCGGATAGTAAGCTATCAGAATCCAGATAACAGCTCTAATCTCCACTAAGGGTATTGATCACTTTTTCGACAAGATCTATTAATATAATTTTTATTAGTAAGTCACTCAATCTGAAACTGTTTTCTTGAAATTATCTTTGTTAGAAAAATAAAAAAATTCATATACATATCTTGCAAACGATAAGAAAATCCAGAGTGCAGAGTATCATTATGCTCGGAAAATAACAGAGAATTACACTTCTCTGGAAGAAAAAGTATAACATCATGACAAAAGTCAAGATGTCATAGTTATAAAGCAGGAAATTGAAGAAATTGCGTCAGCTAATGCCTTTTATAAAAATAAAATTGGTGTACTTCAGCGTTTTTCAAAAAATCAATAAAGTTATACGTCTAGTCTAGTCTAAAGATATACAGAGCGAGTTTAAAAGACAGACGGTAGTTTAAATTTCCCGCCGTGCATTTTTGGGCATTTCGCATGTTGAGAATGGCCTACGCTATTTATTATTCTTTATTTATATTAATTTTATTTATTATTTGCTTCGTTTTTACTTGAAATTTGTTCATTTTATTCTGTTTATCAGTATCATTGTTCAGCTACATTTTTATGAATTTATATTAAATTAAGTGAACTTAATTCGTTTTTAGGAAGCCCTGTGCGACTGAACAAGACGCATTTGTTTTAAAGGTGCATTACCACAGGGGTATTCATTATGAAGATACATCATGGATTTATGCATTACAATCATTTAATTAAAATTATCCTGATGTTATCATACCGTACACATTGTTTATTATGTTTTTTTCTTTTCCTCGTTTCGTTAATTTAATAATGTTTGTATTTATATATCCATTATTATTATGAATAAAGTTCGCCACTTTCCGCACGCTTCACGGGCGTCGGTGTAGACGTGGTCGTTCGAGTGTGTGATTCGTAATATATACGCAAGCGATCTCATTGCAGTAGTAACGCATCTAGTGCCCTTACATTTAGACATTTAAACATTTTCAAAATTCAAAAAGAAAATTTCTATTTAAGTTTTTTTGAAAAATTTCGAAATCCTCTTAAATTTTACCCCACGAAAACATTACAAATTTGGCGCCCAACGTGGGGCCAAATAGAAATTTTCTTTTTGGATTTTGAAATTTTTCAAATCCCTAAACGTATAGGTACCAAACACATACTGGATACGTTACTACTGCAATAAGATCGCTTGCGTATATATTACGAATCATACACCGACGACCGTAGAACGCACGGAAAGTGGCGAACTACGAATTTCAGATATAATGCGTATTGCGATATGTGCATGTTATATCAGATCCGCAAAGGTTGGAACTGTGAGTACAGACAGATAGACTTCAGTTCAAGCAACTAAGGCGATAGTATAAAATACGTACATTTAAATTAGAAAATTATTACTTTCATAATAAACTAAAATGTTTGTTGTTTCACATAGTGTTACGCGTTGAAGTGTTGACGAATGTATGTTTCTTTCAAATGGTTTTTGTAAAAAAATATCGCTATGTACGATGTTTTAATATTAAAATATTTGTTGAGCGCAGTACAAAGAACATCACTACGCAAAATTTTTTCACTACTTTATACACGCCCCATATATTATTACCTACTTTTAACATTGCATACAATGGTCAAATGATTATTGGAATTTTCTTGTCAATGTCACCCTGGTGTATAAAGGTTACTTCAAAAACTTATTAGAATTATTTTCCACTTATATTAATTGAGTAGGTACAAGTTCTGTAAGACCCGCATAATTCAGAATTAACAAATAGGAAAAGATTTATTTTTGATTGATTAGAATATTTTTCGTAGATCCAGAAAGAAAACTGGATGTTTAAAATTAGTTGTATACATGTTCGTGCACTTAATCAGCTTTGCCAAAAATGCTTTGTAAAAAAAGCAGAAATCAGGTCGCCCTAGTAAAATGATCGCACTTTTCTCTATACATTACAATTAATTAGAGTATTATGCAAAATGGCAGACGTAACGAGTACAAGATTTACACACACACGAAGAAAATATTCTTTCCAAAATGTGAAAGTTGATCTGAGTTTAACTGTTTTAATTAGCATCTTCTTTGACTGTTAATAATTATAATCCACATATTAAGTCAAAAAACAACTAAAAGTTCGTTTAAAATTCTAATGTATAATGCACCTTCGTACTTATATTGTTTTCATTTCAGCTTCTGTTAAGAAGTCCATACATGTAAATGTGAAATCTGAATTATATATGAATTTAATATTCTATTCGACCTTTGCAATGGTAATATGTAAAATCCATTGTATTTGCGCAGGCTTGAATTTTTATGAGTGATACGCTTGTTTCCTTTCATTTTCGCATATGTTACCGTATGGATAACTTTCACGGCGTCTAGGCAGTCATGTGCATGTGCATGAGTATGTGCAATACATAGAAATAAGTAAGTAGTGAGAAACATATAGGGATAAATCAATTGACGAAAATACAAGCAAAATAATGAGATTTTCGTCTCGATCTAAGTAAAAAAGATAACGTCAATACTTTATTTGGTATCCGAGGTGCTTATATCGAATCGGTTGTAGCGGTAACAATGAAATAGTTTTCAACTTTTTCTAATGTAGCCTTTTTGCTTCATTCTTGGATAGACATCGCAAATGACCAAATAACCGTTTTTTCACAAATTTCTCCCATCATGCAAATGTATATAATTAATAATATTTGCGCAATAATTGAAATTATAGCTGTACAGCTAATAAGAATTCAAATATGTATATATTAGTTATTTAAATAAAAAGAATGCTGAAAGTAAACAAATCTTTTTTATTAACTTTAATTCTAATATAAATGGGAGAAAACTATATAAATTTGTAATATGTACCGTTAAAAGACTGATAATTAGCATTTGATATTTTACTATAATCGTTGGTATGTATACAATTATTTATTGACTGTGCTATTGTTGGAAATGCAGACGTTGAAGTACAAACTTTCCTTTATCGGAAATGGTAATATAGTTTTCTTTTTCACTTTATTCACCGGATTCTGTAGAAAATTTAGAAATATTTCTGTTGCATGTTGATATATGTTCTGAGGCTGTACAATGTACTGTTATATTGCTTGTATAATTAGCAATATTAGGTATGGTTCCCTGTTCGGGGTTGTCTTGTCTGTATGGGATTGCTCACTCTTCAATTATACCGTAGAAACTTTCTTTTAAAATTGATGGAATTCATCAACAGTGAGATTTACTTCAGGACAATTGTTTTGAGAGAATACTACTACGTATTGAAATTATACTTCCTCTGGCAAATTTTTGATTTAAGTTTATCAAATCCAATATTATTTTAAAGTTTATCGTATGATATTCGTGTTCTCTTGGATTAATCCCAAATGTAAACCCAAGGATTTACTAATATAATTATACAAGCTACAACTATTCAACAAATCAAACAACCAAAAGATATATTCATATTGAAATTGGTATGAGATGTGTTCGCTTTATTTTATTATTCTGGTGTTATTTTATCATGTCATAATAAAACCATTACATATTGCACATAAAATATGAAAAGCTACAATTCCATTCAATATTATAACTTGCTATTTACTACAACATTTGGATAACCAAACTTTTACGGTTTCGAATTCGCGGCTAGTTTTCCATCGGGCAAATTTCCCCGGTGTAATATAAATACCGATCGTAGCGCTATCTACTGCAATCTTAATGTAGATACCGAAAATCGCGAAAACTAATGATTCTGAAACCCCTAGATATGCAATAATATATAGCATGTTCCGTTTATAAAATACAACTTTGGTTAACTATAAGTTCATAAGAGAGCGTGTGGATCTCTTACAACATAATTTTAAACCGTGCTCACAACATTAGACCCACAACAAAAAAGAAAATATGATTTTAAAAATCTTCATTCGCAAAAACAGAATCTTCTGAGTCCAGGAAGCTGACTCACCCTGTACGCACGCCGAGAGCAGACACCATAAGCCAAAGAAATATAAATTTCTATATGCTTATGGTGTATGTGTAAATATATATGTAGTCAAATGATTCATAAATTACAGCTTTAGAATTTTTTATTTAGATTTATCATATTTTACACAATGTTGCAGCTCTAAGCCAATATTTGCCCGCATATGTTACACACATGCGAGTGACAATATGTTTATGAAATTTTGTCATAATCAACATTTAAACAATGTGAACCTATGGAAGACCTCATAGCACATATTATGCTATCGCTTGTCGTATTATGTCCTACAATACAATCGAGAACCTTCCAATAGAAAGCAGCATTGACGCACGTATCTTGTACTACACGCCTAATCAAAGAAAACTACACATAAGTAAGTACTTCACAAGCGATACAGAAATATTATACAAATATTGTACATACCGTCATGAACTTATCGCTAAACTATTTTTTCGGCGATGAAAATTCTAAGCAGAGAATTATCCTCCGTACGAATAATGTGTTTACTATTAAACAAGGTCAGTGATTTCAAACAGCCTTTTACGATATAATAAAAATAATTATCCTTCAGATATACACACATCGTAAATAAGTTTATTTTTCGTATGTATAATTAAGTACTTCCCATAATATAAACACGTAAACATCTAAATTCTAACCGCAATGGCTCAGAAGTATTGTGCCCATATCCTCATTTTATTTTCGTTGAGATCATATTTATACGCAAATGATTTCATATATACATATTAAATAACATATAGACAAATATTAGCTATTAGCAAATCTTAACGTACACATCTAAAATAAAAAGTATATCTGAAGCTTGTCTGTTCTGCATATTTTGTATTTTATTTGTTCATTCAAAAACTTCCGTGTAGAAACTCGTAATAATCGGTTAAGTAAATTAGTTCAATACACAATTAATCAAAGTACTGTAACGAATTCAGTTAAAGAAAACTTCCGATTACAGCGAACCAATTTTGCAAGTACAGATCAAACTTTTAGAGAAGGTATTATTTTTCTTCATATAACGATCTATCGGTTAAAATTGTTTTGTATAGAAAATTCCAAAAGCTTTTGCGAATGTAGACTGTCAATAAAAGAATCAATTGGAAAACTAATGTTTTCCGTCACTCACAATACGAACTAAATTTTTATATGTTATACTTTACCGACAAAAGCTCAATCAAAGAATCATACTATCACATTTTTTTTATAAATTCCATGTAATTTTAAAAAGAAAAACAAAATCTTTGCCAATTCCTTAAAAACCTTGAGGTAACGTAGTATCGCAGGGTCAACAAAAAAAAACTGCGAAGTAATAGGAAAGTGTTGTTTGAGGCTACGGCTATGGCTACAATCGAAAAAATTTATAACGGCGTACCGGGTCCTCCTGTACATAATTTTCCCAAAACTAATTTGCATAATCCTTGAGACTATGTAATATACTTCAAATCATATTCTTAAAAAAAATTAAATATTATAGTTTCCGACTTACAAAAATTATAAAATTGTGCAAATTTTTAAAGGAACTGCACCCGAAAATCAGACAATTCAGCCGCTAAAAAGGGTACAGTAAGACACCGTTTAACGCTACGCCGATCAATGCTGATTCCATACAACTGTTTCCTCAAATCCTAAAAAAGTGCTAAATATTCTATGATTCGGAATTACCCAGTTCTACTAAATTTACATTTATTTATTTTATCGATGTTTATCTCTTGATTCGTATGTAATAAGTTCCCGAACGCATCACCAGAAAGTGATGATTCATCGTAGCGCTGTAATTCCCCCAACCCGCCCATTTTTTCCGTACATAATGCAGTTGCTGATTAATAGCAAAATAGGGGTAGTACTGTAACAAGGTACTCTTCCAATCTCTAGTGTTTCATTGCCGGTTTTCCTTCTTAGTGCTAGAACTTTCTTTATTTTTCTACATTTGTCATAAGGACTGAATTACTATTTTGCTATTTTGCTTGTGGTAGAATTGCCTTTATTTCAGTTTTTGTTATAGGTGGTTTTGTTATGAAACACTAAATTGAAATACGCAATAGAACCGAGACCTATCTTTACTTCTTCCTTCAAACATTCAAAAATCGCAGCACATATTTCTAGATTACACTAGAAATAAGTCGTTTTAAAAAATTTAAAAGAAAACAAACTAAGAGTCTCAAGACGCACCAAATATCGCATGTTGCCGGTAATCTTTACTTAACAGGAATTACTTTTCGATATCTTTCACCTTTTTCCGTTTGGAATTTTTAGACTAACATGTTCAAAAGCTTGTCAGTCTGTTTGAGACACCTTACAAAATACATGAAAATGTACATATTTTGTTGTTAAATCGACAATTAAATCGCTCCCATTGTATATTCTTCAACTTTTATAAAGAGAAGTCACCCACCGATGTTTTCTTCTTGCAAGCAAAAAATACATAATAATCGCGCTAGCATTTATTGCTTGTCGCCGCTCGTTCCGATTAAATACGGAACAGATAGCCTGTAATGAATGAAGTTCGCCTCCCATACCGGCGCCTGTGAAGCGCACGGAAAGTGGTGAACTTTAGTAATGAAGTTTTAAAATACACATTTTTACATGAGGAATATGTATGTGTGTCGACATATTTGACGAAATTTTTCTATTCTAAGGGAACGGAATGGGATACATAAAATGAAATAAATGCGAATAATGGGTAGATATTAGATAAGTTGGATAGGTTTATCCAAGAACAGGTCTAAAACATATAGGGTAACATTAGCCTTACTTTACGCAAGATTAGCATGCTACGATAAAGCAAATAGAATACGTTCTAAACGGTATGTATGTTTTCATCTCTCAGTGTGCATATTGCATAATGAAGTGAATAACTACTCTGCTCTAGAATTTTCCACAAACATGTGTTACGAACTCCAATGATGTAGTTCTCAAGAATGTTCGAATTGATTTCCATTTTTTTCTCTCTATCATGTATGTGTACTAAGTTTAATATTTCGTAATACGCTTTATTGTTAACCTCGTTATATTGTCTATAATTTTATATATTATCAATTGCATTTATTTGTATATAATGTACAATGCGGTATAATGAAAGAATCTGCGCGAGGTTTTCGGTGCTTACGGGCGGCAGGTCTAATTGCTTCTCACACAATATGAGAATACATTGAATAAAAATATTCAAATAATAGTATGAAATAACATACGAAAAAATTATACTTTTGGCTCGCATTTAAACATATAAAAATAAGGAGCAGATTCCATACATACATAAGATACACAGAATTAAGGAAACCGCATGAATATTAAAACTAAG
The DNA here is from genome assembly GCA_902655005.2 of Marronus borbonicus. Taxonomy (NCBI): domain Eukaryota; kingdom Metazoa; phylum Arthropoda; class Insecta; order Coleoptera; family Scarabaeidae; genus Marronus; species Marronus borbonicus. The sequence goes on from LR737395.1 coordinate 6,753,987, forward strand.
AACCTTCGGAGATAAAAGGCGGTGCACTAACAAATACTAAATAGGCGTAAGAATACAAAAATCTCCCATGGAAATCCATACATGCAAATAGACTGTGAAAAGACAGGATTGTTTTATTTGATTATTATTATGTATATGAAATATATGAATTTTTTATGTTCTTAATATATATACTAACTTAACTCTGAGTTTAACCTCCTAACAGTTCACCGGCAATCAGTCCAATAAATGAATTGGACGTAACAACATGTTTCAGACGTAACATTTCTTAACTTCTACTTCTAATGGAGAATATATATGCGTTACACGCATGATGCGGAGTTAAAAGAAACCATGAAATGAATGAACGAATTTGTTTTCTAAAACAGAAAATACACCACCACTTTTATTTACTGTAATCTATATGCATGCACTCATACAAACGATTGTTCTCGATAGGCAATCGAGATGAAAGTGGTGTTAAACATGGCTATAAAAAAAGCAACAACAAAATAATTGCCTCTTCCTTTCGTCGCAGTAGACAGAAATTTTACTTAGAGCCAAACAACTGTTGCTATTGCTGTTCATTACAACATATCAGTATCAGCCCACACAGCCGAAAATATTTTGTGTTTTGCATTTTGTTATGTTGCCGTATATGGCTGTCCACATATTATAAAAAAATTATTAGCACTATTTGTTCCTTTCGCAAAAAAATGATGAGTCTACCATAAGCCTTATCGATTAAAGGTTTTTTTTTTAAGTATAAAATGTTTCTCTGATTTTGGTAAAGTATTTTATTTTGAGCTTGTCAGCAATTAGCTGGGCCTTGCGATGACATTAGGCAGCGGTGTTTTCAAATTTTGGGACGACTTTTTTTTTGTATTCTTAACGAGAGAGCAGCGTTTGCGTAATTCGCCTAAAATCTCTTAAAACCGCAACAGGTTCTTGGCAACTAGAAAGATTTTCAAGCGATTGTTTTTTCATTCATAATCTTGGAATCTAGAAAAATTATATATATCTGGCTACTCCAATTCAGAAAATTCCTGGGATAATCGGAAATTTTTTTGTTGCCAAATTGGCTTATATGAGTCATTAATTCCATAAAATCCTTTGCAATTTTGAAAATGATATATGGTATACCCTTTACAATATAAAAAAGTATATTAGGAGCACCTCTTAATATATTTTTATTTTATTTTCTTAATTTTTTATATGCCCCTGGTAAATTAAAAAAAAAAACTGTAATATATTTAAAAACTTCTACACTGGCACATTGGCACTGTGCGGTTTAGAATTTTCGAACAAGAAGTGCCAGATCCGAGTGTGCTCTAGTGCTACTCAATGAAATTCACTATTATGTTTATTCACTGCGGAATTACAGTGAATTACGGTGATTTCAAGCACAGCATTCACTGGTGATCTATTTTAGAGTAGCGATTGATCAGATCTCTTTTAAAATGAAAAAGGTGAGTAACAACATTTAATTTTATTTACAAATCCGTATTCTCAAAAAAAAAAAACCAATGAAATAAAGTCTAATTCGTGGTATGTATATGTATAAGAAAAAAATAAGGGTCAATAAAATTCACAAGTACTTACAAATTACAAACGGTGAAAAATATATCTACACAAAATAAGCGGACGGAAATGAATAAATTGTTCTCCAAAGGAGCGTCCTAGATGTCTTTTAAGGACAGCTCGAACAATCAACAATGTAGACAGTAGAATATCTACTAAGGACGGCTCTAGTTGTCAACCATGTGGCTGAGGACAGAAAAGTCTATCATGAACAGTTCTACCCGTCAACGACAAAGATAGAGAAAGCCACCAAAGACCGTTCGAGCCATCAGCGACGCAAGCGGGAAGGTTTGAGAGCAGGAAAAAAATCCTACAAAATTAGGTTCTGCATGGCTTTATATACCCAAAATTCGATAAACGTATCATTTCTCATACATGGCGTATAGAGAAAAAGGTAGTTCCAAAATAAAGCGTTACACAATTTCATATGCATCGTTCAAAAGTATAGCGGCGTCCAAATTAAATGACGACATAAAAGTTAAACAAAGTTAATACAAAATATTTCTACTAACAATTCTGTCCTCGTTGTTAGCTTAGGTGCCTTTAACAAGAAATAGAACTAAACGGGCAAAACTTTGAACAACTGTTGTAAGAGCAAAATAAAGGCGTCTATCGATATCCAGATATCCATTATAATGTACCAGATGCATTTAAAATAAAGTTATTGCACTGTGGGTCAAAATATGATAATTAGAAATTCTTAATCGATGTGTACAAGTGATATTTGACACAAATGACTTAAGATTCTATTGAATATGCCCCTTTCATTGTGAACACAGTGTAAATCCATACAAAAAGGAAAAAAGAAAAACTCGAAGGCAATACATATGCACACGACGTCTCAAAATATCTTCAACAGAAGCAATAATGGTGAACTAGCGGTTAAATATTTTGAAAACTACGCTAATTTTAATCTTTACGTACTTATGCCTTAAAGTTGACATTTCCCGAAAATGCGAGTGAATGATTGAAATGATAAGAAAATTATATAATTGTAGAAAGATATAAGCCATCTTCCAAATGGTAATAAAAAAAACAAGGATTCATTAAGAGATCAATTAGCTGCCATAGCAACTAAATAATTGCAAATAAGGTAACAAAGGCAAATAGTAGGAAATAAAATCCCAACAGAGTTTCTGTGCAAGACACATTTCATGTCAACACTAGTTACAAGTACGGTGCGTTAGTTTTTCACTACCCTCCACGAGAAATTCCAAAAACGCATGCCAAGGGAACACCGGCAAGCCTTAAAATTCAAATCAAATTTCAATGTAACTCTAGAGACTGAAAGAGTATCTTGGTGTACAGACGATACAATTAGTTTTACCCGATTTTCGAGTACAGCCCCCTCAAAAAATATGCAAGACTTTTAAATTTTTGTAAGTATCTCGAGAACTGTACGAGATATAATCTCAAATTTTGAACACAATTTGAAGTGCATTACATAGTTTCACCGATGATGTAAATTATTTTCGGAAAAATATAGCCGTAACCTCTATTTTTGATGTAATTTCATTTTTTCTATTTATCAAAAATAAAATCTCTTTTGCGTAGAAAACGACGCTGTATGTTTGCAACAATTCTGACATACAAATTAAAAACAAACCCAGAAAATAATGTTGAAGTCTAGTTTTCCGTTACACTTATTTCCTACCGTATGTGAAGGCTACTTAAGTGCTTAAATACAACTTGCGATTTCATTTATTATATGCATAAAAAAGTTCTTGCAATAAGCAGGATAATTTAATCCAATGCGCTTTTCAGTTAGCACTAGATCGCATACAAAACAAGTCACACAAGTTTAATACGCTAAGGTATTTTATCTAAACCAGATTCTCACTGAAATTTCTTGCAAAGTACAAATTGTCGAGTATATACAAGAACTTTGATAAGTTAATAATGCGCGAGGCTATTATTAAACATTATTGCAAGTTAATTCGACAGATAGAAAGGTCAATGTTCCGTGTTGAATATAACAGATTTTGTTTAGGTTAGTTCACAGAAGTTCTCACGCATGCATGTACATATTTGTACCACATTGGGAGAGGTCTATGTGTTTATTTACATCTATAATGCTAACAATAGGCAACTGCCAATAAAAATTGTAGTAGATCCGGTTTCATTACAAAAAAAAAAAAAAACTCCAACTGTATTCGTCCATCCTGTTACATTATTACACTAAAACTATATCTAAAATTTTTTTTTTTTTTTTAGAAAAATTGCAGTAATTTGTATTTCTAATAACAGTACGAATAATAATGCTTATTTTGGAAAAGCATGTTTAGAAATTAAGCCAGGAGGAAATGTAATTTACAAGCAAATTTAGGACAGTTTTAAATGTTTTCTGAATACACTGATAGTACTTTAGGCGCGGTGTGAGAGAACAACTATGAGGGTAAGTGATCACTTAATGCAGAATTTTCAAATGCCATAGCTGGAAGTAGATACATTTCAGTTATTAGTTTTTAGTTCAAGAAAATATATTATAGTGACTAAATGAGTGGTTTTATTTTCAGAATTCCTTGTTTTGTACTACAAAAGCGGCCTTGGTATACAAACGACACAAATAGGCACTTCGTCTTTTAACGAATGTTTTATTGGCATATAAACACAAAGTGAAACAGTTTTTAAAGAAAGAGTTCGAAATTACCTGGTCTCGGCAAAAGATGGCACTACTAGAATTGAAATAACTAGCCGATTAGAAAGTTGAATTTTCCATACGACATTTGAAGTAAGAAAGTTTTATTTTCTCACAAGAAAGTAAGTCACATGATTTTTATGATAGAATTGTACAGATGTGACGTGGACAAATGACATAAATATATTCGAGAGTCTGGATGAATTTAGAGGATTAATTAAACAGGAATGGCTGCGAAAAAAGTGTTCAAACCTCGTTAGAAAAATGCTCTTGCAAACCTTGCAATGTTTGTCCGCAGTCTACAAGAGAGGACTTGCTTATCTTAGCTTCCAATATACTCTTTCATAAAAATATCTTTTGACAAGAGCGTTGTAAAGTTTTCAAACAAGTATCTCTATAAGTTTGCGAATGACAGCCATCTAAAGTAGACAACTTTTATGATTTAATAACAGTGGAAAGAATTGAATATAGAGCAGTGATTAGCTGCTTTCGAAAAAAAAAACGAGATATTGAGATAAAAGTGGAACTCGATGAAGAACGTCCAGATCGTCCAAATGAGGTCGCCATATTTGAACGGAAAGAAGCTTTGCTCAAGATGGATGCCGCGATTGCTCACAATTGACCATAAGCATGAACAGTGTCGATTTCAAAGGAATGTTTGGTGATGTTAAAGCGAATGATTTTTGGCAACGAAATAGTGGGAATTTTGTGGCCAACCAAGGAAAGCCAAAGCCACTTTATCGGCTAAGAACGCCACGGTGTTTTAGTATCTATGTGGCATAATCCACGTTGCTTACGAAACAATTAATGGCGAGTATTACGCTAACATTTTGAATTGCTTTCACAATACCACGAAAGAAAAAAGATGTGGCTCCAACGATGAAGTGAATGCAGTAGTAAACGCATATTTTGCAGGGTTAAGATAGAAACAGAAAAAAGTTAGACTAAGTGTATCGACATCAAAGGCAAGGAAAACAATTCTATGTGTAAAATTAATTTTATTTTTCTGGTCTTCTGGTTACCTGGTCTTCCAGGTATTTATCGAACTCCCATTGCACAAAATATTGACCATAGACATGATCGAATATGTGCAGTGATTGCAAGGTAAGAATTTTTTTATTTTTAAGGTAGCCACAGCAAAATTCGTTGTAATTGCTCTTTTTTGCAGAATAAATAACTTGTCAATATCTGTTGCTTGACACCAGACTATTATCACGCAGCTAAAATAAGAGTGCAACATTACAAAGCATGCCACTGTTGCTACTATTGAAGAAGTTAATTATTTAAGCCTCCGAATTGTGTAAAGAACTGATGATAGCGGGTTTGCCAAATAATTCTAGTTTTAGTGTCTCAGACTTCCGATCGTTTCAGTCTGCTATTTGTTTTCTGTCTAGTAAATATGATCATCAGCATAAATGGTTACTACGTACCCCGAAGTAGCTTGTTCTATCAAGTAATTTATTGTAGTTAATTGAATGAAATGCTTCACTAAGATCCAACAGCTTAATTTGCTTTAGAAATATATTTTGTAGCGGATAGTGTTTATTGCACGGGTGATTTACTGCTCATGAGACTTTGTGCAACTTTCCCTCTGATTGAACAAAAATGTGTATTCATATGTTGTAGAAGCAGAACTGGTCTTAAAATTGACAGACTTTGTTTCTTTATTAACAATCGCCCATGTAGCTCTAACTTAGTTTTCTGACTATCGTGTATAATTTGTATTCAGACGCTGTTTTTTACTCGAGATGACTTTCAGATAGTTTTAGTTTTAGTTCTCGGTATGGTTCGTCTCAGTTAGAATGTTTCGCAGGAATTGCCCAAGCGTTTCGTGTATTTTGTATCTCAAGAATGTTTGTAATATCTTTACTTTCATGATAATTCTTCATATTATGTATTCCAATTTTTCTCTCGTGAAAACATTGTAGTGAGTTAGCTCTACTCTCTCTTACAGAAATGATAATCTAATAGGTCTATTGTTCATCTTCTTGTTATATTAAGAAAAGTTCAAGGCAGATCCGTTATATCGGGTATAGCAAAACTCCTCGGCAGCAATTCACCGACGAGAAATTCCCCCACAAGCGCCAATAACAATCTTCCCACTTTATCTCAGCTTAGGACGAGCAGTACAATTCATTTTAACGACCTAATTGAATAAACGGTTTACGTAAGGCCCCACTGTTGATTTCAAAAGAATGCCAATCTCTTAAAATTGTTTGGTTCGAAAAAGTTTGTGCTATTGTTATCGTGAAGTTTGTTCTCTTTGAAAACAGGAAAAAAAAAGTTCCTTAATGGTTTCTTATCTCGAAAAGAAAAAGGGGACGGAATTTCTTCCGGAAATGTGACCATTACTACAAAGCAAAGTGCAATGATCGAGTTACAACGCTTGGAGAAACTGTTCCTTAAAAGTAGAGAGCATAAGCATACTGTGGATACCAGAGTAGAAGAAACAACATTTTATAACAAATAGAGCTCAACATTCTCGCTTGCCTTCCAGTGGCGTTTAACCGCGGGAGGTTGAAGGGATACAGAGCTGCTTCGTTACATGTCGACACTTCCCGGTCTTCTATGCTGTGTGCTATGTGTAATACATATCGCAGTGCGAAGTTGATAAGTGTCGAAATTGAACGGAAAGCATTAAAAAATGTTGAAAATGCCCAGAAATGCACCAACTTGTCTGTTTGCTAACAGGGTAAACACTTATTTATGGCAATTTCCAGACTTAATATATAATGGTAAAGAAATCAGGTGTTTAGTTTGCGATAAAAGTTTATTATGTTGGAAACCATATATGTATAGGAACCATGTAAATAGCGCATCACACAAACTAAAAAAAAAAAACCGGAAGGAAACCGTATATAAGAAATTCTATGTGATTTAACGATGATGTTAAGTACGGGCAATATACCGTTTGCAAAAATCGGACAAACAATGTTTCGTCAGTTTTGGAAGGAACACAATCCAACGAGGGAACTACCATGTCAGCAAACGCTACGTAAGTATTGGCCGTCAGTGCGCGAAAAAATTATGTGAAAACGGCAATAAAAAAATGAACCGATTGTGGCACGGACAAAGACCGTGAAAGGACCGTCACACCCTTATTTACTAGCCTGTAAAAGACAGCAAAGATGTACTGCCGAAGCTGTTCGTGGATTAGTTAGAACACTAGACAACTTTGAAATTTCACCAAAGCAAGTGTTAATGATGGTTGCCGATGCTGCCGCGGTTATGCTTCGCACACCTCAATTATTCAAAGCTGTTCAACCAAATTTGCTGCACATAAGATGTCTGGTTCATGCTTTACACCTTGTAACAGACACTATACGAAAATGTTATCCCGATCAACTAATAGCACAGATGAAAGCGGTTTTTCTTAAAGCACCGAAACGTATTCGGGTATTTCGTTCACAGTGTCCTGGCATATCGGAACCGCCGCAGCCAATTGCCAATTGGTTGGCCAATAGTTAGAAGCAGCATTCTATTCTTTTTAACATTTCGAAAAGATCAAATTAGTGATTTTACAACTGGACGCTAAAGAAGCAGCTGCAATAAAGCTAAGTCAAATGCAATTCCAAAATTCTCAAGTTGCAATGATTTAAAAACTATTAACGACAATTACGTTGCAATAGTCGACGCAATGAAAAAATTGCACAACGCTTACAAACAGTGCTACATATTTTGGATGACGAAAAAAGTGTTTCAGTCAGAGATTTAATATTGTATTACGTAAAAATGTCGACTTTTCTAGACTACGCCATCTTTTTAACAATAGTGTTGCGGAAGATCCGTTACACAAATTCAACCACTGTAGAAACGTACGCTGATACAGGTGCTGCAGGCCTCACTTCCGGATTTCTTTTCAGCCATCTAAGCATATTCGGTAAGTTGTTTACTATATTATGTTTGCGTTTTCATAAATTCTCTTCTGGTTTTTTGTTCTAAATAACGCGCACGTTTATTTCGGTTAACCCAGCGCAGTGACGCTACCACTAGGCAATCGACTTGTTGTGCTCTAACAACAAAGTACCAGAACTTTATTTTCTACAAACATTAACAAGGTTATTCAATAAGAAAATTAAAAAAAAAAACAAAATACAAGAACAAATTAAAAGAGAGAATTTTAAACAAGCCAGCACTGTGCTGCTCCTCTTAAGCCGAGATAAACTGTGAAGTTCGTTATTGTTGGGAAATTCTTCATTCAGTGGAATTATTTGTGGATATATTTACAATTAAGGAATTTTGCGGTATAGGAATTAGTTCGTCGATGAACTGTTGTTGAAGAATCTTCCGTCGATGAATTGTCATCGGGGAATTTCTCGCTTCCCTGCATATTGAAATACCTTAAAGCCTTTCGGCCATCCTGTACAAAGTACAGTTACAGATATATATTCTACATACCTCATTCAAATTCATGTTTTACATGACAACATTAATAGTTTTCAAAATTCAAATAGATAAAGCTGTATACATTATCATCAACATATTTGCTATTAAAGCATTATTTTCGTCAAACCAACTCTAACCTCTAGAAAATAATAAATTATTTACGATATTGTAGATATTAGTTAATAAACAAGTTAAACAAATTGCAAGTGTTTTTACCTAAACCATTCAAAATCGTGGATATTAGACCCGCAACAATATTATACATAGATACTGTTATGGAATTTTAATCCTAGTACATATGTACATACTAACTTTTTGTCCACGTAAAATATAAGAAATAAGGCAGCGCTGAACGTCAAAGAATTTTAAATGCATGCTTCAAGGTCGACGTTTATTTTTAGCTTATAATCGTTACCGGCTATTTCTCCGGTTTGCTAAAAAAATAAATAACAATACTACTTATTCACATGCAGTCCTCCATTGGCAGAAACTTTTTTTAAACCATCTTAACAGGAATCAATGATAAGCGAAAAAAATTAATAGCGAGTAACTATTACAAACAAGGACTTTCTCGTAAAGATAGGCACGTTGTGGTCATCATTAATTTACGTAAAAGAATGACGTAAACATTTATAATCAGTTTTACCAGTTTAAAGTCCGATGTTGTATACTTGAGTGATTTATATGGGGACAAGCCTGACAATATCAGGCGACCGTCAATACAAAATATTAACAAAAATCATATATCGCAAGTTACACCTCTGTAATCTTTTATACATGCATATTTCCTGTTTTAATAATAATTCACATAAAATTTCTATTGTTTGCGGAATGCGTAACATATTTCTGAAATCTAAGATAAAATGCCTAAAATGTTTAAAATATGTACAGTTAGGGAAATAAGTATTCATACAGTTCACAATGTAAACATAATGGCTAAATATTTTTACGTTTAGTATTGTTTTGTAGGTTTATAATACAGTAAAAGCTAGTAAATCTAATAGACTACAAGATAATGTATTATTTAATGTGAAAATAAATACCATTTTACAAAAAAATAAATTAAATTCTGTAGAGATGGGAAAAAGGTATCCATACACTACGATAAAGGAAATTTCTCGATTGAAACGAGAATGTCAGGACCGTGTAAAAAGCAGTGTTATTATTTAGTTAGCTTTAGTAGTGTTTGTCATCGTACTGCGTGTTGTTTAATCCATGTTGGCAAATATGAGTTCAAAGAAGAAAGAAACAACTACACAAGAAAGAAAAATTGTTATAAGATTGTACAATGAAAAGAAGTCTACGACAAATTGGTGCAATTGTCGGTAAAAGCCATGCAACAGTGCAATGTATTATTAATAAGTACAAAAAACTTGACATGGAAAATAAAAGACAATCTGGCAGACCTCGTGTATTCACTGATCACAAGGAAAGGTTAGTATTGCAGCAAATTAAACAAAATCCTTTCCACACTTCCAGCTAATTGCGTAGTACGTTACGAGAAAGGACAGAAAAGTGGGTGACAACAAAAATAATCCTTTTATTACAGTGTCAATAGGACGAAAAGATTGGCATTTGCCAGGGAGATTGTACATAAGCCCCCAGAGCTTTGGCACCGCGTTGTCTTTTCAAATGAAAGCAAATTTAGTCTATGGACTTCATATAAAAGCGAATTAGTATGGCGTAAACAAGGAACTGCGTTAAAAAGGTACTGTGAAGCATGGTGGCGAAAACATTTTAGTATGGAGCTGTATGGCGACATCGGGAGTTGACAAATTGGTTTGCATCGATCAAATTATGGACAAATATGTTTATTTAAACATTTTAAAAGAAAATTTAAATCAAAGTGCAGTTATGTTGAATGCTTTGGGTTATTATTACTTTAAAATAGATAATGATCTAAAGATAAATCCTATTTTGTTCGTGAATGGCTATTACATGTAATACACCTCATCAACTGGAAACAACTCCACAATCTCCAGATATTAAACTCATAAAACATGCAGATGGGTCAGGAAACATAAAATTTCTAATACAACTGACTTAAAAAGGGTTCCGTCTGAAGAATGGCAAAAAGTAAGAATCGATGCCAAGATGGTTACAAGCAATCATTACCGCGGTTATCCCACAAAATATTAAAAAATTTATACACACCCATTACATATGCTTGTACATACCTGTATGGATACTTTTTTTCCATCGAATTTAGGTATCTCTATGGAATTTAATTTATTTTTTGTAAAATGATATTTATTTTCACATTAAATTATACATCGTCTTGTAGTCTATTAAATTTACTAGGTTTTACTGTATTACAAACCTATAAAGCAATACTAAACGTAAGAATATTTAGTCATTATGTTTAAATTGCTTACTCTATGAATACTTCTTTCCCTAACTGTATGTAGACGTAATACTAAAACAGGAACGATTGACGACACTAAGAAAAAATTAGTAAGTAAAAAGTAATTCCGAGTAGCTGATATTGATCGATGCTGACATATGTACGTTCACATCGCTTATTTGTTATTGTTAGCCTACATGAAGTTTTCTTCAAATATTGTTACCCTTGTTCTTTTTCGCTATGAAGATTACGCATACCATACGCATTACCACTATTATTATTATTTTTTTATTTCTACATCAATAGAATGTGTTTTCCATTGTGGACATCATCAGGGTAATGCAATCTACACATCCTGCTAGCTAAAGTACACTTTTTTCTAATACGAGGGGAGTTCGATAAATATCCGGCCTTGGCAAAAAAAACAAATTTTTATGTATAAAATTCATTTTCATTCAATTTGCTTTTCCACATACTATCTTTTGAGGTCGATAGACTTAGTCCAACGTTTTTCTATCTCTTGTACCCCGTCCAAAAAACACAATTTCTCCAACCCTGCAAAATATGCGTTTATTTCCGCAATTACTTCATCCTTTGGGCTAAATCTTTTTCCGCCGAACCGATTTTTCATATTCGAAAATAGGAAATAATCGTTACGGTTTAAATCTGGCGAACGTGGTGGACGCCGAAGCAACCCTAATTCATGGAATTTTCTTATGGTGACAACACAATTGTGCGCGCGTGTATTGTCTTGATGAAACAGATTTTTTTCTTGACCAAATGCGGACGTTTTTCTTTCATAGCGTTGTTGAAACAATCCAGTGAATTGCCATTAATCGTTTTGTCGTTTTAAAGGTAATCAATGTGGATTTTGCAGCATATATCCCAAAACACTATGGCCATGATCTTGTTAGCCGATAGACTGTTTGGTCTCTGGTGTGCTGTGATGAAAATCCATGTTTCGTCAGCAGTTATGAATCAACATCAAAAATCATTTGAATTGCGCTTTAACATGGCCAAACATTCCTTTGAAGCTAGCACACGCGCGTGTTTATGATCAATTGTGAGCAATCACAGCACCTATCTTGATTACAATCAAATAAACTGGCGGAATTCATGCCTACACTTCTTACACGCAGTCTAGTGTAGGATCAAAAAGTGTGTACACCGAATAAGAATATTGCAATAGTCAAATATCATCTTGGACAACAAATGCACGTATTTTGGAGGACGATATTGATAATCCCGTGACAGTGGAGCCGAAAATGGAAAATAAACAGAGCCACTATAACGTAAACAAACGTAAACCTGTAAACAACTGAAATGCTTTCAAACTAGCCACTTGGAGCGCTGAATACTGCGATGAAAAGTAACGTGAAGTCGTTCGTTTGCATCTGTAGTGTAAGTTGGGTGTAAGCTACAGCTACTGCAGTATAAGTTGGCGAGCGGTGGGAATGCGCCGTGAACGTATTTATGAACCGTGCCACCCATCTGTCCCATTCGGTTACTGTATAACAGCTGCCAGTGTCGTATCAATATGAGTTCCGTGGGCGAAGGAAAAGTGATTAATGGTCAATCGCGCGAAATAGTTTTTAATGTGTTTAATTCTTTTTTTGATTTAAAAACCGCAGAACAGTCCTTATCAGATATAAAAGAATGTGTTTCGAATGTAACCGGTGTATCAATAAGAAGTATGGAGCGGATTGTTCACGAAGGCAATGCACTTCAAAGTACTCCTGGAGAAAACAAATTCCGCAATCCGGGCAAAAAACGACAGCGTCGTTGCTCTTTTACAAATTTGCCGGAATACAAAACAAAAGATTTGCGCAACATAATTTATAATTTCCACCGTAAAGAAGAGTGTCGTGTTACTATAGGAACCTACATAAGAAGGTGCGAAAAGAATTAGAATGGGAGGGATCAGAAACTTCGCTGCGAAAAATTGTGAAAGATATGGGATTCAGATTTAGGTGTACATAAAATAATAGAAAAATATAAATCGAACGAATGGATATTAGGTCGCGGAGAATAGATTATTTACAGAAAATATTTTTTTTCAGGAAAACAAAAATCCCATAGTGCATATTGACGAAACATATATTCACAGTGGTCATACTTCGTCGAAAAATTGGAGCAAATGGTCTTCGAAAAAATACATCAAAAGGGCAAAGATTAGTTATACGCAGGCGGTAATATGGGTGTTTTTCAAGAGTGCCTACAAATAATTAAATTTGGTTCGAAAAGTGGTGACTACCACGACGACATGAATGCAGAAAATTACGGAAAGTGGGTAAATGAGAAATTAATTCCAAAACTGCCTGACAATTCTGTCGTTGTCATAGACAACGCTCCGTATCACAATGCTCAAACAAACAAAGCACCTACATCTGTCAGTAAAAAAATAGAAATGGTTAAATGGTTAGCAGCCAAAGGGATTCCCTTCGACGCCAATATGTTGAAACTACCATTATATGATTTAATCAAGTCACATAAAGAGCGCTATATTACTTATAAATTTGATGAGCATATTGTTTTAAGGTTGCCTCCATATCGCCCAGACGTCAATCCTATTGAGATGATATGAGCACAGATTAAGAATAATGTAGCAGCAAGAAACGTAACATTCAAATTAGAAGATGTAAAGAAAATCACAGAAGAAGAGTTTTCAAAAATATCATTAGAGGGCTGGCGGAAACGCTGTGAACATGTCATGAAACAAGAAGAAGAACATTTACAGAATGAGATCCTGGTTGACGAACGCTGTGAACAGCTTATTATTAATTTAGATAAAGATAGTGATGATGAACTACACTCCGATGACAGTGATTAGTTTTACTTTCTTTTAGTTCATTGATTTTGTAACCCCATTTAATACTGTGTATATTTTTAGTTTCATTATCTATATTATGCTACAATGTTGCTTGCACTTTTCATTATTATTGTGTCTTACTGACTGACAACTTGTATATTACATATGTAACTTGTGATAATAAATATTATTATTATAAGTTTATAAATCCCATTACCTGTGCTGGATTGGAACAACAAATGTTTCAAAACATAAACACATTACAACTATTAGTAAATTAAAAGTTTAAAAGGAAACTGTATGTATTTCAAACATAAGTTAGTATCTTAAATATAAATTTAATTCAGAACTTGCAGGTACGCCTCTGATACTTAAACGTCATATTTAAGAACGAATAAGGCGTAAGCTACCTTTCTTCTACCTGCGCGAACTCACTCCCCCCCAACCCCCCAACTTATACTGCGGGAGCTGTATATAAATAAGTACGCTGCGCCACTGGCGGTGCAACGAATATTCGAAGCTTAATTTTTGATTTTTTGTTTGTAAACTTTCAAAATAAACCAATAAACTATTTTCTGAATATTTTTTGTTTTTAGATTCATTTACAAATTTAGTATACGCGGATTCAGGTAATAAATTACCCATTGTCATATTAGCAGCCTCACGAATTGCAGGGGGTGTACGTTCTATTTCTTCGTCAGAATTCATTAACAAAGAACTGCGAAAAATGTTTAAAGCTTTAATTTTATATTCAGTAGCCATATAGCGCTCGCCTGGTTGCTCATTCGTGAAATGTCTTTTGGTTCATAAATAACTATAAACAAGATAAAAAGGAAACAAAACGAATAGACAACGTAGTACACAACATTCGATGCCAAATGGAAGACTGAATTTTGCAAATAAAGATTGAGCTATCATAGCGTTTATCTATGATATTTACCTTGTATCCTACCATATCTTTGGGAGAGTCACCGACACTTGATTTAGTCTAGATTTTTTTGTAATTCTTTCTTTAAAATCTTTAAACAAAACAGACAACCAACTGCACTGATATTTAAAAAATACCACATCTCCAAGTATCCCTATGATACAAATAACTGTACGTGATCGATTTTAAGGTACAACTATAATTTAAGTACACAAGAAACAGGACATTTTGTGGATGCAATGAACAAAAATTAAGTATATAGCAATTGTGGCTGCGCAAGTTAATACATTTCATAATGATGAACAACGATAATTATTTTGGAATAATTTTCATAACAAACCTTTAGTACAACTCCGAGGAACGTAGCAATATGTACAGAAAATGCGGTAGGTAATAGAATCAAAAACCATAAAAAGCTGCTCTTTCAAGATCGTATCATCCCATAAATGTATTAACTTGGTACATTCAAGTTTGTAATACTCTATTGTTTTCATATTATAAGAATGCCACCAACTTCCGCTTAGCCAATCCTGCTTATCAACATGCATAGTTATTTACCTTCAGATTTCATAACCAATGATGTACGCACATGTATTACCACTTATTTATGTACTACTAATAAAACCAAATTAATAAATACTAATAAATATAATACTTACATTTTGCTGTATCTTGCATGCCGTGGACTTAAGTTTGTATTAAAATGATCACTTTTCAATATTATTGTGTTGTCACGACCAGTTTGGGTTGGTGAAATCGTCATTTTTGTGCGATACGCTAGTGACAATTGCAGGGTTCCAGTCGGGGTACATATCTGACCTACACGAACATGTTTTACGCCATCTCCTAAATTATGCAGTTGTGGTTCATCGACATATATCCGATAGCATATAACGTATGAGTCAGAACCTTGTCTTCGCGACAGTTTATATGCAGGAGTCACTCTTGTAACAGAAACCAATGATTTTAGTAAAATGCCCATTCGATTATAAACTGTAGGCATAATTCGTATTGATGAATCACGCTGTTCTGGTATAATTCCTAGATACCAACACTCTAATACCATTTTATCACCATCAACAGTGTGCAGTGATATCTCTACACAAACCGGCAATGTTAACTCGCCATTGAATGCTTTCTTCGTTTCATCTAATACATCGGATAAGTCAGGTACTGCCAAATTAAACTGTAAAACAAATGTGTTAAAGAAAGATTACCAAAATTGAAAAACATACCCAATCAGTTCCAGTAGTTTGGGGTTTACATTGTGTGGACACTTTCTCCCCTAACCGTGATTGCACAATAATTTGAGCTGCTTTAAAAACCAAGAATTTTGTGAATTTGTCCAATTCCTTTCTATCCTGATTGCTCAATTTATTGGCCATCATTAACACATAACACTTTCTAACATTTCTTTAAAATATTTTCACAGAATAAGTAGATGCTTAAAATTAGACAATAAACACAGCTGTCATGACTACGAATTTTAACAGTAATTTTGAATAAACTTTCAAATAGTGGTGTTTAGAACTATTATCATCACAAATTTTACAGCAAAATATTGCAAACATAGATTGCAACAGAATTTGACAGCGTTGTCAATTATGTCATTGCACAAACGTTTGTAAAAGGGTGGATATAAAATGTGATTTTCTTTTGACTAACAAGGCAAATCTAAATTCTATTATAAAATGGTTTCATAACAATAGATTTATTTAATTTTATGTTTTATACAACCCGTTCAGCCAATAAAGGTCTAAAGCCACCAATTCTAGGACCACGTTTTTTAATATGAATTAACATTAACAGCTACCGAAATAATATTTGCTTTTATTTCAAGTGAACGAAAACAATACTAGAAACAATCGTCTTGTATTGATTTTGATTTTAAAGAACTTATTTAGCATATGGCCTCGACTGAACGCACCTTCAACAAATTTCTAAAATGTACCAATTTTAATTTCTAATTTCTATTAAATGAAAACGGGTATTACCTAATACGAAAGCACACTAATATTACCCAACATTTGAAAAATACAAATGAAAATTGCAATTAAGTCTATTTTTTTAAACATGCTATGCAAACAGCGCCACCGTGTATTTATATCGAAAAGCAGACGTAAGACACCCTTGGGCCTTGGCTCGGCCATTTTGTTTCCCGTGGAAAGAAGATTGACGCAGAGATTTTTCGGTGTTTATTATTCTCATTATTTTGGTAGTTTTGAAGACTTTTATACAATATAAATATTCTGAATCATACAATCATTAGTCGTCATTGAAGAATATAGTTGATTTGTCGAGGTAAGTTAAAAATATTCGATCAATTATTGACATCGTAGCATTGCGTCACTTCGAAAACGTTTACGTGTTATTATTTTTAATTTGCGATAATCAAAAATAGGATTTAGTTTTTATTTATAGCTTATCCACAAATATTGAATTATTCTTACAATTCAGGAATGTGTTCTGGTTTTAGATATACACAAGTAATATTCATTTTGGGATTACTTCTTTTTGTGTACCGTGGGTGTGTCTTAACCTGTGCACCGTATTGTTTCACTTCAGCATATTATAGGTATAATTCATATAATACTGCTTTCTGTGTTATACTATCTTGAATGGCAAAAGTGTTGTTGAAAGACCAATTTTAGGTTTGCTAAGTAAAAAATGTACAAACTAACCTACAATGTTTCCAAGTGTTCCGGTTTAATTTTCACGGTATAGATGCTAGTCATGGAATGTTAGTATTGTTGATATACTTAAAAATTAATATTTTATTATTTTTATTTTCAATATAATTATAATAATTTTTAATATTTGTTGCAATATCAGTTGTTTGTCTGCGATATGAATAGACATGTTACTTATGTAATTATAACAGATTTAAAAGATCTACACACTAATCTAGATTTTTAGTTTGAAATTATGGAAGGTTCCTTTTGTCATCGCCACTGAATTAACCATTTAAAATCAATATTGAAGCTTTTTCTTTCCAAATATCTTACGTAACTTATGCTTCTTGGAATTATTTGCTCAGGTAAAAGGCTCGTTATTTTCACTTCAATTTATTTTTTAATGTTTCGAATGGCGCAGTCAAGACTTGCATTTATTATTTAGTACTTACATTATTTCGAGTATTTTTAAACAAATATATTGAAAGTTAAATGTATTACATGTTACGTTTTATATACATATAAAAACCAAGATAATATTGGTTTCAGAAACACCTATATTCGATTAAATATACAAGGTGCGCCGCTTAAAGTGATGCATTCAAATAGAGGTCAAAACTAGAAATCCCTCCGGATATATACCCATTTGGCATTTTTTAAGTTCTGCGGATGATTTAAGTGGACAATTCCGGGCATAAAGAACATGTTCTCTAACTTTTTGGCATAATGCCTGAGAATCTCCTTTGTTGCCGGAATTACCAATTTATATTCGAGAAATTTAAAAAATGCCATGCGTATATAGCATTCAAATGTGGTTGCATTCTGACTATACACATTATATAACATTTGGCACGACATTGCACCGATATCAACTTGTATTTTTCTAGGCAGGTGCCCCACATTGAAAGATAAGACACCGCAATACTTTTCTTAATATTTTATTAACCAATCGATTGGTTTCTTTAATAAATGATGTTTTCATTTTGTTCTCTCGAATTATAAGCATTTGTTTTTCATTAAAAAATAAAATAAAAAATTATTTTAAATAATTTTTGTATGGCTGTACGCGTTACTATGTGCTATTTTATATAAGTTAAAAAAGATATCACAAATGGTTTTCTACGTGGCGTTGTAGCAAATGTTATAGATCTCATATTGGTATTAACAAGTGGTCTCTTTGGAACACTATGTCCTTACTAAGCCGAGTTATTAATTTTTTATTTAATTTGGCTGCTACTTGAAAGCATCATAACATGAATCTACACTATTTTCAACTCAGGAGTGATTAACAGAGGTGGACTGTAGTCTTTTACGAACTCGTTCCTGCAGAAGATGTTCGTCCACCTGAACAACTCCAAGGAATCTGATATGCACAGTGTAGTACGTACATACTACAAAAATTGGATTACGTTTAATATTTCACCTATCCAGGATGATGATGTGCTAACTCCAATCCTAAACATGTGGAGTTAGGGTTAGAACAGTATTATTCTGCTCGGGCGATTTGCTAAAAAGAAAGCTACGCAGATGATTACAAAAAAAAAAACTCAAGTAACAAAAATTCAATCTTGCATATGCAGACATATTTCTATTGTATGATTTTCTTATTCAACATAGTAAGGGAATCTTTCACAGGATACAACATCTGTTGGTTATTTTAGGGGACTATCTTGCGGATCTAGAAATGTACGTGCCACTCATCTAACCGAATTGATATGTGGCACAGCTAACGGGGCATGGTTTATACTCCACCCCAACTGAAAACGTCGAAATTTTAAGTTATACCAACACTCATCAAATTTCGATTTTTGAGCGGAGTTTAGCCATTTCCTAAAAAAAAAATTGTTTGAGACATATCTAAAGAATTCAGAAATGCGTCTTACATTCGCACAACTTCTACGGTACTGTTCGGCAGGGTACCATAAATCTTGAAGAAATTATTCTAGCGGACGACACTACTCGTCAACTAGTAACTAGTTTTACAGAAATGACAGAAATGAAATAAGTTCTTTAATAAATTGTTCATTAAAAGCAACTTTTTGAAACTGCAAACATAATTACAGCGAATACACAATAACTTCAGTTGGACAAATGTTCGTAAGACATAATACCACAAATGTTGCTAATAGTACATTATGGATTACTTCATAAGTTGGTTACTTCCGCAGTCTTACTTTTGTTTTAGATTTTGCCATATTTTATCGTAATGCAATTTCTGCCACTTATTTTGTTTGCACTTCGTAACTTATTTACTATCAATCTATTTGAATATGGCGGGAGTGACATGCCAAGATTACAAGGCACAGCAACGAGCATGTAAGTGTACGAATTGTAGTAGCGACGGTTGTACTTTCCACCTATAGAAGTTAATGGCCTTAGCTTTTGTGCTATAAAGTAAACCATCCAGTGAACCTAAATTTACTAAAATAAACATGTTAGTTTCTCAGTCATTATGACTTATGTGAATATTTCCTTCAATATAGTCATGTATTTGGCAAGTAATATCATTTGTTTGAATTTCCCATTACCCATACCTTAAGGTATGGGTCACCCTGTATTGTCTGTAATGAAAACTAAAATTCTAGATCACTTATCATGCAACACAAATATCAATATTCACATCTATGGAATAATTTGGTTTTAGTAGAATGAACTAATTTAATACGCTATCCTATTTTAATATTATTGTATCATAAGAGTATATTTCTATAAGCTATACGTTACAGTTACTTCTTTGCTATTATAAGGGATCATTAAGTTGAAGTACGTGCACTTGCACCTTAATTCGTTAAAATGTTATTATCTAATTTCATTATGTACAAAATATTAAAATGTAATTGAACATTTGCAGAATTTGAATTAATTTTGGCTAGTATTCGAATTCTGGCATTTTGATGATTTATGTTAAATTTTTATATTAAAGAAAAAAGGACTCAATCAACATTACTTTGTGGGGGATAATCAAAAGTCTCCAATTATTTCCAATAATTTATATTTTAAATACATTTTTTGTAAAAACACACAACAGACACTATTTGGAATCCAGCAGTCTAAATTCACGGCACCAATCCACGACAAAAGCGATCATAGTTAGGCCAACCGTAAAAGTATCAAGTCGTTGGATTGGCATCCATGGGACAACGGGTAATATCAATATATTTAGACAGTTGCGGTATTTTTCGGAAAAAATATAATTTTGATCAACGAAAAAGTATTATGTTCTTTTAAAACTATTAAAAACAATCATAGGACAAGTATTCTGAAGAGAATAAAGACACACAAAAACTCGAGGGGCAAGAAGAAAAAGAAGAAAAAAAAAAGATTTGAAAAGAGTTTGAAATATTAAGGGAAAAAGTGAGAAAGACGGGATTTGAAAGAACTGAAAGAAACACAACGCAAAACACCTATTCTGTAGGTAAATTAAAACCTTTTCTGTAAAAATCATTGGAAATAAATAGGGATTTTTGATTATTATTATTAGGACATATTAATATATCTAACATTGAATAACAATTTGCTTCGTAAGTCATTTATATTTAAGAATTCAACGGGAGCATATAAATTTGGCAGAGTTTAAACCCTAGTAATAAACAAGTGAATCTCGATTAATAGTTGTAAAAAGAAAGTAATATAATAAATTGCAAATAGAGTACCTGTTCGACATATTAACTGACTTTCCACACAAAACGAATTGTTTTGGATAATACAGAAGATTAAGTTAAAAATTGATAGATACCAACCAAATTTTAAGTCCTCAACATAACGTGCTTTCGGTAGTGAGAACCATATTTTTAGATTTCTACGTTAGTTCGTTAGCTTCCTACTTTTATAATCTCTCTAATCAGTCTAGCAACATGTAAATGAATGAACTTAAGCCAGTACAAGTGTGTTATATATTTAGCTTACGGTTTTTTTTCTAATGAAATTGCTGAAAAAATAAACTATATAACTAGGAACAAGTAACAAAACATGTATACAGTGTACTCCGCTTAATTGGTCGTCGTCGGGATATGACCAATTTTGACCGATTAAGCGGTTGCCTAAATAATCGAATTTACATAGAACATGCAAATATAAGCGTAAGAACAATTACGTCTTCTTTCACATAGATTTCATTATGTTTGCTTGTTCTGTAATTTCGCAATAAATTTTCATGGGAACACTTATTTCCCAAATACGATATTATTTTCTCTGTTAAAGATATCGCTATTAATTAGTTTTGGTTGTTAACGTGTATATTGCAAGTATAGGAAATGTGCAATGTACTAGTTATACTTTCACTGGTAACGAGCTTCTATTTACGATCGGGCAATGATCAGCTGGTTTCGTCTTCTGTGTGGTATTTTCCGCTATAGACGATTCAACGCAAAGGCTCAATTTAGAGGAACAGAACGACCAATTAGCTTATTGGTTGGCGTGCGGTTAGGAATACTGTAATGCGTGGACTGAGCTTGCTTGGCATAATTTCACTGCGAAATGCTATTTAACTAGTTGCAACAATAAAAACGTATGCTTCCACGGCCAGAGCCAGTTGAAACTAAACGTGTTCCGTGTGGTACGTTGCAATTCTCTGGGCAGCTGGAGTAGTTGAGCCTCTTAAAAGAAAGTTGCCACTGGTAATCATATATCAGCTCACAAACTAAAATGCAAACTGACTGTATGAATTGGCATGATACACATAATTTGCCTCCATATTGTATTTTAACCGGGTATAATATACGTTTATGTGCTTCAATTGAGCTGTCCTAACAGCGGCGAAAGAGAACAAACCAAGGTTGCATGTATGCTAGTTTTGAAAGAATGTCGACATAAGCAGCTCCACCTGGCCAATTATGCGGATTGTACTGTATATGATTTTTTCCTAGCAATTCAACTCCTTTGTTAGGTAACATCACATTGCTTTTTAGACTGAGGGATGTGGCAACACTTAATTGGATATTGTTACATTGCGCTTAAAAATTTGCTTGTAAATCTTAAGTTTAAACTTTTTTTGT
Source organism: Marronus borbonicus (assembly GCA_902655005.2). NCBI lineage: Eukaryota > Metazoa > Arthropoda > Insecta > Coleoptera > Scarabaeidae > Marronus > Marronus borbonicus. The sequence continues at coordinate 6,776,318 of LR737395.1, forward strand.
AGAGAGAATTAAGATGAATAACTGTTATGAAGTGATACGAGAGTAAGAAAACATTAATTTATTTCAGTAAACACATTAAGAAGAAATTCATGCCACTATTATCAAGGCAAGTGTTGTGTTCATCGGTGAGGTAAACTTAGTTGTTTCTTTAGTCGAGTCTATATGGAACTTCACTTACTTGTCTGAAGTAGGAACAAATTTACTATTAGAAGAAAGATCTTATATTACGCAATCTAAAATGGTTAAGTTTCCTCTTTCAAAATGTCCTATTTAAATAATATTGTTCTTCTACGAAGTTGAGGTTAGTTATTGTATTTTTTAACCTATCCAAAAACTGAGATCTCATAAAGTAATATTACTTTGCTAGCTTACAATAAAGTTAACAACCCACAAGGCCACATTCTTCTGGAATTCTAAAATTGCGTCTTTTATGTAAGGAAGTTAAAATTTTCTGAAGGTAGAATAGATCAAAGAGTATCTTTCAAAAATATTTCCCTGCATACAGGCTGATCGATAGGTAGCGAGTGAGACTGTTATTTTAAGTAGAACACCTGTATATTACTACGTATTCGGTTACTCAATCTAGAAATAAACCAATATAATATGGATCGTCCATCTATTTCAGGTGTTGAGATATTTGTGATTTTGTCTTCAATCGCCTAAATTTAGAGGTCTATCTATATTGCACTAGAACGCCTTCGAAATATACAGGCTTTTGAACACCACCGAATTCACACGCCAAAAATGTAAATTTTAAAATAGCACCATATATTTTTTCAGTACTAGTACTCACCATATATCTCCAACGTGTTTTGTATAATGATGCGTACGTCTAGCATTGGAAGTAAAGTAGATATTTAAACACGGCCTGCATTAGGATACTGCATCCAAATGATTTCTGTTAGTGTTGTTTGGTTGCCATGACAACAGTAAAAAACACATAACAATTGATTCAAAATTTTAAGCCTAAGTAGCGAATTACGAAATGAAGTATTTAAGAAGGGTCATGATTAATGTATAGGATCAATATAAGGACAGCGGAGGCATTCTGGAGTGCAATGCTTAGTGTGGTGAGAAAATTGCAGAACAGCTTTTACAAACGATTGCGCAAATGTATTCAGGCAGAAAACAGGAATTTTGAACTTTCGCTGTGGATAGGTAAATAGGTAGGTACCTATTAATTATCGAAATAAGAATTATAATGAACATTAAGTTTGTTTAACGTAATTGAATTGCGTTACATTTAACGGGTTTTTTTTCCTCAATTTTTTGCTTTAATTTTAAATTGATGTTCACATATGTACGTTAACATCGCTTATTGTTAGCTTGTGTGAACTTATATTAAATTATTATTGTTCTTTTCTCTTGTTTTTTTTTTTGAGAAAGATGCATGAGCGTGATAATTGTTTTTTTTATTTATACATTAACAGAATGAATGTTTCAATGGCACCAAATGGTGTGATTTAACAAATGTTTTCGGTTATTGACATTGTGCAGCAGCTTATACATCCTACTACGAAAAGTACAATATTTGTTTACATAAATTATACCTATTATCATACCTTACCTTTAGTTATGATGCTCGTTATCGTACTTGGGCTCGGAATTTTGAGTTAACAATCTAAAATTGTCATTGTCACTATGTTTTGTTTACTGCTGTCATGGTAACCAAACTATATTAACAGCTGAAACCATTTAGTTATGATTTTCAAGTACTAGATTTGCCAATAGTTTAAAAACGTCAACGTTAGTATCTTTTGTTTATTGTTGTAATAGCCAACTGTATTGACACCAGAAACCACTTGCATGCAATAGTCAAATATAGGATTTGCGTTTAACTGTAAATATCTCTTACTTTCAATATTAGCTTTATGTATCATTATGCAAAAACATTAGAGATATAAATTTCCTATAGTATGATGGATAGAGAAAAAGTATACGATGCTATTAAAAAAAACTGCGTTTTTTGTATTTGAATTTGGTAAAGTTTGGTGTTCAATATTGGTCACCCTGTACATTTCGACAGCATCCTAAGATCATATCTAGATAGAGGCAAGTATAGAATTTAATCCCATAAAAATTTACGTTAAAATTTATTTACATTTCTGATTTTTTGTGGCAAATAATTAGATCTACATGTAGGCGATTGAAAAAAAAATGTAAATATCTCAAAATCTATTAGAAATAGACATGAAACCCATATATTATTACGTTGGTTTATTAGTAGAAGGGGTTATAATATACTCGATGTCCCATTTAAGACAACGTAATGAAAAAAAATTAGGAATTTGGCTGGGCTACCTCCATTTAGTACAGGACTTTTACTTCGCTGGTAAAAGTGAAAGGGGAAATTTCACCAAACGACTAATGTTTATGAGCGCGGTAGTGTTTCTGATAACGTGGGAAAATCTACTTTTTGTAAGATGTGGCAAGTAAGATTTCCATTTTTCCAGTAGTGTAATTTTATTACTTCATTAACGACCAATACAAATTAGAATTCTGTAATGCGTTATAACATTTTTTTTAGTTAACCTTTCTTACACGATTGAATGCATCTAATATTGCATCTCTATATCTAGTATTCTTTTAATATGTTCGTTGACGGTGTTTTAGAAGCAGTCGCTTTTTTTATTTTTGTCCACTGATTCGGGCAAATTTGTAGAACATTGTGAGCTGTTTTCTTGTTATAAATGGTAAATAAAAAAAGTTTTTCAACTACGCTTCTTAAACCTACTAAAATACTATCTGGAATATATCTATAATATAAATACGTAATATAAAATGCAGCTTTAATATTGAATGACAAGCCGTGTAGATACATCGCTATCCGACACTCAGTCTTTATTCTAATTCGTGCACAATGCGGCTCTGCTAAACATGCCACTATCCTAATTGTTGTCCCGAACGTTCACACAACACAACCTTTTCAACGAAGCTTTGCTACCAACCCCAATAAGTTGGTATAACTTCTTAACCATACTCAACAAATTTGTCTAAGAATTCCCTCAAAAAATGTGGACAAAAATCTGATACGATCAGTTCATTATCGAGTTACGCGTGGCCAAGTTATGGATTACCAATTCAATGTCGCATATAACAAAGTATTCACAGTTTACACTAACTAAACTTCTGAATGAATGTGTACTATGAAGAATTTTATAATACGTAATTTGTATGAAAATATTTCCCGTAATCGATTTTTTTTAACTAAACAAGGTAATATTCACCACATATATATTTGTTCTTAATTTTCTAAGCTGAAATCATCTTCGTAAATAAGTTATTACCCATAAATATGTTAACTGTTCCCCCAAATTTGTACAATCAACTCTTTACAGTGTCTTTATATTCGAGGAAGTATAAAAATAAAAATACCCTTTACCATAAAATTCTATTAACAATATTCCTTGCAATACAACGCACCATTATTCACCGGTGAATTTACCTGCATTTTTACAGCGTAAGATGGGTGCCTGATTCGGTATTTATCGATCACCTGTATATGGAAATATATACAGGTAAGGGATTTTAACTTCGTACTATTTGCACAGTAGTCAATTTTATAATTCCGAAAGGTGGAGACATCTGCATATTACAAAGTGGGGGATCGCCTTTGTTTTGATCGGGTTCTATTTAAAAATACTAATAATCTCCCGTATAAATTCATAGCTATAAAACTTAGAAGGATGTAATAGTAACCTTCGGTTTACCAATCGCTCCTTAAGTTTGCGCGGGGGAAAAAAAAACGCATAAATTGCTTGTCCAATTTCAACGTATACAGCAGTGGTTTATTTCACCACAGTGAATAAGTGTGATAATCAATCGAAAACGTCTTAGTAATGGAAACAACTAACAAACTGGAACTATTTTCCTTAAACCAGAAATGAAGGCAAAAATTAAGTAGAAAAGTGATAATAGAAATAGTTTCGAAAGCATCTGTGAGAAGTAATCTACAAAAGCGCAACACCATCTGTCCTATGCATAATGGATACAATCTTAGCGCTACTTCCGTTACTGGATTTCAACGTGTAGATTCTATGGCAAGAACTAATTGGAATACATCTCTCCTAAAAGTAACACTCCTATAAAATGTTAGTATTTTCTGAGTTATAAGTTTGAAGTTCTGAGTTTGAAGTTATATTGAGTGGTAAATAGAAGAGCAATAATATCTGTTAATTACAGCTGTTAATCTACACTAATTATGTGTATGTGTATGAAACTGTACAGCACTCCAAAATATTATCTTATTTTGTTTTAAGAAATACGTTGGTAAGTATAAAATTAGTTTAAAGTTAAAATAATTACACTTTAATAGAATTTTTAAAGTTCTTACAATTTATCCGCTGTTTATTTTCATGAATAGCGAACATCTGGGATTTTGGCATGTGTATATGTCTAGGTATATAAATAATAAAATTGTGGTATCTTACATATAACTTGGATTTTATTTTAATTTACAACAGAGCACGCTGATAAGATTTATCTTTATGCTGTTTACGTTTTATCTTTATTAAATTCAGTGATTATTGCACTAGGATTTATTAAATCAGGTACTATACTTAGCAGTACCGTCATTGTTTGCAAAGTATGATAGATATACGTATGAAACTAATAAATCTCATTATCAAATTGTTCTAAATGTAACAACAACAACAAACAAATATTGCCATCATTGGCCTCACACCTGTACAACATCATTGTACTTTCCTCCCCTTTGTATTTTTGTCAAACTTTCATCTTATTTTGCGCTTAAAATATGTAACCACTTACAACTCTTTAGTTAAGTGAAACGCCAATTATAACTACGTAGGTATCCAATTTCACGATAGGCAGAAAATTCATTTGTATTATAGAAGTAGGTGACGTGAAGGAAAACACTGACACGTAGAAATCAATTGAAGAAATACGCTTAACGTTATGCGTTTTAGGTATATCTTTAAATTTTGTTTTGCGGAGTAATATCTGAACAGCGACCAGAAATTAGCTTACTCTTGAGATACAATAATAAAGTCTTACTGTTGCAAAATGTGCATGTAATAAAATACAGAGCAAGGGGCTCCTCCCGGTGGTAACTTTTGAATGACGGAAGATTTTTTTAAGAAATAGGCTGATTTCTATTTTTGTGGAACTGGCGCTATCGGCAATTCTATATCATTTCCGGTGGCAGCGGAAGTAATCGAAAGACAAATTCAATATATTATCATACGCAGCAGTGGGTTCGAATTAGTTAATAATGACAAGCCCTTATAAATTTATCGGTTTTTAGTTCACAATGTCTGTTTTTCGGGCTTTCCATGTTGTTTGGAATGGCTTTCGCACCAAGAACAGACTACCTACAGACCACGCAGTCCTTACAGACTTGGATACAAAGTCATGCAAAATTACTCTAGTATGGTGGGCGCATTGCGCAATTTCTGCCATATTTCAAATAATTCTATTGGAACGATTATTAGATTTGTAGTGACTAATGATTTCACACTATCGATATTTATATCAGATAAACAACGATACCAATGGTTTCCATAAATGTAAAAATATACAGGATGTACAATTTAAAATAAGAAAGTTGATGTCACTATATAAATATCGAAAATTAGAACTGTTGGTTAGAATATATACTGCATCTTCGTAATTATCGCTTCAACTAAAACTTGTGTATATATTTATGCGTGAACAATCTACATTTTTTAGGCAAGGAGCTTATATATAACGTATTTACCTCAACTGTTTTCTTAGTGAGTGGAACAGTCGCATACTCAAGGTAGCAGTTATTCTATTACAAGTATGAACAATGTGATCAGTAAGAGAGATCAACCCCAAACACCTTCTTAGCCCTTTTCAAATCTTTCACTTCAAACATTATGCTTATGAAAGAAGCATTTCAGTCGATACTCCAATATTATCTCTTCGGACGAATATAGTTACCACTATTAAGTTAACCTGTTCATATACAATAGCTAGAAGCAAGGCAGTATTACCATCTTCACTTAGAATGACATTTTATTGTATCTAGATAGAAAACATCCCGCTCAAACCTATGAAATATTAACATTTTACGTTTTTCAATGCGTAACTAATAGCATAAGCAACGAGAACTTTCCAATCTGTGCGTATTATTGCTTAATATACAATTACCGTTGTAACAAAAAAACTGTTACATCTCTAAGTGTAAGAACATCATATTAGACAATGTTTTCCAACATTATTTAATTAAGTGGAAAGGATACATGAAGCAAATAAAACTAATATTCCTAAACAGTAATAAGGGGACCATTGATAAACATAGTGCTGTTTAAGTAAGAAGTAACGTATCTAGGTTTCAATCGCCAGCGCAAGTGCCATTACGTACTTTTTCGGAATGCCGTAAATGATCCTCATTGGAAGTTGGAATACTTCTCTGTTCAGCAAAATTTCAGCACCATTGGCTAATTCTGAGAGCAATCGTTGATTTCGAAATGTAAGGTGCATTCCACAACCCGACGCTTAGCCCGGCAATAAAAAAGAAACAATTTTAAATCAAAACATTAATTTCTAATTCTTCAGAGAGAGGATTTCTGTTACCAAGCTTATGCGATGAAATCATACCCCACACACACATATTTGAAAATTCCATTGCTGCAATTAGTTCAGTGATTTGTTTTACATTCAAGAAAGTTATGTACAGGTATCCCTGGATTAACGAGTAGATAAGTGTAAAGCGGTCAGAAAATGGTTAAATTTAAAAGTATTCCGATCTTGTAAGAACCCTTAATCTGAGGTCACATTTCTGTCTCGCGAAGTAGCGCTGTAAACATGCCTCGGACAATCTGGCGCCAATTGGTTTTTGGGCGCGTATTAAAGGTGCCTCGAGGTGTTTGCCTCGCGTAGTTTGAACCAAGTTACCTCGCGATAAACAGTCTTACTTTGCCTCGTGATAAACTTGCTCACCTTGCCCCACGCTCGTGTCTCGCTATTAATTCACTAAAGGCCAAGGGGTACAATTGAACTCGGCTTTACACTAAATATTAGTATTACTCTGAACATTGTTTTTTTTAATAAGCCTCTTCTTGTATCTCCTATAGAAATTCACTTTACTAATTGAAAAAATTAATTTATTGTAAATTTCCAAGATCTGCATGATCTTTTAGCAATAAAATGAATCCGAAAATATGGAATTTCAACTCTAGTTTAGCGTCACCTTGTCTATCCATCCGGTCCGACATGCCATGTTGTGTATCGGTTAATAATAACATTCAGATATTCGTTCTTGAAGTAGCAGAGCTACAGTTTTTGTATTCTACTACATTTCGCTTGCTTGACATTTGTTTTTCCCCTTCGCCTATAAATATGTAATACTTGCGGTTTTTTTTTTTTGTTTGTCACAAGGAAGTAATAATGAGGATTACAGATGGGTTATGATTGGGTTAGATAATTTTATAGATACTCTGAGAAAAATGTTTACTAGCCCCAATTAAATATTTGATAACCGCAAATAAACAATATAATACAATAGAGCACAAATAAACTCTATATTGACCACAAGCACAGCAATCTCAGTTTAGATTGCTAATATGCAGTAGTTGCGGTAAGTATACTACTTCGCCGGATTACTAATAGCAGCAAAATTTAGTCGCTGCAAATGAACTAGTTAACTAGGAGCAACCAAACTGTTCACTGTGTGGTAGAAAGTGAAATATTCACTTATTAATTAAACTGTTGATAGATTATTTTTTAACTTCCGATTATATAAGAAAAGAAAACAACAAATCATTAATATCATTTATTATATTGAATATAAACAACTGTTCCTTCATATGATTTTTATTGAACGACAAGTGTTAACTTATGCTTATTCTCATTGATAAATGCCATCAACAGATTAAAACATTATCTTTTATTATAGCCGCTGCTGGAATTTGTCAATGAGAATGAAATATACCTGTTTTTAGTGTACCTGTATTAGAGTCCTTAAACTGAATTTTTCACTGGTGTGCAAGCTTCAATATCTCTTACAATATTTTCGGCTATGCATTATAAATTGCATATTTTCTGAGGTTACTGTGCATTGAAATCTGGTTCTAGCTATACCGATAAGGCTTGTGTTGAAGTATCTACAACGAAGTTATTATTAAATACCATAAATGCCATCAACTGCTTGAAACATTCGTTTATTGCTTGAGATTTTAATCTCAGTTTAATATAGCCATTAATGGAATTTGTCAACGAGAATGAAATGTATCATTACCCAGGTTACCCTTGTTAGGGTCGTTGAACTGAATTGTCCGCTGTTGTGCTACGTCCAATATTATTGCTTGCGATACTTTCAAGTCTGCGTTATAATTTGTATATTTTCTACTAGCTGCACTGCATCTAGTTCTATACGGAAATAAGATTGACCCAAAAGGCTACATTCATAGCGTAAGACCATTACAGAAAATAAAATACCAAATCAAGACTATGTTGCCTTTTTAGTTTCCTTCAAAGACATGCCAATATTCTCCCAAGCCCCATTGTTCCAACAGCTCTTGATAACTCGTCTGAAACTATATAATGTACAGTGTTAGAGCCACAATGGCGAAGTGACATTACCGAACAGGATAAAGCAAAACGAACGAGTCACGTGATGCAAAATGTGTCAATGGTACGATCGAAATCGATTAGCTTCATGCAGCTTAGTTAGCTACAAGAAATGAACTAATTAATATTTTTGATAACGATTGCACATTAATTTACGCACTACAACAACAAACTGTGTTTATTTGTTTAATAACTGCAAATTAATGTAAATAGACTTGTATTAGTAGCACAGTTGAGTTGGATAATTTTTTTTCACAAGGGATAATCCCCAACTCAAAAATTCAACAAGCTATGAAACTTTGGACCGTGTAAAGCACTTATAAGTATGTACTAGGTAATTTAATTTTTCTGCTAATATTCACTCTCAGTGGATAAAATTATTTTTTTATGCATACATACATAGATATAAAATTTGTTTGTAATTACCTTTATTTTTTAGACCTGTAGTGTTACAAATGGTTGCCATAGGCATTTTAAAAACTAAAAAACTACTTTACTGTTACATTAGATTCCACAATAACATACTAGTCTGTTCCCATCGAGTTTGTTACACCCTAAAACATCTACTAACATAATTTTTTTTATATAGAAAATTAATAAGCTATTCTGTAGGATGAAACTCCTCAAGGAAGTGTTTAAAACAAGAATTTGTCACACCTTGATGGCATGGCTACTGCAAATAGATCAAGGAGAATGCACGAAATCTCGTTAAAGCAAAAGTGACTAGATTTTCAAATTTATTTGGTCTTTAGTCAATGTATCTAGTTTTATATCAAGCGTAAGCAAAGCCGTCGTAATATTTTGGACATAAAAAAGTTGTAAAGTGAAAAATACTTCCGGTGATACTATAAAACAGTTGGCAATTGACTGCATAAGAAGATTCCGTTGTTTCCACTGTGGACTTCAGCTAAAAAGTATATGTAACAATTTTTTAGCTGGATTCATAACTGCTCCATAAACCTGATTACAACAAAGAATTTTTGTCTCAAAGCTGTTGTTCCATCTCCTACCATTAGCGAGTCATATACATTGGTGGAATAGAAAATTTCCAAATCTAAAAAATTTGTTTCACCCACTCAGGGAATATTATCAGAAAAATAAAATTGAGTATTACATACCCGTATGTGCTTGGTAATTTTCGGGTTCGGTATAATCCTTTGTCACCAGCACACATTTTCTTTTTCTAAGCACCGTATTTTGAGGAAATACAGAAACTTTATTCTCAACAAAAAGAGGTACGTAAGTGATTATATTAAAATTAATAATATATTTTAAGTAAATAGCACAAGCTCTACGTATTGGGATTTCTACTATTATGATCATATGATTAAGAGCTATAGTGAGCTAGAGCTAGAGTGAATTAGACAGCTGCGTTTAATTCTTATAAGTAGAACTAATCTTCCTGCTGTGCAGACGAAGCTACTCTTAGATGATGGTTAGATGCTCTTAATGGAAGTAATATAATTGAGGCTACTAAAACATAGGCAAGAGGTTCAATGAAATTGAAGATTCTTGCAAGTACACATTTTTTGTCTTGATTTTTAACAAAATTTGGCGTTAAATAAGTTATCGTGTCCCTCGGAAGGAGTTATTTTGGCTTTTCTTTGTATTATATATTTTTAACAATTTTTCTTTTCGAGTAATAGCAAATAGTGTTATAACACCATCACCATAAAGTTTTCATAAACAGTTTTCCATAATTGTATTAGGAGGAGAACCATATTATACTGCCGTAATATATCAGAAGTCGTGGATGCCCATATATACCAAAGGAGTTACGACTTCTCGTCCTACTGCATTGGAACATACGAAATATGTTAAAACTTTTATATTGGTATGAGATATTGTATACCTACATTCAGCGGCGGTTGGGGCACTGTGGATGTGGAGCTGCTTTACAATGCTTCAATTCCCTCGTGTATTTCCGTTGTATATCGTATACATTGCACAAAATTGAATTACAGGAAGAAAGGGAAACGTTGTAATTGCTCTCCCATTTACGGCACCGCCACTGTCTGCATCATATCTGTGCTACTGGTATTCTGCAAAGGTACAAAACGTATGAATTACGTAATAAGTAAACGTCAAGACTAATCCAGAATCAAATCAATACCGCTGGAAGGATTTCTACATCCATGGCGTTAAAGAATCTAGTAAGAATTAGCGAGAACATCTTTCGGCAGAAATAAGTGGGGATATTGGTGAAATAGGTATGTACATTTTCTCCAATTTTCTCCCAACTTTTCAGATATTTAGGAACGTCTAAGGATGAAAAAAGTTTACGTTAAACTGAATTCTGTTTAGTTGAAAATTCATTAAGAGGGAACTTCTTCTGCTTACTGTTAAAATTCTATTTGTATTCACATGTTATAGTTAAAAGATAATTGTTAAAAGCAAGTTGATAATTTAATTTCATCGTTTCTGATTTTTAAAGCAAGATAATATCATGTGAAAAAGACGTACTTCAGAAGAAACTACAGAAATTTTTTTCAACCTTCGGGCGACTACAGTTGGAATATAAAACTTTTGTCCTGCTTTTTTTGTATTTAGCTTACATTTGTGTTAGGTCAAGATATTAATATAATTGGGCAATGAATATTTAACTAATACTTGAATGTTCTGTATTGGAAAAAATGTTTTTTGTTCTTTTTTTTTCTTATACCATAATTAATATCACTTCCGGTTTGGGCGGAAGTAATGGTAATGTTGTTCAAATGCAACACCCTGTATATTTTTACAGATTTGGATATTACATTTCCCATGTACGGCTGAATGGCTGACTCTGTGAGTTCATCATAAAAGATTTAACAAAACTGGATCAATTTTCTCACAAATTCTATAATGTAAAATTTAGCGACCGGTTTCCAAAAAGTTACAAATAGAAGATGTCATATACATGTGTTTAGATAATTAAAATTAATTAGTCAATAAAATATATCACTAAGTTCAATAAAATTTACCTTAGAATGTGACTCTAAAAACGAATTAGTTTCTTGGATTACCATTGTTACCATTATACATTCATTACAGGACAATAAATTGGAATCTGAAGTTTATCGTAAACCTACTCATACTGGTGTCACTACCGATAAACCCGTATAATCTTTTTACAGTTACTTGAATAGATTAGTCAATTTGTCCCCTTTTGCCGAATCCTTTAATAAAGAACTTGGCATAATAAAAGAAAATGCAATTATTAACAATATTATTGATAAATTGCTTTATAAAATACAGGTTAAGAACTTCATTTTCTTAATCTGTATTTTATCTGTATCAGTATACCTTGATCCAACCAGATGAAGGGAAATATTTTCTCTCTTTTCATTGGACCATTTTCTTATAAAATTGCCAACCCGTTGAAACCACATTTTCACGTTACTTTCAGAACAGCGCACCCCTTGCGTAACTATTGAATAATAAAGATCTACTGAAAAAAGGTGTATATGCTTATTTGCGCCACATGTGAGTGTAATTATATAGGTAGGACCTGTGGTAATTTTGATACACGTAATCAAGGAACATCTGAGAAGCATGAAATCTAGTTCTAGCAGTAATTTTTAATTTGGCACACACCTTAAAGATAGCAATCAAAATTTTTCAATATACGATGGCTTTCATATACTACACATTGCTAATAAAGGCTATACTCTGCACAACCTTAAATCGTTGGAAATACTTAGACATCAGACCACCAGAAGACAGTATTCTCTCAATTCTCAACTGTATTTTGAATCAACCCCTACTTTTCAGGTTTTGTTTAATAGGCAGGTGTTGTGTGTGGTCTTCAAATATTTTCCGTTATTCCACTACTTCCAGTTTTACTACATAGATGGCACTGCATAACAATCTAATTTTCAATAAAAAATTTTAATTTAATTTTCATATATGGTATATGTCCCTTTCGATCCTTTATTTCTGGAATTTTAACCTGTCGTGATAATTCCATTATACAATTTTATTTATACACCTTTAATAATTTTGGTTCGTATCTGGATAATATACCCTCTAATATCCAAGTATCTTTTGGATTCAATATTTCAATTTCCTCTTTCGACTTAAACTTTGCTACTACAATTGTAAGTATGTTTCCATTAACCACATGTCCTTATAACATATTTTTTTGCTGAAAGCTACTTATTTATACCTTTGTTAACTAGTATTACAATTGTATTTGATTATTTGTATTTCACATTCACTTTAAACCTAATTTTATCAACTTAAAAGTTATTCTACACAACTAATTAAATAATAAAATATAAATAACAATATTAGTTTTTCTTTAAAATTGGTATTGATATTCAATTATCTACTAAACACATCACATTATATATATTCGAAATCGACCGCTAAATGTTATTGTTAAAAATTATAACTTATTTTAGTACCAGTGTTTTGAATTCTACGTCTAAATGATCCATAAATATTATTGTAAAAAATTGTACGTGTATCTGGTTTTCTCTTTTATTAACTATGGTTTCTTTATTCACAAAAAAAAATGCTACCAATATACTAAAAAATAAAATCACTATTCTAATAGTTACATTATAGAATTTGTGAGAAAATAGACCCAGTTTTATTAAATTCTTTAACTGTAAATAGTTCCGTCAGATATCATTATTAAGTGAACACAAACAATAAACTTGACCAAGGCAACAAAGAAACTCAACAATTTAAAGAATCATACCAACCGTGTATTATTATTAGGTATTTACAAATGTTTATTAACTATTTTGTACACCTAATTAAACTCAAAATGCATTGAAATATAAGTGATAGAGGTTCTTATGATTGACTTCGGAAATCGATGTGCATACTCAAGAAGAAGTGGTTAATTTATTTAACCAAACTTTTACTGTAAGATTGAAGGCAAATTCAGAGTTTGGTCAGTGTAAAAACAAACTTCACGTCTCTTTGAATTCTGGAACATTATTTTATTGAAGGACCGTTGATCGGGAAATGTTACTTGGGGTTTCCTCAGTTCGAATTGATTCCTTTTTTGTTTTATTGAATATATTCCCTTCAGCATGAATGAACAGTGTATGTCACGATGAGCGTCATTTAAAAGTAGATGGAGAGTGAGTAAAACAGAAATTTTTAAATTTACATATGCAAGTTATCCTTAAAAGCTAGCCCAGCCGAAATATTTTCAAATATCAGTATCCGTCTTATAGCGGAAGTAGCCGTCAACTTGCCTGTTTTAAATAGAACCGTACCGTTTTTTTCAGACTCAGATTCTGCGTTAAATTGTTGAAGTTGACATGCTACTTCCGGTATAAGAGAGAGACCAACAATTGGAAATATTTTGGCTGAGCTAGCTTTTAAGGATAATTTGTGTCTGGAAATTTTCACATTTCTATCTTACTTCCCCATATACTTTTAACCAACGCTCCTCGTGACATATCATGTGTGAGGTAAATGATATATTTGGATTCGCATATATTTAAGAACTACCATTTTAAGATTGCACCCGGTATGGATTGCTCAGCCTAGCAACGATCTGTATTGAATTCTTTTACATTAATAAAAGATATAAGAATTTATGGAGTGAAATGCGCAACATTTGAGCATTTCACTGTTAATGCTATTTTTTTATTACGACCGATTATTGTGCACAGTAATTCTCATTACAATTAATAATCCACAAAAAATATAGCATTATAGAAAAATATAAAAATTATTTTCGAAGATTGAAGCACTTGTCCATTTTGGCTTGAATTTATTGTAGGATGGCGTGAACAGCATTCTGCAGTAGTACTTTTTATTACCTTTCTTCATATTCTTTCTGTTCTTTCCCGCAGCTTATTTTGTATTTTTTAAATATAGCCAACAATGTCTGTATCGCGCAAATTATTTATAACACGCTACAACATTGTAAGGTACCGAATGTTCATGAAAATCTTTCGAAACACAATGGTAACATATTGCTCGTCAGGATTTCCGATGTCTACAGTTACTTCGTGGTATACACGAAATGCGGCAACACTTTCTGTCACTTGACACTTTCTCTGATCTCTTGTTCCTTTTAGATAGTTACCAATATATATCACTACTAAAGGAGATATTAATATAAATTTCAAATTTTATTACCATTAACCAGAAGCAATACTCTAACTACACGCCAATAAGCAATAAACACCCGTATTCTGTGGACATAATTTTTTTAAGTTTACAAAAGAAACTATTTTGTCGCATTCTGTGCTTACAATTGACAAAACGATGCAACTAGTATAATAAGAAAGAAATGTAGGTAAACATTACAAAAAGAGGAAATATAACTTGTGATACATCTCGTAGAAATATCTCCTTGTGTAGTAAGTGTCGGCTTAGTTTTTCTGGGCGCATAGCAGGTAGGTAGCACCCCAGGAATGTGTCAGCGTTGTTGGGTCAGGGTTTTCGTACTTCATCTTTTGGTTTCAATTATTTTCAGAAATGTACCAGAGCACTGTAGTACATAGTGTCATAAGACAGGTTTATATCAATCTATATCTAAAGCATTTAATTGGCATTGTGAAGTGTTCAGAACTATGTAATTGTTCTGGGAAACTGCTGATGTAGCTTTTAATTCAGAATTAACAGTATGGATAATGAATAAGTCTGACAAAAAAAATTGTAGCATGATACCAAACGGTACAAAAAAAAATTTAGGAAAAAATCCTAAGCGTCGAATCGTAGTGTAATTTCAAAATTAACTTCAACGTCAAGACAAAATGCAGAAGTACTACGCTTTTGCTATATGTTTCTCTTCACTCGACTTTCTATAAACTAGAGGTGAGCATTGGAATTTATGTAGATCTGGCCTAGTCCAGTTTGACACATTTATCAATTTGGTCCGATACGAGCCAACTCAGGCCGACCGCTTCGCCGGTTGTCGGTCCATGGAATTCATTCGGCCCAACAAGCCCGTTTTGTCCGACAAGAAGATGGTTAAGTCTATTCAGTCCTACTTCAAAGAATCCACCACCACGAAAATGAAATAAGTTGTTGCGCTATTCTGGGTATTAACAAATTAATGACAATTTCAATGATTTACTTATTAGTGTATTTGATACGAGCAAGCAGCATGAAGGCGCTAAAACACTAAGAGGTTCCTCCTTATTTATGACATTGTCTAAGTAGAGCGACTTACGTATTAATATAATATCATATTTTCAAAAAGTGTTAACTTTGACGACAGGTATCAGTACTGATTCAGTCATCATCCGTAACGATACTGGCGAACATCTTGACTTAACAAAAGATAAAACAAAGAAAATGGGAAAATTTGCTATTGCCCTAAATATAAAATATTAGGTTTTAAGTGAGCATATGAATAATGTTATACTTTTTTTTTCGGTTTAATGTTATGAATGTACTTAACTTACACTTTATACTAATGTATTTACGCTTACTGCTTCCTCTCATAATGAAAATTTGAATAAGAAAAAAGAATAATGAAAATTAACAGTTAACGGGCTTGTCGGACTCAGCGGGCTCGTCGGAACAGACGGGCTGCTTGATGGGGCAGCAGCCTCATTCGAAAAAGCCTAGCGTGGCCTATGCGTACACCTTTACTATAAAATTCTGGTCTGCAGGAGCGAATACCTAAAAGCTTGGATCTTATTTTTAAAACATTGCTGAGTTTCAATTCGAAACTATTCACCCGCCATTTCCTTCGTTCAAAAACATGTTTGTCAAGACATAAAGAGAAATTACAGCATTAGCTTATTTTTTTTAATTTCCACATACACAAAGCATAACATCAGATTAGCAACGCATTTTAAGTAATACAGCCTACGTATGTCGATTATAATTGTTACTAACTATTACATTATGGCATATTTTTTTTTGTATGCAATGGCTCAAACAACTGGTTCATTACCGTAATAGCCGCAACAACATATAAAGGTGGATTACAAAGCCCTTAAGCTATTAACAGAAAAACTTATCAAAAAAGATTTTCAACCCGGAAGCACCGATTTCAATGAAATTTTGAGGGTATCTTTGTCTGCGTACAATACGCAATTTCCTATCCTAGTTAACAGCACATTTAAGAGACTCAAATGTACCCTTCCAAAATCAGATCGAAACTATCAATTTAACCATCATTTGAGACAAACTGTTATATAACATTTAGAAAGGGCTATCCTAATATAATAATAATAACATATTATTTGCCCAACAGTGAAAACCAATTACAAGACGTTAGAATAATGGACACAAAATTAGAAACAAGTACTTGTAACGTAATATTATACATTCTATACAATTACATATGCACAAGTGCATACAAAAAAGTGTACAACGTAACTAATATTAAATTTTAGAATTGTTACACATGAGACTATAGCCTTTCTCTATACACGTGTACTATAAAAGATTTGCTCTACATATTAGTTGTAGCTCTTGTAACCAATGGCGTAGATCTTGTGCTATGAGTACTAGAGGCTAGAAATTTTAGTTGCGATAAAAATTATAGGGAATCAAACCTGTAATGTAGTACATTCCTCGATAAACTGCTATAAATATCGCGCCAATCAGCTAGATATTGGGCCGCATTAGTAAGTTGTCACTGTTGGACAAGATAGATACACGAAATGACTAAATTTCCAAAGCGCCTAGATAGTATCGTGTTTTGTGAGACAAATAAACGAGTGTATCCAGTCGTTGCAATATTTTAGTTACTTCCCTACCTTGCCCATCACTGGTTGTTGTAATCTGAATCAGATCTCTGTATATAAACTCCATTCATTTTGAAAGACAGATATCTTAAAAATCTTTTTCATTTAACAAATAACTGTTGCTGAGAGTATAACGCAGGCATAGGCAATCTTTGCCTACACACAATCCTAATTTACATACTGACTTAAAGGAGGCGGGTGGCCTCTGATGTAAGAATGACAGCTTTAATTATTACGCAAGCACACACCGAAAAGATATTTTTATAGACCTTAACTATCGAAACTCCGGTAATATTTGATGAGGTAAGCAAGCATTTTGGATGCGACTGCGCAGAGATATGTAGTGAGTGTACAAAATCAAAAATTACTCTCAAATCGTGAATGCTGCCCTTAGTAGAGATTGCTGGTTACATGTGTGAACGTGAGCTATAATAAATATACTTGCTGACATTAAATATGATATCTTTCAGACATCAATTGCCCAATTGTACCAAGGTCTCCTTCTAATAGTGTGTATATTTTGAAATCGTTAGCATAAGCCAAAACATTACATTACAACTTCTAAAAGATCGTTCACATAGATATTAAATTACAGAGGTAGATAATTATTGAATCAAAATTTCGAGAAATGGTAAGGTACGTACGCGATCGTTAGTGCATACGCAAGCACTGAAGCGCAGTCGCTCACAACAAATGAATTTCATCCTGCGTCGGCTTTAACGAGTCTTAATAAAATATAAAGTATTTTCTTGTGTAAAGGAGAGCACATTGAAGCTTGGATTTTACTAAAAATTGGAGTAAAGCTGCCAAAGCTGACCGTAGTACACTAAAAAATTTCTTGCGCTATTTATAAATGTCCAGAAAACTTTAGGCTTGGTAATGTTTTGCTTTACTACTACTTTTTGGTAATTCTTATACGCAGCAATCTCGTAGCTTCTTCGTAAATTGAAAAACTCATGATAAATTGGATAACTATGCGTTTTCTTCAGTCTATTACAGAATAATTTTGTAGCCTAATATCCCCTTCTCCGACGTACACCATGCATATAGATATATCTCGTTTGCTTATTAAATATAATTATAGTTTTGAAAAATACATTAAATTAGTTAACAGTGCATAATTAACGAGTTCTTTAAAAAAGTAATCTTTACAAACGCTTTTAACTTTTTAACTACGGATATAATTCTGTCTTTTGGTGGCTCCAGGGGTAAAAAAGATGCTGGTACTGTAGAGAAATAGTTCTTGCTTCATTTTTTCGCAAACTAAGCGAAGATTGAAACAGCTACCAACTAGTTATTGGGCAACTTCTGGCGTTTGGAGGAACGAGCTTATCAACAATAACAAATTTCTCAACTGTTGCCTAAAGGTTTGTTTGGACTGACCCCACTTTAACTGCGCAACTTGTAGTTTGTTGGCATTCAAACTTAAGGAGCAAGCGAGTTAAACGGCCAAATGTAATCGAGGGCTAAGTATAACCGGAAACTTCGTAGGCACTGCTGCAGCATAGCCTGGGATCTTCTACTTGGGCTACGATCAGCAACTACCATTTATACTCCGCAATTTTTTATAAGCAACCAGAAGACAAGTGATATACATATCTAAATATCCCTTTACAAATGCAATGTAACAACTCATTTCAATAAATTTCCGTTGATAATTAAGGAGTAATTTCCAAAGAAACAAAAAATAAACAGAACCCTCTAATATGCTTAGTCAGAATACCACTGATTTTTGTACAGTATCCAATCAAAAAATGAAACCAAAATGTAACATGTAGGCGTACATAGCAATGATCAGTACAGAACCTGAAAGTAATCTCGTGAGCTAATTATCTACAGAGTGGCACAACAATGTTTTTCTTTTTTTTTAATAAAACATCATCTGTATTATTTCATTTTTACATCATTCTAGGGTATATTCTAGATATTTTTATTACGGGTACAGTCTACCTTATGCAAAGATTAGAAGAGAGTTTGCATGGTTTAGGCATTTTTTGTCTTATTTATGATTATTTTTGAAACATCCTTCATATTTGATTTTAAAGCTAACATTTAGAATAGTCTTTTAAGATGAACTACCTTTAATATATACTTCTTAGAACCAATACTTTCTAACAACGGGGTGGAAAATCAAAACACTGCGTCTGTCAAATCTATCCCTGGGTATGGGAATCCTTTGCGCGGCATCTGGAACTGGAATGGATAAACGATTATAATTCAAATCATATTTCTTATAACATAAAAGTAAAACATGAGAGTTGCTGCACACAAAAACTTAAAAGATCAGTGTTAAAATATACACGTCTTGCGATCTGGAACGCTAGTCTTCCATTAGTTTTGGAAGAATCAAAAGCATCTGTGGAATAATCACTAAGCTCTTCATCTATAGATTGAAAACGATTAAACGGAAGAAACCGTTTATAAAACCTAACTTCATATCCATCTTGCATTTTTTTTTCTACTCTTGCCCCATAATTCATCCCAAACTTGTCTGTTTTTCATGGTACTTTTACAATTATAAAGTGGTCTTTACGGCATCTTCCATAGACACTCCTCATTCATTAGAAGAACCCTGCATAAAGATTTGTTTTACTTCTTCATTCGAAGGACTTTCTTCGACAGCTTCTTTCTTTTATTTCTATATTTCCTTCACGTGAAGGACCAATCAAAGTTTTGCTACGCTACACTACAACATTTTAGACCAACTTCGGGAAATGTTCGGCCAGTTTTCTTCTAAAATTTACGTGGTATCTGAAATGCAAAGTGTAAAACAAGTATTGGCGATACAGTAGATACAACGGATGTTCTATTAATTGTAGCGCCATTTCGGCATTTTTCGTCATAATAATAATAACAATGTTTTAGATTTTTTGAAACCGTCAAATGTAGAAGAAACAACATACGATAAATAAATATAAAGGAGAAACGGTTCGTGCTCTTCTTGGAAAGTTACATGGAATTAAGGGATTGCTCTTTCGTTAGGCATTCTTTCTTATATTTCATTGCACTGTTAATCTAAGGCTGAATCAGCTTAAATCACCTATTAAATTTATTTGTGACATAACTCTAGATGCGATATATTGTTTTGTAATTTGGGCGCCCTTGTACGAATCTTTTTGTCGATGTAATGATATATATATATATATATATATATATATATATATATAACTAAACTATTTTCTTTATATATTGTAGTAAGTATGTACTGTAACGTTGCAGAACTTTTCTCGCTATGTTGTGCTATACATTCTCTCTTTTCTTTGTATTTTTTTTTTGTAACTTTCTTTATCCTTAATACGGTGTTAGCACTGTTCGATAAATATATTATTATTATTGTTATTGTTAACCATGTAGTAATCTGATATTTACATGTAATGCCTTAGTAACATAGGAAATGATCTACTGTTGTGCAGGATGCTTGAAATAATTCTTGAAAAATAAACAAAATTTGTCAAACTATTTACCCCTGTGAAGTCTGTATGTCCATCAAATAATATTGAAATCAAAGACTTCAGTTGGTTAGTTTTACTTGTTTATGCAATCTGTACCTAGACAGTGGCTATAGCTACTTAACATGCTAGAAAATTTCGATTTTTACAATTTTCCGCTTAAATTTATTTTCTATATGAAATGAGGCATTCACCAACTGAGTACTTAATTGGCTGACAAATGAGCAGCATTTTGTATAGATGAATACGCTTTTTCACTAAACCGGTTTCCTAATTGGGTTGTACACAACTCGATTTCAACTCTAATTAAAAACAAACTATGTTAAATAATAGTGCAGTTCAGTGTAAGTGAATAGTTCCATTGCGCTATTCGGTCGCAAGTTACGCATTAAGTCCCCACCAATCTGCAGATCCATGATTGATAATGAGAAAATCGTAAAAAGATGTTGTCACAACTAACCCAAGACAAAATCTTTCAACAAGGATCAATAGTTGATTTACGTATTCGATCTTTAGAATGGAACTGCCCTAATTCAGAATTAAAGAATACGTTGTGGTACTACGTTGTATCAAGTGTTTCGCCTTTTTTTGTAATATTCCAATATAATAGAGCAACTGACGACAAATTTATGTACTGATAGAACGTAGACTCATGATATTGGGCAAATGAGACTGGTTTGTGAGTAATGCAGATTGCTCATTTGGCCTATGCGTTCAGATTTCTTCAATTTATGCTTTTAGGTATCAACAGTGTTCCGGTAGAGTCGAAGTAGTTGGATTAATGGAAGCAACATTACACACTACTTCTTATAAGGTGAAGTAAGATCTACATAGGGTTGATTTTGTTAACAAATATTACACGTGTAGCTTTCCAGCGTTTTTTTTTTTTTTGTAGTGAACATGTCTCTTTCGGTATTGAACGATTTCCCATCAACAGAGAAAAGTACGATTGCAGCATTTATTTAAAATCTGTAAATGCGATAAAAGAAGCTATGGGCCGGTTTCGCCAATATCGGTTCAACATAAACTTTAACAGAACGACGGATTAACAATGAACTCGGCTCAAACAAAAAGTGTTGTACCAACAAGATCGTACTAAAGTACTGATCGTTGTTGTGAGCTTGATGTTGGTTATAGAAACTCATATTTCTGCATTTTACAGTATGATTTACCGGGAATCGTGAGAATTTAATAATCATGATTAGTTTGCGAATTTCACCGGTTCACAATTTTGAACATTCTTGCTGGAATTAGGATCGGGCAAGAATACAGTTCCATAGGTTGTAATATATATTTTTTGATGAGGTAACAGCTTTACAGCAGTTTAAACGTTGGATAATGGCACCAACACCCAAGATTTGCAAGGGCTACTAACTTTTCTGAATTTTGAAGAATAACTTTTAGTTACTATTGTAAAATAACCCGAAAACAATAGAATGTAAAAGTACTGATGGTAAAAATGTTAGGGAAAAGCAGCTGCTTGGAGACTTTAAAGAATTTATTTTTAATGATGGCGGGCAGTTTAGAGCATTTGAAACTTTACGGAGAAAATGCAAAAATAAGAAGCGTGGTGACCAATAGTATGTGGAAAAGTGCATGTAGTCGGTAGGAATAGTGATGGATAGCACAAAATTCTAATATGGAATCTAGATACGGAAGTAAAGGACCTTTTAGAAACGCCACTGGCTGGCTTCCAAAGTAAATTTTATGATGTTATTGATTTTGGTAAGTACATTATATACATTGAGGAATACCAAATATGTACGTTTTTCAATACAATTTGATTTGAAAGAATTTATTCTAAATTATGTATACACATAAGTAGTATATTGCCGACATAAATAAGTTTTCAAGCATCTCTGAAGTCGAAATGAATGCATATGCTTTATTGGAAAATGAAAGCATAGTGGGCAATTAAAAGATAATAACAAAATTACTCAGAAACATCATAAGCTGGACTGATTTCGATGCACACTTAAAATACTACGTTGCTTCTAGCATTTACGTATTTGTTAACATTTGTTCGTGGATGTTGACATTGACAGAATTGCGGTATTGGCAAGAAAACTGGTAAAGCACTGGAAATTAAGTGCAAATACCGTGGCTAACATGGACCTGGTCTAATCATAAAAAAAATGTTGTTTTTTTTTTTTGGAGGAGCATATATTAAAAATGCAACATGCATCTGAGAAATACGAAACAGCTATGCGAAGGGAAGCTGAGAAATCTGCAACTCAAACGAAAGCGATTCAGGAGGAATATCAATAAAAAGATATTAATTAATATTAAATGTTGTTTTACTCGCGTGTATAACACGTTTTAGTTGATATTTACATCTCGATAGTTGGTGAAATTCTGGGTGATTTTCATAATCAACAATGTAACTACACTTAATCGAAACCTATCTAGAAATCCCTCATCTGTCCACCAACCGGTCTTGAAAATTGTTATTACTATACATGCTCTTACAACTAA
Source organism: Marronus borbonicus (assembly GCA_902655005.2). Lineage (NCBI taxonomy): Eukaryota > Metazoa > Arthropoda > Insecta > Coleoptera > Scarabaeidae > Marronus > Marronus borbonicus. The sequence continues at coordinate 6,799,455 of LR737395.1, forward strand.
ACAAAACGTGGGAATGAAGTGTTTTACAAGAAAATTAAAATTTGACTGCAGAAATATAGCGTTTTCAAAAAAATTGAAGGAAGTCATTCGAAATAGAACGTTATCATAAAGATTAAGTTGTAGAATAGTAACCTTAACCTTTTTTGGGTAAATAAAGGTTTATATTGATACGAATACCGATAAAAAAATTTCTAAATAGAATAGCAATAAAATGAAACATGACATAAAGAATTAAAGTAAAATGCCATAAAATCTTAAAATATGCATTATAATCTAGGTAATATTTCATTGTTCATTAAATGCAAAGATATAAACAGTGCGTAAGCAGTGAAATGCCAGGCCCAGATTAGCATTACAAGTTACGAATAGGAACGACCGAGTTCTGTTTTTAACTCCGCTGTAGGAGCGTTTGATGTAAATCTTTTGGTTTTATGTGGGTCTCATGTAAACATACGACGCAAAATTACATTACTTCGGGTTGTCAAGGGCAGCCAAGGTAAATGACCCATCAATCGCACTTACGTCCCTTATCGCAACAGTGGCAATACTAAATTAAAGAACAACTGAGACCAATGATTTTGTTTGTCATAATTAGAGTGAGGATGTTCGGTGCAGTTTGCCAGCGAGTGTTAGTCAGCCAAGCGTCGATCGGGTATATGCAGTAGCGTAGATAAATTGAAAGTTATATTTTGTTAATCGTCAAGTACGTTTTCGATACGACTGTAATAGGGATTAACTATGATATATTTTTCCAAATTGTTCGTTATAAATTGATTTCGTTGAAATCTAGAGAAAGATCTTTCTACGTCACATGAACTAACTTGTACGAAATGGAAGTATGCAATTAAATCCTTATATTTCAAACATAAACTTTCATTCTGGGTAGTAAAAGTTATTGTAAATTTCTTTTAATAGCACATAATCTGGATTTCTTTGTAGAACCGCATTCATTTTGTTTTGTATCTTTTCAGGAGTCGATCCCTCTATATTTTTTAAATTACTAAACATTGATTCTAAGTGTTGAACGATTCAGTTAATTTTAAATTTTTGTTTTTTAGAAACGACCGTTTTTGTTACGTTTGAGAAATGTTTATTAATAAATTCTAATTGCTCGACTAAATCTTTTACAATTAATGCTTGGGCTGCTGTAACACTGGGAGCAACTCGTCAACTTTAATACAAAAGATTTTAAAATAGTGTTAATACAGGTTCTGGCGGCAAAGGTATATTCGAGTACATTTCTTTGTATAACTATCCTAGTTGGTGCTTTCAATAAAATCTTTTTAAATGAGTTAACTAATGAACTAACATCGGAAAATTCTTGACGAATAAGTTCAGCAATGCGATGTATTCCATGTACAACAGATGTAACATGTTTGGAAAACGTTTTTTAAGCTCGTTACCTGTTTTTAACATTACGCTTGCAGAATCTAAGAGAAAGAGTAGTAAGCAGTCGTCACCAGCTACATTTTTGACGCTGTTAATGATAATGTCGGTAATATCGTTTGCAGTGACACGCAATCAGACTTGTAGCTACTAAAAATGACATTGGAGGATTTTCCATATGCAATGTGCCAACCATTACATGAACAACGCACCTTCGTTTAATGTTTGTCATTTCATCTGCGCTTATCGAGAGATAATTTTCACCTAGTTTTGACCTGATTTGATTTATTTTTTTATCGAATTGCTTAGGTACATAATATGTTCTAATTGTCGATGGATGGGGAATATCTTGATTGGTATATTTTTAAGAAACCCACGGAAAAGTAGATCCTGTAATTTATTTAATGGGATATTGGCACTAAGGAAACCTGCGCATAAATCAAGTACAAATTTATCACGTGAAATACCTCTTTGGTATTCAATATGCCTCGTATTTTTCAGATGCAGCTCAAGAGTATATTTGGCCTTGAATCCTAATTTCACAGAACAAATGGTGCAAAGCACTTCTTTTTTGTTAATGACAGTGAAAATGGTGTCATATTCTGAAACAATGTTTGACATTCTTGGCATCGTTGGAAAATGATAAACCAAAAACCACTAACAAAAAAAACGAAAGAATACGAAACAAGTAAATATTAAATAAGGATCAAATATACTATAAAATTTGAAACGAAATATAAACTCTAAAGAATACTCCAAAAACATAAGAGTACCTAACAAAATAAACCGGAAATAAAACTTCTAAAAAAGGGCAGTGACGAAATAAACGAAAAAAGACACTTCTAAAACAGTACAGTAACAATATAAACCAAAACCAAAATGTCTAAGGTAGGGCAGTAATGAAGTAAATGAAAAAAGCACTTAAAATCGCACAGTAACAAAATATACCAAAAAGGACAGCTATAAAGTGAAATGCTAACGAAATATCTAGATATTTTAAGTTGAACGTCGCTACGATGCTCTCCACTCGGTTACTAACTACGTACTGGCCAGTACTGCCGTCGCTCTCTGCCTATTTCCTACGTGATGACTTACACACATACGAGACTTAACCTGCCACCGAACGTAACGCCAATGACAAACTGCACGCAACGTCGCCACTCTAGTCACAACCTAACCGAAATTGCATAAACGTTAGATGGTATGTTTAGCATTTTCTGCAGTAATCATGACATATAAATTAATTTGTGAACTTGTTCTCCATTCATAAACTGTTATGTCTTTAAGCTATTAAATAAACGGACCAAATAGAGTAATCTTGTCGCGTAACTTCCTTATATCTTTGAACGTTTTTATTATTTTTATGATTTTTAAATATAACATTATGCCGAAATAAAAAGGTGGCCTTGTTAGAATTGCAATAATTTCAACTGCTTGCGCTTCTTAACTGTTATTTATCTGCAAAACGTGCATGAGTTCTGTTTTTGTCTTACAGTTTTCAGCATTGTCACAAATGTTGATATTTTTGAATTACTTACATTCTTAAAAATTGTAAAATATTAGGTATCACCAATAAATTCCTCTTCGCAAGGCCGGAATGATGTTCGATATGTCTGCTGCTACTTATCTCGAGCTTGACCTATCATGTAGAGCACGTGATATATAAAGATTTCATTAAACGAATGAATTACGTTTTCCATTCTTGTCATCCACTTCTTCCATAATCCCTGTAATTGGAAGAATTTGGGAAAACACAAAGTTATTTCCAACACTTGATAAAAATTTCTCAATTACGATAGTTTTATGTGAAAAATATGTACTGTTTTTTTTTTAAATCATCGAGCGCTACGCACGTGACACAGGTGCAAGAAAATCAAGTAACAGCGTTGATACTAATAATAGTCAATTATAAGGTTTTATTGATGTGCCTTAAAATAATCTGCAACTATAGAATAAATAGAATACATCTAATGCGCTGATTTATTCTTTAGTTTTTATTTGAATATTTACCTTAAGGTACTTTTCGTAATGAACATTTTTTACATATCTATTCTACAGCAGTTTTAAATAAAAAAAATATATATTTCTCTTTGAAGTAAATACTATTTTGTTCCTTCAACTTTGTCCTGATCACTGGCTTAGATTTTGTTTAGCTTAAAACCAACCTCAAAGCCAAACTATGTGAATGTAATATTCATCCTGTATCCATTTAAGTAACAGCTAATTGCTTAGAATTCATGAGCGTAACCAGAATTTGGTCAAGGAGAGTTGACATTTTGGAGACTTTGGTATGACCCGCTATAAGAAACGAAAGTGAAATTATTTCAGAGATTTAGGGAGAGAGGACATGTTCCCCTTGAATTATCCACAAATTAACGGCTCATTTTTTTGTTTTGTATAAAATATCCCCTAGTTGGAATAAAAGCACCGCAGAATAAAAATATAATAATAAAATCGTTGCCTTTTGAATATAACATAACATAAATTATCATCTCATTAGTTTATTTTGGTAAACTACCGATTTCCACAATAAGTACCTACACGTTTTTTTTCCAAAAATAATCCTTTTTAGGTCAAAGTGGTGGATAGCGTAATAAATGAATCTTACAAATATGGATGTGAACACCGTAAACGTGAGACATGAGGTGCCCTTATTCTTTAAAAATTTACCAGTGCGTTTAAGAAGTAATTTGAGACGATATCTAAATGTTATTGCCGATTATTTAAACTCCGTATTGCCACTGCGTTGGATTATTTTAAAGCCATTAACGAGAAGTTATGTTTTTATGCACCAGCAGATGCCACAATAATTAGACTTAAGTCAATAAGCTTTGTTGTAAGAGCTAACTCCGTATAATTCTAGATTCCATTTACCAATCAACATTAATTTGCAGAAACGTTTTTCTTTTTACTGGCAACTCGTCTACAATTGCTACCGATCATATTAAATGCAACATAATCTGCGCTAGTTGCTCTTGGCATTTCGGATGTCTCTGGCTTATTTCAATTCTGAAGTAAGCCAGAGTTCTAATAAATACTTTCCAAACTTATGTACATAATGGACTTCACGCAGATTTGAATACTCTTTACGATGTTATATATCAGTATTTTGATAATACAGAAAATTACGTGGAAGTGAAACATTGCATGCGTTCTAATAATAGTTATTTACAAAACTAGAATATTCTTTAGTGTGTTTGTCCGTTTTAAATGAAGGAATTGTTTTAAGTAGAGGATATATTTAGTATTTTCATCAAATTACATGTTTAATCTTTAATTAATTCAGGAAAGCAGTTTGGAAAAAGCTGAGTTTCAGTTGCTACTGATAGAGAAATGAAGGAGTTTGTGCATATTCATTTAATTTTCGTATCAAACGATCTACATAAACATATTTGCACCATAATCTTATTATGAAAGATGCATCATTATGTTCAGGAGTCCGCAGTTGATCTAGACAACACATAAATTACAAACTTCCATTACGTGGTTCAACATACTTGGTCTGAAAATCCACTACAAAGCTCGAGCTTTTACTTTACATAAAATGCTACCCTAACTGTTTTGCTCCCCGTGCGGTAGTATCTCACAGGGCTTTTCAAGTGTCATTGTGTGTGCAGCGCATAAAAGGTACGAAGCCATATTCCTAGCTCTCGAGCTTATTTGTGTAGACTCCGTATCTTAAAAGTACAGTAATTAGGATATTATGCAGGATATTACAAAGCTTTCTCCGTGTTTTCAAATTTCAAAAGGGATGTATTCTTATTATAAATGCTTTATAAAATATTAATTCCATCATGTGCGCCGTGTTAGGTTTTTGAAAATTTGAATCATACCTACTTGCATTCAGAAATTAGGGAACGCGCAAACTTCAGCAATTAGTGCAAAAGCTACAGTGAGTCCGGAAGATGATATATTTGTATTTTGTATTTTCTTTAAAAATGTGTATTTTTATATTTCCCGGAAATTAATGATATACCCATCGTTTGTTTTTAAATGAGTAATCGTCCCATGTCTTTGGAATATAATACTAGCCTCTGGCATGAATAACTATGCTTGAAAATGTCATATTTTATAAAGAGCACCTCTTATTAACTTTTCATTAAAATAATGAAAAGACGACCATATTTTCTCCATTACCCAAGGTCCAACCAGCTTATGTTGGATTACCATTTTGTTGCTTGTTATGCATGCAAATAATAGAAAAGATCATTTAGGTGTTACCTATAAATTGATGTACATAAATTTCTTTTAAAGCACCACATACGTATGTGATATATTGTAAAATTTAGAAAAGCCAATATCGATCCTCAACTATGTTTATTGTGATAATACAGAATATCTATTATAAGTAGCAAATAAATAATTTAATGTATTTCCAACAGTTTTCAAGATATTTGTAGTATTGCCCTCAGTCACCTAGATGTAGATGCATCTATTCTCTTCATAAAATCTGAAATGGAAATACAATTTGTGTAAATTTTTCCGGATTTAAATTGCATACTTGACTCTATCTAGGTATTGTGTTGGCATGCCTGGGAGATATACAGGGTCTTCAATATTGAACGCCAAACTTTCTCTCGAAATCTGAATAGAAGCAATATGAAATTCATATGTAACTTGCTACAGTATATAAATAGGCGCAATGCACACTGAAAGAAGATAATTTTGCTGCAATATGCTTCATAGGGAAGTATATTGTCCTAATTTCATAGAAAGAGTTGACTGTTACGAGCCAATTTTTGAAAACTAACAAACCCTAGATGCGCTAACTCTAATTCGATTTAAGGGGTACATGCAATGGGACAAAAGTGAACTTGGGCGACTGACAAACGATGAGGTAGTATCGGCAATACAAACATCGCTTACTTTCATATAAGTTTACTGCGTATATCAGTGTTTTATTGCACATATAACTCGAAAAAAGAGGTAAAAACAGGAACGAATGTATCTAATTGTTGCAAAAATTTAATCACTTTCCCATCTTGCTCATCACTGGTTGTGACTAACTGCGAAGCGAGTCTTTAGGTGATTTAGACTTCGTCATCACTAAAGTTCGTCACTTTCCGTGCGGTTCGTGAAATTAGCAAAGATTAGACAGACTCGTGTTTTGTCGATTCTCACGAGACGAATAAACACCAGTCTGTCTAGTCTGTGCTTATTTCGTGAGGAGGACGGAAACTGGTAAAATTCATCAATATATTAGCATTCGTTAAAAAATTGGAAAAAGAGCAGCTTTTTGAGTTTGTTTGGAAAAATCTATTACCGTCGTATGTCGTCAATTTGCTTCGGCGTTATATACAGTGGTACACTCTCGCTTTTTGACAATTACAGTTTGTGCTTATTTAAGCAACGTAATTTTCATTTCTATAAATACTAAAACTTCGTAAAACAAATACTAACTTTTGAAATATTTACCAAAGAAAACATTAAGTACGAACTTTAAAGCGTCCTTTTTATTATAGGTACCATCCTGGTGGACATGAGCGTAATAATACGCTTACAGAATTTGCCGTGGTCGGCCAATGCTCTGGATATCCGACAATACTTTCACGGATTGAGTATACCGGAAGGCGGAGTGCATATTGTAGGCGGCGAATTAGGAGATGCTTTTATTGCATTTAGGTACATTTATGCGGTAGTAACTCAAAAAAAATCGATTGTATGATTAGATAGTTTTACAACAAATCATTGTTTCTCCGACTTATGAAACATAGAACTAATTATAGTTTCTTTCTGATCTGACAGTACCGATGAAGATGCTCGCCAAGCGTTCAATTTGAACAATGGAAAAATCAAAGGCATTCAAATCAAGCTCATGCTTAGCTCACGGACAGAAATGCAAAAGGTTATTGAAGCAGCAAGAAGCCAGTCTCTAGCAGCATTTATGCAGACTCCTACTCCTACTCAGATTCCTGCTGTTCCGCCTATTTTACCTCCAGTTATTCCTGCTGTATCAGACGTTAAGAAACAAGAGAAGGAAAACAACAACAAAGATCAGAAAGTTGAAAAAAGGGATAAACGTCGTTCCAGATCCAGATCGCGCGAAAGGAAAGACCGGTCACGCGATAGAGATCGTCGTGATAGAAGGCGACGAGAGCGTAGTCGTTCACGATCCAGAGAACGTCGCGAGCGCAGACGACGTGAACGTAGTCGTAGTAGAGACAGAACCAAGTCCAAAGAGCGTGATAGAAGAAGTAAAGACAGACGGACTCCTGATAAATCTGAATCTCAACTACCCAAAGAGCAGAAGGTTGTTTGGGAGGCTCCACAGCCCGCACCTGAAGCATTGCCAAATCTACAAGCAAACTTGGTAGGAACCTACGCTACTTTACTGGCAACCAATATGGCCAATCCAACAAGCCTTTTAGATCCTCAAAATAATTATCAAAATAAATTTGTTCCTCGATGGAATACAAATACTAACGATTCACAAAGTGCTTTCCAAAGGCCTCGATTTCTCACCGACGACAGATTTAATGACCAAAATCAAAACCAAGGTCGAGGTCGCCCTATGAATCAGTTCAATGAAAATCGTGGGCAAGGTTTTAATAATCGTCCTCAGCAAAATCTCGGCAATAGAATGGATAACAATACTAATTCAAGATTTAGCGACCCGCAGGCTCCCGAAGAAAGTATAAACAGTTGTGTCCGGCTTCAACCGTACTATGGCGGTTACGGTGAAGTTAGGCGATTTTTTCAGGGCATTTTTATTAAGAAGACCGGTATTAAATTTGTTAATGACGAATTTGGAAAGCGAACTGGCATTGTCTATATAAGATTTGCGTCTCCTGAGGGTAAAGAGGAAGCTTTGCAACGCAATGGGAAGTTATTGAAAGGCCACGATGTTCAAATAAGACATTTAGAAGATCACATATTTGACGAAACAGTAGATCGATTCCAACCGCCAAATGACAACTTTTCTGAAGAAGACTCTGAAGATTCCAGATTTAGAGGCAAGAATATCACGAAGTATTTCAGAAATAATCAAGGCACCCCACCACCAAAGGTGTTCTCAAGTCTGTTAGTAGAAGATTTGCCTACATATGCAAAAGAACAGGATATCCTTAAAATATTTTCAGATTATTCTTTGACTTCTATCATATTAATAAATAAGCCAAGAAAAGTGCATGTAGCATATGTTCAATTTAGCAATACAGATGACGCTAAAAAGGCGCTCCAGGATGTCCATAAACATGTTGTCGATGGTAAATTAGTTACAGTAAAACCATGTATAGACGAAATATTTGAAAACATTCAACGTGAACAAAGCGAAATCATCGATAGCTCCATGGAGAAACAAAATAACTTTAAAAATTCAAATGTTTTACTATTAACGCGACTGCCCCTGAAAACAACTGAAAGTGATATAACTGATTTCTTTTCTGATATTGGAATTACCCCTACCAAAATCCATTTAATGAGTAGCAGCATGGGTTTTATTGGTGAAGCTTTTTGCGAGTTCAGTACAAATGATGAAGCTAGAGCTGCACTAGACAAGAATAGTACGCCTCTAGGTACATCAGTGGTTAACGTAAAATCTGTTGATCGATCTGAAATGGAAAATTCATTGGGCATGAATATAATTGAAGATGCACCTCCTCCTACAAACATGAATTTAAGAACAAATATTATGCCATTGATGGGTCAACAACAAAGACCATTTTTCCCCCGAAATAACTTCATGTCAGGCCCAAGAGGACCCAATTTTATGGGTCCTCGGCCTAGAAGATTTCCTCCACCATCACACCAAAATGGTGCAGAGGAATCATTTGGGCCACCTGGTTGTACTGTTCTTATGGAAAATGTACCGTATAAAGCAACTGTCGAGGAAATCTTGCAATTTTTTGAAGGATATGATATTCCTGCGGATAACATTCTAAGACGATACAACCCCAACGGGAAACCTTCGGGTGAAAGTAAAGTTATATTCAAAAGTACAGATGATGCATACCAGGCAGTTCATGAGAAACAAGAGCAAAAAATTAGAGATCGGACAATTTATCTTAGTCTTTGTTAAGTTTCAAAAATTGCAATACTATTCTTTGTTATGTATATAATAGTACAAACTACTTGTATATGTTGTTTTATATATCAGACAAAATATGCGTTTTTTTTTGATATTTTTCTGAGCGTGGCTAATTGTAATAGAAAATTCTTTATACGAATTTTTAATTTATATACTTGTACGTTATAAGGGAAAACAAGACTTTAAGATGCAAAAAAGAAATTGCAATAGAACAACTGTCGCACACACTAATAATTATGCTACAGTTTGAAACATTCTTTGATTCTTCGTAATTATTAAGTTGATTTCAGTTTCTTAAGCTATATTAGCCCAATTAATCTATTTTTGAATAATTTAGAATAATTTTTTCTCTACGTAAATATCGTCCGCGTGTGAACGTATGGCAGTTTAAAATTTGTGAATGACTTCGTTGAACAAACAAATGTATGTACACAAAATAGTATATTTTTATACGCTCCTTTTTTGTGTTAGTTTTGGTATTTTAAAAAATTAAAACAGCCTTTATGAGCTTATTATTTGGTTCTTAAATTAGAAAAATTAGTTTGGCATGATGAAATCTCATTCCTGAAATATCTAATCCAATTTTTCTTTTTAAGTCGTCAAAATATTAGAGGAAAATAGTAATTTGGAAGAGAAAGTAACAACTGAAAGCTTGAAGCTGTGTTATACGCAACAGCTGACAAAGACCTCGCAGCTTTTTAGAGGTCTATTCTCATGCCAACTTAGGAACTTGTGGACCTGTATTTGCTTGTTCCGTATGGAAGGTATTCTATGTATTGCATCTAAACTGGCGTGATTACCATAAATTTTATATGCTGAAGGAATGATTGCGCTATGTGTTACTCAAGTATAAGTGGAAAAAGATTATATTAATTTTCTAAATAAACGGATATGTTGAATGCGTTTACTTTATTCTTTGCTATTAGTAGTAATAGGCAGATTATTGTTTAGGTAATACAGGGATTTTTTTTTACAGAGATGAAGTTTTGACTCCCCCGCTAATAATTCTCGCCCATATTTTTTTTAAAGGTTCTTAGACAAGGCAAGTCGCTGTTTAGGTCTTACTTTATATTTTCAGCGATTAGAGTTCTCGATACATTAGCAAAAAGAACTGATAGCTGAGGGATTATATCAAATCATTTTTAATTATCAACTTCCACTTTTATGACTGCGGAGGCGCACATTTTAGGTGACTGGTATCGCTTGCTATATGCGGATATGTGTGGATCATTGCAAATAGATATGCACAAGTTTCGTTTATATTTAGCGACGAAGAACTTATATATCGAACAAACTTGAGGAAAAATAAGATGTAGTAACCCAAGTGAACGACATATTATCCGTCTAACCAATTGCAATTATGTCAATAAAGAAAAGAAGGTTGGGTATTGAGATTATAAGAAGCTTCTGGATTTCATTTAGTATTGGGCCACGTGATTTAGTCTGAATAGTTCTGAATTTAGTTTTTTTTACTTCATTCCGACGGGAAATTGTCATTTAAGCACCTATAATTCTAAAAGCAACAAGCAGAATTTAGACACGTCACAACAAAAAACTAAACTACAAATGCAAGCAATTAATAGTATCATTAGGCTATGGCACAAATGCCTTCAGTCACTGCGACCTTGACAGACCTATTGTAACAAAATGCCCTTATATGCGCTACAATAGTTGAAGGCTCTTAAGAAACCTTAATATTACTCTAGGATGTTCATCCTTCAGTTCAGTAGATGTCAAAAATGGTTCTAGGGATAGACGACAGATTTGATCTTCAGCTTTTCCTAGATTAAATAGGTGATATCTAACGGCTGCATGCCCTGTCGGAAATCCCGCCAGTAATCTAAGGTCCCTTTGAACGGTAGCACTATTTTTGCTGTCCTAGGCGAGCCTGATATGAATGCTTTCGCGTGGTTTTGTCCTAGAAGATTTTCCCAGTACCAGGTCTTTTGATTATGCCCCACGTTTTAATAACTTGTTCTATGTGTCCCTCTTGTAGGTTACAAAAGGGATTAGGATCGATGAAGGGCATATTCGCTGTTTCATTAGCCAGCTTGTCTGCCTTTTCATTACTTTCGATCCCTTGATGGCTTGGGATCCACTGCAAAGTAACGTGGTTTTAGTGTCCCAGTTTCCTTAAATTGTATATACATTCGTGAATCAGACCAGGTTCGTATGAGTAGCCTTTGATAGCCTTTAGAACTGCCTGACTGTTACTAAATATAGTAATAGTTGCGCCTCGTAACCCTATCTCCAGGTTCTTTATGACGCACAAGTTCAAAGCAGAGATCTCTGCTTGAAATATGTTGGTGTGGAGTCCTATAAGCATACGGTCTTAGTCTTATAGCCTTATAGTCCTATAAGCCTTACGGTGATAGCTAGGCCCACTAATGCCTATACCTGTTCCAACATCTATTCTTGAGCTGTTTATATACCATGCCAGGGTACCTTTTTACTTTGAGGCTGTCTGGATGCCCACTCAGTATGACTTTCAATGAGGCTCATCAAAGAAAAATGCAATCAATGGAACGTACCCTAAAATAATAAAGGCGTTAATTGCAGGCTACTCAGACGTACATTTGAAGTCGCGTATTGTCAGTGTGCCAGGTGGAAAACGAACATAATGTCACGTAATTCTCGACGTATATTTTATATCATACTGCAACGAAAATGTGATATTTATAATTTATTCTGTAATAATGCGTATTAATTATATATATAAAAAAGTATATACATAAAAAATAATTCTAATAGTACATGAATAAAAAATTGAAATGGCAAAATCATAATTGTCGGAAAGAGCAGTGCAACAATGGAAATACTGCCGATTTAAAAATTTCGGACGTGTGAGATCTGAAAATTTTCGAAGAAATACATTAGCTACAATATCATTTATAGACCACACTTTGTAATCGTCCGACAGTTTCGAGAGAAGAAATATGTTTAAAAGCTTTGCCCTCGCATGCGGAAGAGAGCGAACGAAAATATTTACCAAGTACAAAAACGGATATTTGCAAACATACTATATTATGAATTTCAATAATTTGAGTAGAAGTCATATAATAGCTGTCACGACGAAAATGTGCCCAGATGGAGAAAGTGAAATTTCGAAAAATATATTTTTTAAACTTTTTACAATTCATATTGAAAAATTTAAAAATTTTGTTTAATTTAAAAATGTATGAAATCACGGAAAATCACGAAAAATCATTTAAAAATTGATGAAGGGCCCAGATGATGTTCCATAACAAGTTTTGGGCTGGAGTTGAATTTATTTACACATACCTATATCGCCCAGTGAACATTTTTTAATTTCCTCTAATCTATTGTATATTTGTTTTAATGCATTGGTGAGCAGTTTTACAAAATTTCTCAAATAACAAGAAATTTCCAAATAGAAATGTAGAAGAGTTATCGAGTTGACCAAATAACCTGGCACCGTGATAAAATATGTACATTGTACATAATAAACTTGGGCGTAAAGAAGTAATAGGAGTAGCACGCTATATGGTAATCGAACTCAGCAGCCTGTCGTTTTGTTTGGCTTTGGTACATAAATTAAGAGGCTTCAGCAATGGCAGAATTTGCGTTTAGTTACTGTCGTGTCTTACATTTCTAAATGTTACTTAATAAAGCAATAAAATATTACTAAATTCATATTATTAAATTAGTATTTAGTATATGCGAAATAATTAGCATTTTCGTTTTGTTCACTTGTTAACTGACTTAAATTAAATTATTTAAATTTTAATTGTACAAAAAAGAAATATCACACGGGTAGCTTTCCAGTACTTTTAGTAATTAAGCCCTAATATGCATTTATCGTGGCAGTGTAAATGTAATCAGGCTAAAGTGTAGGAATTACTGAGAAATCTGAAAGTATTTGTCAAAACTAAGTGCAGCAGTATGATTTTTTAAATTATTAATTACTACTTATCATTGGATTTGAATGTTATTTCTACACACGAAAAAACTGAATAGTGAAATATACTATGAGAAAATTACAAATTTGAGTGCAGCAGCATAATGTTTTCAAACAAAATTAAAGTCGTTCTAAATATAATGCTATAAAAAAGGATATTGTTCCGGCTTGCAGTAAACAAAGTTTACATTTAATAAAAATGAATTAATGATGATAAAAAAAATGATTAATAGCTTTCACCCTCAATTTGATATTTATAGTAAATAAGGAATAATCTTGTACACGCCTCTTCAAAGTGACATAACGTTTTCTGATGGATAATTTCGAATGACTTGGAATCTCCCCATATTTTAATGTTCTTTGGTATTGTAGCACTTTTTATATATACTGTATATTTTAGCCATCTTGATGCGCCCAGCATGAGACTGTACGATACGATAATATTGTACGATTGATTATTAGATATTAGAAGTGTAAATATACGCATTAACAAGGAAACTATGATCACGAGTTACGAGTACAAGGTGGGTCAAATTCGATACTTTTAATAGGGAACTTATATTTCTAAAGGAATTAGACAAAAACTGACCTAAGCTTCTGGAGCTCGATTTTGAAGAGAAATCGATTGGTGAAATCCCTATTTTTATATCTTCCTTAATATAAGAGATACAGAGTGTTTTCTTAAAATGTGCAATTTTTAAAAACCCTTGTAACTTTTTTATTTGTGAAACTTGATTTATATAAAAACTGTATTAGGGCGCTTTTTGACGCAGAATCCTATGCTCTAATTTTTTCTTTTTTTAAACTCCTATTTTTTGAGATATTATCAAGACGTTTTTTTTTTATGTGGAACAGCCTATATATTTTTACACTATTGAAAAGCATATAAAATTACTTTTAGAGTGATATGACACACTTGATATTTTATATAAACAATTTTTAAATTATTTGTTTCCCTATTAAAAGTATCGAATTTGGGCCACTGTACAATCGATAATGTTCCATCTCGTTTTACCCCCACTCCAGGGGGAATGATCTAAATATTTTGGTTTTATGATGGTTGCATAATAAATGCATTTGAAATATTACCAGTAAAATCACATCCAAATCTTGAAATATGATTATCAGACAATAGAATGGAAATACCAAAATGCAATACAAATATGAGTTAAGGCAATAGGAACGGCATATACAAGAAAAGTTCTAAGCTCTATCGCTTTCTATCTGGGTAATTTATTTAGCTTTCGTGGTTTTCTGTTAAACTCTGTTGGCAGGTGATTTTTTAATAACATCAAACGTGATATCCAATAGACTAATTTCTTTGGCAGTCTAATATGTAGAGAACCAGGTATTTAATAATTCATGCATAATGCCAAGGCACACATTATGCATATAGTCAGTAGAAAAGGTATATATGGTAGTTACTAAACCAATGGATAATTGCAATAGAGGAAACACATTTAAATGATATTTATCAAGTCGACATAAATATACTATCAATTTTTCTTGGTGAATTTAAATCTTTAAAAATTGGCTTTCCATTAAAGTATCCCCCAACAATTGTATATTTCCACATGAAGAAAAACCTGTGTGAGACTTAATGCATTTTAGGCATGCCCTGGTGCGTCACAGAGAAGGCTATCAACTTCAATGGAAATTTGTTGTGTCTCAAACGGAAGTCAATTTTCTAACAAAAATTTCAAAAAATCCTCCAAGAATACACTTAAATGCTGAGGTTTTGAATTCTCATAAAATATTCTAATACACAATGAATCACTTGAATAATTTTTAAGTTGACCAAAAATGGCATGGAATGGAAACCAGTAGGCAACACTAGTCCATTCTCATGAGACAAATAAACGCGAGTCTGTCTAATCTCTGCTAAATTCGTGAAGCACACGGAAAGTGGGGAACTTTAGTTATGAAGGATTGGTCTATGAGTATAAGACACGGCTTAGCGCAAACGGTGTCACACTGTATCCACGCGCATGAAATAAAAATTAACCTAGCATTACAAGGTATTTATATGCCTATTGTCATCGCTAAAATAATTTTCTAGATGATGGTATACTATGGCGTAATTTGTACCTTTTTACACTACATATTTCTGATTGGATGTGTAATAGCTAGTTCTACCGAGAACCTTGCTCTTGTTGTTCAGGTATCTGTATCTACAGTACCATATAACCTATAACATAAACGTATCCTATATAGTAACATGCGATTTACGAACTACATTACTCGAATATGTTAGGCTTAACAGGCGTATGAAATTATTAATAGCGTTTATTGACGTGTTAGGGTTAATAACAAGCATAATTGTCAACAATAACTACATTCCAGTTAACAAAAACAAACTGCAGCGGTAACACAGAGTTAAAAGTTTAATATTCGAGAACAAAAAGGGTTAATTTTGGGCAATTATAATTGAATTTATTAAAGATTTATTACCTGTGTTGATTCCCTTTTTATTAATTGCAAGCCATATATAAGATGCAATGGAACATTTGAATCAAATGAAGCCATAGAGCAAAATAGAATGAATCTCCGTGTATTGTTTTTTAACTGCCACCTGGGCGTGAGCGAGCAAACTATGTACTTAAAACGCTAGTTTTAAGGGCCATTTGACACGGTATATGATTCTGTATAGGATAATGTTCATGTATAAGTTTCCAATGTTATTTTTCTGTACAGAGCTACATGTATATACAGTGTTATCTTTAAAGGAGCCAGCTTATCAATCGATTGTTAAATGTTACCTTACTTAACTGAAGTAGCGTTCACATAGGGCAGCCCGAGGTTACTGTAACGTGAAACAATACATACGTCAAACTCTAATATATGTTGCGATTGGTATGTTATTATCTGCAGAGACTGCTAATACGCCTCTGTGTAATTCTCTGCATTACAAAAGCAATTGTTAATATCCACGGATAAATTAAGGTTGAATTATGACAAAGCAGATCACTGGTTTCAGTTATCAAATTCTTGCAATAATTTCTACACTACCTTAATGTGAACGCAGTCTTACGGTATAAATTTATCCGTTAATTAATCCGACTGTTATTTTATTCCCATCAATAACTAACAGAAACTTTATAGTCAAATCTTGACATCTCAAATTATCTTATGCTGGTATCCGAAAACACGAATAATATGTTTTGGATGGTTGTAGAAACCACTTTTTTTGTCAAATCATCACACACACCATCTTTAAATTCTACTCCTATTCATTAAATTTTGGTCATACTCACAGAAACGTAATATGGTGTCCAAAGAAAAACATCAACCTTACTATAAATTTTTAATAATTTTCTCAAATTCTTATTTGATGATTTTTATTAAAAAAAATGGGCCAATATTGGAATAGGAATGCTATTTTTCTATAAACAATAAAAACACTTGTATTTTTGTATAAATCGCGAATTTAGAAGTCTATTAAATTTTTAAAAATTTATTAAATTAATTTTTGACTTTCGATTCGAAGATGATGAATTTCGGTTAAAAAAGATGTATTTCAAAAATTCAACGACAAAAACTGGATTTTCGGAAAATATGAAATATTACTAATTTCATAGGAAAAGTAATTAAAATCTAGTCCAGAATTTGAGCTATATACCATTACTGGAAAATGTTTGAGAAATTGGATTAAACTAAGAGATGAGCACTAATAAAATATACTCATTTGCTGGTGCGGAAACAGATTAAGTGTTCAATATTTTGCAATGTATTTTCTACAGGCTGTTTCTAATATAAATCGGACTACGAAATCTATGTCATCTCATATATTTCAAATGATTTAGCCGTTGTTCTACTGTATTATGCGTCCTAATATAACGTTCATAAGTTCTTCAATTTCTTCTTCGTCTTCTTAATCGGAGGAGAAAAGCTTCCACCCTACAGGTACTCTATCATCGCTAATTGTAATTGTAAATACTGTAAGGATATATTTATGTCTTTGGCAATTTTAGTAGACCAAAAATATTACTTAATTGACGAATAAAGTTGCCAAAGTTAACAGATCAATAAACTGGTACTTTTAGGGACGATTATTTAACAACATTTAACATTTCATAGTGTGCGAAGTTGTAAATAGTTAGCAATAAATAGCAAAGTTATAATAATAAAATATAAAGTACACTATATAATAAGTCTATTTACAATTGAACTGTACCTAGCAAAAGCAAATAAAATCAACATTTAAACGTAGGTTTATTGCCACAAGTTTACCTATTTCTATTTATTAATGTGTGATACATCACTTACACACATATAACATATCCTTTGTTCCGTCAAAATCGGACTGTTCCGGAGCAAATAATTACAACAGCGCACGTTAACCCTATTTAACTAAAACTAGATGTTTATATCACTCGTACTGAGTTTAAAGTTTAAACGCAATACGCGTGTAATAATAAGTAGCAGCCATTCAGACCCTTTATATTATGTATATAGCCCGTATTCTACTTAATTCTAAGTTTAGTTTTTTCCAACTATAATGCGATTTTGTTTTTAATCAATCATCAGTAGATACAGCCTTGTCTGTAAATATTATATTTTAAACTTTTTACAATTTTTTACTTCTACAGAGTAACGCTTGCATTATGGCTGCAAATAAATGTCCATAAATCTTGCAGATGGAAGCAGCAAAGCAGTTTTATTATATTGCTTAGCAATCATTTAAATGTGCTTGCTTTCTTCGGGTATCAAATTAGTAATATATCTTTGACACGTCCCCATTTATTTAATTATTTGTCTGACTACGTGACTCCTTACGGAGCAAAGCAGGTCATCAATGGCATTTTGATTAAAATTTCTATAAATTTTTTCCACAAACGTTCAACGTACTTACAAGAAATATTGAATAATTATGCAACATGTTATATGCTTACCTAATGTTTAATCATTGTTTACATTAACAATTAAATTGTACATAATAATAATAAGTACCCTCCCACAAACTGCAACAAAACACTTTTCCCACTTACACACTTACATCTTTCTTACGTATTTAAAAACAAAAAAATGTAATCACATAAAAAATAAAAACAATAAAATAAAAAAGTTAGAATAACGCATCGTAAGGGAAACTAATTAAACTAAGATTAACTACGTTAATCAAACCATGACTAGAACACTACGAAGCGAAAAATTTAGCTTTATAAACAAAAGATTGCACCCACACTCGCTTTTCCATCGTACCTCTTTTCTAATTATAAATCGTTATGTTAAATAAAGTGTGTTGTTTAGTGCACTGCTAATCTACATGCGATGGTACGCTTGAATATTTTTGCAGCAACAAACTGTTAATGCACGTCGACTTATTTTCGCTTTCTTGAAACTGCATCAAAAAATGCTCAAAAACAATAACCAACGATAATGTTAATATAGCTCATGATCGTGATGGAATCATGGCAAAAGCAGTGTGAGGGGAAAAACCATTATCTAATAAATATGTTTTTGTTCTTTCTATATCACGCCTCTGTTTGCTTCTCAGGTTTTGACGTTAATTTCCATACTAGCAAGCAGTGTATATATACTGGTACATACCAACTACTACTCCAAGAAATACAAGCCATGCCGTCTAGTCTACTCTCGAGTAGCTTCTGGGTTGGCAGTCCAAAAATAGCAACACATGGCTTCGAAACACTGGTTGAAAATTACCCGTTTGAAAAGACATTACAGTAGTCCAAATCGTGGCCAAACTGGGTTCTGTTGTATTTCCTGTTTTTGTTATTTAGTCATCTGATTTCCTCGTTGACTCTGAAAATATATTAATTGCAGATATAGAAAGTCATGCACGTGTAATTTCGGTAATTACAAAGTATGTACAAATATTAAATAGTTTTTTCCTCAATATTTCTGCATATACACTGAAGGGAAAAGCTGGTTCAGCCTACCAAAAATTGGTTGATTCAACCGAATTTGTTTGTTAAATCTACTCAACACTCCATATGTTTTAAAGCAACAGTATGCAATTGGTTGAATCCATTGAATTGTATCAGCTTTAACCTATATACATACAACAGAATGTTGGAAGAAAGCAAAAAAATCCTGCATAGAATCGATAATAAGTTTTCTTAAAAACGGAAAGTAAAATAGATACAAACGCCGATTGTGCAAATCTGAATGTGTGTTGTTTTAATTAAAGGAAGACATCTTTATGGAATTCTAGTTTAGTCTGTTGTGTAAGGCGAATTTGATGATTGATCTAAAAGTAACATGTTTTCACGCACAACCCATATTGGTTCGATTTAACACGAATAATTAAACCAAAGCTGGTGGATTCTATTAAGTTCCAAGGTAAGTTCGATATACTCGCTAAAGTGTTGTATGAACACATAAATGTGCCACACTTCGTGGTTTGTTAGACGAACCAATTCCCTTCTCCTACTGTACAAGATGATAAAAAAAGGTTATTTTAAATGGAATGCGCCGTATATTTTTGGCTTTCAGATTCTCAATCCAAAAATGAACAAATGTAATAGAGATTTCACGTGTTTAATTCTGTTATCGAGACATGCATAATTTTATCCTTATTTATCTACATGCAGAGATATTATAAAATCTAAAATACATATTGGTGTAAATTTTTAAGGAGCTCAATATATTTGCCTCTATCTAAACCTGGTATTGAATCGCTTTCGCAATATGCAGAACGTAAAACATGAAATTTGCCAAATTCAAATGCCAGAAATATATTTTACGTAAATAGGACCATGTATTTTTTCTATGTCTAACGTATGGGAAATTTATATATTTAACGTTTTTGTACAATATTGCACATGTCTAATAAATAAAGTAAAACTGATCCATCATCAAAGGCGAATTTTGCGTTTGAACACAATATCTGTAGTATTAAATTACTTGGTTATCGTGATAACAATGCTGATTAACGTTCTCGCACTAATGGTTCAACATTTCTGACCTAGTAAAGAAGAACTGGGTAATCGATATGATTAACGTATTAGGAAAAGTAAAAAAAAAACGGCTTTAACTAAACGGGTGTATAAGTTGTGATAACGTGGACGATGATGTGACGAGCATATTTATCAAATTTAATTCTAATGGGAATAATTAATTCTACTGATATTGAAATATAAGGATAATAATAATAATAATAATAATGTTTATTCGTCCAACAGCGAAAGCCAATTACAGGACAACTCAATACAAAAGGAAAAATACATGTGCTAGTTCTAGTTGCTACAAAGAATAAACAAACGAGCAAAATAGCAATACAAGAATACAAAAACCTTAGTACTAACAAACATAAATAACTTACAGTTCCAAGTAATTGGAATAGAAGACATTAAAGTTCTTTGACATAACATAAATTGGAGACTTCATCATAATGTTCGTCCTAGCCCTTGGTGTATTAATTATAGCACCATATCTAGTACTATGCGTTGGGACATTAAAATTAACCGCAGCAAGCAAGGATGGAGAATCAATTTTGTTTTGTAGCAATTTAAGCATAAATGTGGCACTTCATCGCTCACGGCGGTGAGATAAGCTTTCAACATTATGATGATTTAACAAACTAATGTAATCTACATTTCTTTCAGGGTACACACCAGTGATCTTAAAAGACAAATATTTGAGAAATTTTCTCTGTATTCTTTCAACAGAAAGTTGTTGATTAATGTAGTAGGAAAACCATACCAGGGATGCATATTCCAGTTTACTACGTACAGTAGCATAATAAACAGTTTTAATTGCAGATATATTATGGAAAGACTTACATGATCTTATAAGAAAACCTAAAGATCTGGACACTGACAAGCAAAGCGTTATTACATGTTGAGAAAAAGTAAGCTGTGAATCAAATAATACACCCAAGTCCGATACTTCAAATTTTCTGATAATAGATTCTGTGCTTAGAGAATAGTTAAAAAATACTGGAGAAATACATCTAGTGTAAGATACAACTGAACACTTGGCAATATTCAGGGAGATTCTGTTCTGTTTACACCATTCATCAATAAGGGAAAGATTGGCCTGCAGTTCTACGCAATCCATTTCTGTATTAATTACGCTATATATTTTTAAATCATCTGCATATGCCAGTGTCTCACAGTTTAATTTCAGAAGCAGATCATTCAAAAAAATGTTAAATAATAAGGGACCAAGGTTTGATCCCTGCGGTACCCCAGAGGGTATAAGAAAGTGCTCAGATGAAAACCCATTATAAAATACATAACCAGATCTGTTGTTGAGGTAAGAAGACATTAACCTTAGAAGTGAAGGGCAGAAACCAATATAGTCTAGTTTCGCAAGAAGTAAATTGTGGTCGATAGAGTCAAATGCTCTTGAAAAATCTGTATAAATAACATCAACTTGCTTGCGATGGTCAATTGCAGATGAAATGAATTGAGTAATATTTGTCAATTTTGAGACGGTTGACCTTGCAGCTATGAATCGGTGTTGCTGTTCAGATATGTATGATTGAACATTAATGTAGATTTTAGTAAACAATATTCGTTCAAGAACCTTAGCAAAGTTTGATAAGATGTTTATGGGTCTATAGTTAGATATGTCAGAGTAGTTACCTTTTTTAAATACAGGTATAATTTTGCTTACTTCCACACATCAGGGAATTGAGATGTTGACAGAATTAGATTAAACAGTATAGTTAGTGGAGAGGCGAATACAGAAGCACAATCACGCACTAGGAAACTTGGTATGGAATCATTACCGGCAGTCATATCAGGTTTAAGATGCTGCGCACTCACTCTAACATCATTTTCATAAATGGTTCCAATATTGAAAGTGGGATAATAACTAAAAGGAACTGTTACTACACTGGTACTTGCACAAAATGGTTTGGAAAAATGTTTAGCAAATTTGTACACAATGTCTAACGGCTGATTAAGTTCTTCATTTTCATAGATCATTACCCCAGGAATCCTAGACGTAGATCTTTTGCCAGAGATGAATGTCCAAAACTTCTTCGGATTACTTACAATATCATTTTGTAGACGAGTTTCATAGTGTACATATGCCAAACGAGCTTCCCTCTTAACCAGCTGTCTAAGTCTGCTAAATTCATCATAATAGGCCATTGATTTAGATGCTTTCCATTTTCTGAAGTAGTGTTCCTTAATATTAATTAATTGCTTGATATTGTCCGTGAACCATGCAGGATAGTGACGACCAACAAATTTAACTTTAGGTATAGAACGATCAATGATGGAATACAATGCGTCATAAAAAACATTCACTGCTACATTAACATCACCATGCTCCAAGAGGAAAGACCAGTCAAAGTTTGCTAATTCAGAGTAAAGCGTTAATAAATCACCTCTGCGATAGTTATAACGAACATTGTTATTTGATTGAAAATTAGATGTCCTTTGTGCAGCAGAACAGTACAGGATAATAGCAAGAGCTGGGTGATGTGGATCCTCCGGTACCAGTGGAGATGTATCACGATTTACCTCCAGATCACAATTCAAGTTCGTAAATATCAAGTCGAGTAGCTTGCCATTTAAATTAGTGACCGCGTTAATTTGGCGCAGATTAAGAACTTCCATAAAATGTCTAACTATTGTAGATTTTCTATCACTAGCATCAGAAATATTAAAATTGGGAACATTAAAATCTCCAACAATAAGTACTTGTTTATTTAGCAGTTGTAGACTCAGTGCGTCCAGGAACGTTTCAAAAACTTCACAATCCACATCGGGAGGCACGTAGATGGTAGCTATAAAAACCGGTGAGTATTTAAATCTACATCTACACAAAGTTAAGTCGATAATCGGCGCTAGTCTTGCAGAAGCATTAGTATCGATAAGTACAGCATTACATGCATCTGTAAATGCGGAAAGAACGCCTCCGCCCCTAGTCCTTCCAACCTGAGCGAACTTTCTATCTTCTATAAATACATTATAAGAGGTGTCAAATATTTCAGAGTTATTAATATCTTCACTGAGCCAGGTTTCGGTGAGTAATACAATGTCTGCATCCACAACACCCCGAGAAGAATAAATCGTTTCAGTCTTCGTGCGTATGCCTCGAGTGTTTTGATACCTCACGGTAATGGGAATCCTGTTGGACGAATTTAGTTTAAAGAACTGGAATATTTAACAATTTTCGGCACATCATTAAAATATTTTATTTTAATGTTCAATTCACCAGCAGCTTTACGAGCTGTTAATTCATCTTTAACCTTTTTATATAAATGTTGTTGCTGTGGTGTTTTGTCTTTCGAAACTCGTATAGTCTTAAACCCATCAACATTCCTCAGTTTCCCCAAATTTTTCATTACTCTATTAACATCATCTTGATTAGATAGAGCAATTTTCATAGGTCTTTTTCTGTTGGATTGGGATGGATCATATTTTCCCAGTCTAATTGGTTGTGGGTTATCAACTGACACATCGAATACCGATAAGATGCTTCTCACTGCATCAGAATCAACAGAAGACCGACTGTCACCATTAACAACAGCTGCCTCCGGCACGCCATACAACACAATATTATTCTTCCTCCTCTCCCTCTCCGAAACCTCCTGAACTATCTTCTCCACCTCAAAAACACCAGCTCGCTCTCCCCCAGAACTTATGCCCGCTTGCCCCTTAATTGCTTCCAGCTCATGTTGAAGATCATGTACCAAAACTGTTAATTGGTTCAAATTTTTAAGCTGTAGTTTAAAATCAGAGCAGCTATCACAATAAAATGTGATTTCTCTATCTTTGTTCCTCAAACATTGAGCTTCAGATCTTGATAATCCGAAACATGTTGTATGGGCAAACTGTCGGCACATATCACACGATACTCCTTTTTCAGGTGTCAATTCGCCACTACAGACACAGCAACGGGTATTCATTTTAGATATAATAAATTTAATAGGAAAAAGGAAAACAACAAATAGAGAATAGGAAAGCACAGGGATACGCTTCACACCAAGGGGCCTATCTTGGTGGCTCACTAAAACACACAAGAAGGCCGCGGAAAAGAAAAATTAAGGAATACGGGAAATAAACAAAAGTAAATATCAGTTCCTCGGCAATGTAAGTATAGCCTCCACTGTATATTGAAAGTACAACAAATATATATCGACTTGCAGAAAAACAAGCAAGGAAAAAAAAGGGAGCAAAGAAACGCTAGGTTAATACTTATCTGTAATTTTCTCGCGAAATATGAATGCAATCACCAAACCAGGCGTACTATAACCACCAACAATTGACAGAGCTCGCGATCTTTCGAATGATGTAAAATTCATAAAAAATAAGTAAATATCAACTTTAAAATTCTATGAAAAACTACTGAGCGATTTCACACGATGTTCACTCGCACATGTTGTAATCGTAATTTTAATTACGATATATATAATAATATAAGGAAGTATAGTATTAGTACATCGTTTTATATTTTTGAAAAAATTACATTGGCTACAAGCAATATCAAAATGAAAACGATAATTTAAACTTAAAAATGATCAGATATAGCCTACTTTGAATACCTACACTATAAATAAACTTAATAAATTTTATTGTAATTTTTAATAAATAATGACTGTTGGCTTTAAGGCACATTAACTTCATCCAGCAAATGCAAACAAGTTTCTCATCATTAATTCTGTAGGTTCTGCGTATAAACACCATTTGCAAAATTCATGTGAAATTTACAGTGGACAATATTGATTTACGCGAACGAGCAAGTTAAAATCGTAAATTAGTTTATTACAGCAATTATCATGTTATCTGCTAATTTTCGTCTCACATAGTTGGGTAAAATAATGGTAGCAATTTGTTTCGAAAATGGAACTGGAATTTTATTAAAAAGCTAATATTTCACCATGTGTCTTTGTCTATAACTAGTAGTTTTACGATGTGAAATGTAAATAAGTTAGTGCCTACTTGCTCAATGTAACTATCTGTCTTAATTTTCTCCGAATTTCTGTTCATATCCATGTTCTTATTCCATTATAGGTGTATTAATTTGTGTTTCATAGAAATTTAAAATAAGAACTACCTGAATAACATCAATATTTTCAACAAATCTCTAAATACTGTTTCGAGTTTCATAAATAGCTCCCATTTATTTTGTGAGAGCGGAATCGAGCCGAATTAGGGAGCGCTGCAAAATCATAAAAGAACCACACAGAAGATGAAATTTTACTACCTGAGTATGTTGTTTGAACTTTATTACCTATTTTATTTCTATAATTGAATTTAGCACTTGCTGAATGGTATGTAATACTGTATATACAGTTTAAAGGCACACATAATAAAATTATCTATTACGTTATTATTAGTACTCTAACACGCTTTTCTTTTACATTTTTCAGGTTTTCCTCAAAATCTAATAATGTGCAATAGTTGTTCCAATAAAGAGTTCCTGCTGTTCTTACCTCTGCATCTGTTCCTTTTAACATGAAACGGAATTTCTTTTATCTGTCTAGTGATCATTAAACTTAATCATGTGCTTTAATCCATTTATTTTTCACTTACCAAATATAAAGGTCTACTAATGCTCTCATTATCAAGATCTCCTAAATGGTTAGCAATAGTATATTGTTTGCTTTTGTCTCATTTGACCAATTCTTTGTTTGTTTGGTATATATGCGAACGATGTAATACGATATTTTAGGTATTTTCAGAGTTATTAGAGATATCTTATTCAACTTCTATAAGTGCACCTGGTAAGAGTTGGTAATTACCCAAATATTAACTATTTCAGGAAAAAAAATTCTTTCTTTAAAGAAAGAATTTTTTTTCAATAGATATCATCATTCAAAAGACAATATCTTAATTCTATTAATAGAATTGTAATTGGTAATGTCTTTTATGAACCCTAAATTGTTTTATAAAGTACAATATTGAAATAAAAACAGTTACTTGTAGAGCGATGTATGCCATTGACTATGTTGTCCTTACCGTAAACCGTAAATACAAACCGGCGAGTAATACACTAATATACGTTTAAATGTATTTTATTACTTTTCATAGTCGAAGTTGTTGGGTATGTCGCTGTAAACACTAATATCAGAGAAATGTGTAATTAACTAATTTAATTTCCTTGATACCGACAACACAGGTACACAAGAACTGATTAATTTGTGCGAAAGCTCGAATCTCATACAATTGGTAAGTCAGCCTACTCGTATTAATAAGACTTCAGCAGCGCTCATCAATTTAGTTTTGCTCGGAGCTGACTGCTCGGTAGTACATCATTCTGATATTTCCGATGATCTTTTGATCAGTCCACCATGTTCTGAATCGTATGTAAAAACCTACAGACATTTCAGAAATCTTGACTAGTGTATTCTTGTCAAATTTATCTGTTATGCCGTGGCACGTAGTATATGATCTTATTCGGATGAGAGTATCTAATTAAAGATACTCTAATCACGGAGATTGTCGAATTATATCGCTATATCGACCTCTACAGAATTATGCAGTCTACTCCACAGAATCTGCGAGGGTAGCATTCATTAGATACTCTCATCCGAATTAGTTAGCTTAAACATCGTATATATACGAGAACTTGAATTACAGCTGCTACCTTCCACATAGGTGTACTGATGAGCTGTGATACAGCGAAACGCGTATACACATAGTGGTTGGTGGTAGCTGGTTCATTAAATATATTCATTTATATATGATCTTGATTGCATTGATGAGAAAATTGTATTTCTAAATGATAGCGTTTTGTCACTTTTTTATCCTATTAAGACCCTCTGCTGCTTTAAACCGATAATACCGACGATGTATTATCGGTTCTAGATTCTACTCTTGCTACCAATGATACACGAAGTCTCTCTCTAAAATGCCTAAATCACTACCATCCAGTATCGCTGACTGCCACATTCTGAATGACTTCTTTTTAGATACTCCCACTTCAATCCATTGTTATGGCAGTACTAAGAGATATTACCAATCCCGTTGTTTAATTAATGAAGGCGCGACCAAATTCAACTTCAAAACTGTTACTGATCATGATATTTTTCTAATAATAAATAGTATCCACTTACGGTCCGAGGGCGCAGATGGTATTAATATTAATGCTCTGTAGCTGCTTATACCTCACATTTTACCAATCTTGACCCTTGTTATTAACTTTTGCCTGAAAAACTCCGTTTTTTGCTCTGCCTGAAAAAAAGGTGTTGTAGTTCCATTACCCAAGTTTGCATTCCCTACTACTTTAAAAGCTGTTCGGCCCATTAGTATCTCCCACTCTGGAAAGGGTCATGGAACGTCATTTAAAGGTATTTTGTTTATAGAATGATATTCTTCCACCTGAACAGTCAAGGTTTCGGACGGATTATAGTTGTGCTACTGAGAGTCACTAATGATATATTTAATTCTCTTAATCAAGGAATGGTAACGATCTTAGTATTAGTTGACTTCAGCAGAACATTTGATACCATAAACCACGACGTATTACTTTCCATGCTACGGTTTGGTGTACCTCGGACACCACAACTAAATGTTCCAAATGTCTACTTCAACGTGCTTTCTGTGCTCTCAAATTAATTTATTCTCATAGACAAATTCTAGACACTGAAAGAAAGACACACCTCTGTGACTTCATGGTTTTTTCTCATTTGAACTTCTGTGATGCAATGGTCCCTACTTAGACATTGCTACTGCTGCACAACGGCTTCAAAATTCGTGTTTACGTTATATATTTGAGATCCGAAAGTATTACAGAATTATATATAAACTTAAAGATGTAGGGTGGTTCAACACGTATCTCCTCACACCTCTCTTCTCTTTCACAAGGTCATCACCGTCTTACCTATATACAAAACCACTGTTCGGACATATGTGCACTACCTGATTCTAAGGTACAGAGGTTTGCCCACAACTATTCATAGCCTATCGCTATTTAAACGGCCTTTTAGTTATACGGTAGCTAAGATATATAACTACACTCCATCGCACTTAAAAACCTCGTCTCCACAAGTATTCACGACTTCATTGCACAACATTCTGCTAAATCCCTCCGATGTGTTGTCTGTTTAATATAAACTTTAAACTTGTCATATTTTTACGTATTCTTTTTTGCTTTTCCTGTACCTATCTTTTATTTGTAGTATTAGTTGCAAAATTTCTGTTACTAATTAGAATCTACTCACTAGCTTTATTTCTTTTTGTGTTAGGCAGATCAGCATTAGCCGGACTTCGCCAATTGATGTATTTACATTTTTTCTTTCTGTATACATATATTCATGCATTTTTTGTGTGCATCAATAAACCTTGTATTATTGCTATTATTATTTCATTTAATGTTCTCTTTATTTAATGAATTTGTGAATGTTGTATTTTTTTTAAGTTTTCGGGTATCTCTTCTAAATTGATAATAAAACCTACATTATTTACATTTTTCGATTTTAATACTCTAATAAAATATACATTTTAAGAAAGTACTAATACAACGAAGAAAGTTTATTTATTAATTACGTAATTTATAAGTTTTGCTAGATAAAATTTTTGCGAAGTGGTAATTTTATCCGTTTTCTTATTTAAAAATACGCAAAAAACGACACCCCAATTTTAACGCTATTTATAATACACATCACCATCTCTCGTGACGCGTACAGTAAATATATATACCGGGTGAGTTGACAAAGTCCATTTGTTCTTGTTGTTGCGATGTTGGAGCGATTGTAAAAAGAGTGTGATAAGAAGGTAGTATTTAAGATTCAAATTAGCAGAAAAATCGATCAATCTCCTAAGTATACCACGAAATTCGGATTTTTCACTACCATTATGATCTCGGTTGTATTTCCGAATAACGCCCATCGATTTGGGAATTTATATGGACATTAACGGAAAGCCCATGTTTGGCTAATTTTAAAATTATCATTCTTTTTCTTTAGCAATTGAAAAGAAAGTATTTCAAAATCTGTTTAAAAGGTGCTATTTTAAAGATATGTTCGCAAGCTTCTTGACGTTCTGAAAACAATTAAGCGCTAACTTAAAAAACGAACTAGAAAATTAACTTGGGATTTTTCTCTACGCTACATGCAACCGTTGGATGGAATGCTTTCGAATTACGACCTACTTCTTGAGACTTTACCTACTATCAAAGTATTTGAAGTATCATCAGTATTGCAATGCTAACCATCATTACTAGTACTGTTACTGCAATGTATTTTTCTTCAACTTGTATTTGCTCTTTTTTCTGTGGGTATGTTTGTGTGGATTCTCCCTTGTGTGAACCAAAGATTAAAAAAAAAGAAATAGGTTTCTAATATTTTTAACGTGAAAACTAATTTTGTTTCGGCACCACATTTAAAGTTGGGACACTATTAAGGGGAAAGAAGAAATTAAATAAAAAACACTTTTTTTCAATCTTGGCAATGGTAAAGGCATTAATGGGACCACAAGATTCATCATTTTTCTTTTAGTGGCTAAATAATGTATATCTTTCACAGCAGCTCTAGCTTAACTGAAATCTGATGATCCAAACACAGTGTTGTAGAATAACACACATGTGAAAAAATATAGTAAATTCGAAACTTTACTTCCACATATCCATTTACTTTTTTTTATAAATTTCCATAAAAAATCGTGTGAAAATTTTATTTTCAATTCCTCTTTCCATTATCTACTCCAATTTTAGGCCTACCTAACTGTTTTATTTTATTTTTTTCACTTTTTAAAATCACACTGATACTGTTCATTCTTAAGGTTATTATAAACACCATAGTTACTATATAAAATCGTGAGAAAAATCTATGTTAAACGACAATCAAAACAATGCAGGTGCACACCTGCACAATTTCGATGGTCAAAATTATGGAATTAAAGTTCGAATTAATATATTCACCGGATTTGCACCCCAGTAACTTTATTTCCAAATTTGAAAAAATAGCTCAGCGGATAACGGTTCACGTCGAGCGAAGAAGTCATATGCCTATTTTGAGAACCTTCCGAAATCCTACTTTTTGGGAGGGCGTAGAAAAGCTGGAAATAAAAAAAAAAAAATGAAAATCTACAGAAAATATTTTGTTTTTCTGTTAGGAGTTACTGAACGACCCTCGTAGCTTCCGTTTGTGTTTTGACATCACTGTATTTTTGGAAAGGAAAATTGTCAAAGTTTGCAGTGGTTCTAAAGCAGTCGCTATCGCGATTAATGACGAAGTGAGATGACGCTAGATTTAATATCTGAGTTTGAGTCTATTGTCGTCCAGGTAATTTATGTCTGGTTGTATTTCCAATTGGAAGGTGTTAAATATCAAGAATTCTCTTCAGAAATAGCCGATTTCCAGAAAAGAACATATTTGTGTACCGACACTTGGCTATAGCAGGTTCACACTTCTACAATGTTCTCATTTGAAATTTCTAATATTCGTTTTAGAATTCGTTTATCTCTTCCAATTAGATTTAAAATGCCGAGGGGATTCCTAGGAATCCTGAATTATTCCAATTAATTTGGAAAAATCGTAAATTTCTACATTTTCTTATTTTTCCCTTTCGTAAAACATTACATGAGTATCCTGCTATCGTCCTATCGAACACCTTCGCATGCAAGAAGTACAAAATTTATTAAGCGAAGGGAATTCTCTAAAATGAAAACTCTTTAAATTTTAAAGAGAATTATAACACCACTGTAAAACAGAATAAAATCCATTAGCGTCACTGCTTAGAATTCCCGTAGATAAAACACTTAAGATAAGGGTTGAATTTTACATTTATGCTCGTAAATAAAGGCCAACCTCCTTAAGATAACTTTGGGTAAAATATTTTCATCAGGCTTGAAAAGAACTACTTTAAATTTAAATTAATTTAGATTGATAACGGTACAGAGCTCTAGATTAGGTGATTAAGGCTGTCAGGAATGTTAAATTTAATTGATATTATAAGGGATAAGTGGACCAAGCATGTTCGAACGTATACTTTCGGTGTTTAATGCGCCTAAATATATTACGCAGTAGTTCCTTTCACAGCCTTGAGATTAAAGCTAGATAAATTGTACCAAAAAGTACTTGTCCAATTATTATTATAAATCGGATGAACGTATAAACTTCCATGCGTACAAAAATATTAAACGAATTTGTCAAGCTTTTCAGTTCTTTTATACACTACCGTATGTGCAGTGACACAAAACGCTGTTGTCTCTCCCTGTCGACGACTGAATATCAATATCATCTTACATATAGTGCTTCATGCTTTTTAAAAATAATGAAAATACACAGTTGTCGAAATTCTATATTCTATATATTTGGAAACTTCAGATCTCTTCAAGTTAGAGTTCGCGAAAAAGGCCAGGGTACTAACGAGACTTGTGAAAATTGCTACTTCCAACATTTTCAATGTTGTCATTGTACTAAGCTTCAATATAGTTCTGAATATCTAAATGGCCAATTCATAGGATATTGGCAAAACGTTAATTATGTCCGTTTTTGTGCATTAAAATTCAACATTTTACCGTTTTTGTCCGAATTTCTATTTTTGTGGTTGTTTGAGGGTAGGTTTATTTAGCTTTTAATCTAATATATTTTTTGTATATTGTTATATGTACATTGCGCTATATCTGCAAGTAAAGCGTGCTTACCTAACACTCACTACTCTTGATAACAGCTTTCGTTTACGAATTACAGATGCAAAAATTTTTTCATTGTTATTCAAGCACACACATATTAGTTTGTCTTATAATTTGTCGCTCAGATGTTTATGTGTGTTTTACATTCTGCATATACACTATTAATTATGACTGCTATGGTTTATGCGTAGACAGTTTTGGTCATAAAAAATTTATGGCTGGTTTAAATAATAGTAGTAGTGAGCGTTATATAGTAGTCCATTGCTATTAATGGTGCAAATGTAAACAGTATTTCGCTTTTAAATAAGAGTCGTCTATTTTATATGAATTATGGATTGTTGCGTTTATTAAATTAAATTATTCTTTTATCAACTCTCTAAAAGTTTTGTGTCACTGTTAGTTTAAATAATATAAATAAGATGTTTTTTGTTTGTGTAAATTCTAGTTACCTATTTTCATAATAGGTCAAGTTTTGTTAGCCACTTCTTGATGAATATCGTTGCCTGAAGAAGATTATGGAAACGTTAAGTACGCCCATTTTCCTTTCTTCTATTCACGACTGCAAAAGCCACGAACTACACATTTTACGAAAATGCATACCAGCCATCTTTCGATTAATCAGGTAGCCGCAGGCTATGGTAGGTTGGTGAATACTAGGCTATGTGCATCTTTTTCTTACATACGCTGCTTCACTTTAACACAGGCACCACATTATCTATTTCTATTTCTTTAAATCATTGTGTAGAATTCATATATTCTTTAAAAAATACTATAAATAAATACAAGACGATTAAAATTTAAAAAATGAAATAAATAACAGCACATACTAATTGTAAGATATTAATTAAAAAGTATTTGGGAAAAATTCATTAGGCATGTAATTTTGGTTGCATAAACCATCCAAGAATTACCGGCTTTTAATTTGAAAAAGATGGTACATTTTCAATATATACAGGGTGATTCAGTTTTATGTGGAAAAGGTTAAACAGCGTATTCTATCTACCATACTGGTAAAAAAACTTTATATAAACGTATATCCAAAAATGTTTCGTTTTCGAATTGCAACTTGTTAAAGGTTTTTCATATTGTAGCAAGCGCAGACGGCACTGCGGGGAAATTGGGGGAAAACATAATAATAATTATTGCAATTATTGCATTTATTAAATTCTTTAATAAATGCGAAAATTGTTAATCATAATATGACAAAAATAACATTAACCTTTAACAAAAAACTACTAAAAACTTAGTTTTATCGAAAGAGATGTTGAAAATGAAATCCATCAACATTAATACAATGAATCAATTGCGCTAGTTATTTGTAACGGATTTTGTCGCATTTCATTACAAGCTTCTTCAATTCTTAAAATTAACTACTCTCGTGTATTGATAGGGGTCGCATACACGTACCTCAGACATAGAAATCTAATAGGCCGAGATCTGGCGATCTTGGAAGCCACAGCATTGATCTTAGACGCCCAATCCAACGTTGTGGATAATCAGTATTTAACCATTGTCGCACTATTAACCCATAATGAGCTGGTGTACCATCCAATTGAATCCAGCTGCCATTTCTCCAGTGAAGTGGTACGTCCTCAAAAAGTATTGCTAAGAAACTCGTAAAATAATTTATAGTTTAGTCGTGGAGGAAAGAAGTGAGGCTCACAAACCTTATTATATAAAATTCCTATCCACGCACTGACATTGACTCATTCTGAAAAGAACGTGGTCGAATTTCATGTGGGTTCCCATGTTCCCAGACATAAAGATTATGATTATTAAACACTCCGCTTCTAGTAAATGAAGCTTCGTCTGCCCACAGTAATTTATGCAAAGAATCGTTATTGTTTTCGGATTCGTGTATGAGCTAGTCGCAAAAGATTATCCTTCTTTCTGCATCTCCCGGCTGTAAATTTTGCTCAGGTTGGAGATAACATTTATTATGATCTGCACGTAATGTACGCCATACCCGTGATTGTAACATTGCATTTGTTGAGCAGTTCTACGATTACTAAGACGCCGGTTAACGTCGAATAATTGCATAACTTAATTATTATTTCTTCTGACCTTTAGAATGTTGGTATCCTGCATTGGTCATGATTGTTACGTAAACCCAATTCACGAAAACGGCGGTGCGTATCGATAAAAACTTTGCATTTGGCATTTGGAACTCTCTTCCTTGCAAAACGCCTTCCATATTCACCAACCTATGTTTCGGCATTACCATCGCAGAATCCATACACCTAGTGAATATCCGCATATTCTTCACTACTAAACTTTCGTGGCATAATTGTGAATAATAATGCTATCGATAACACTTTTGATAATCAAATAACTTTCACAACTGAGCGTATTGCTTTCCGTTTGACAACTAGCCACTTTGAAGCAAAGAATGATAATTATATTTTCCACTTGCCAATTTCCCCGCAATGCCGTCTGCGAAATGTAACATTTTTGATGTTTAAGTTTCTCAAAAAAAAAAAAACCGTATCACCCGGCGTCTTGTTATATACATAAGAATAAAGAAAAGTACGTAATATTCAAAATTACGGAACTGGTAATCTCCATTTTAGGATAAATAATAACATTTTTAAATTACCGTATTTTACACCAGTGGTAGTTATATTAATTGAAGATTTGGCTTATCACATATGGGGTGGTCAGAATTTAAGATCTAATTTATCTATTCAATTCAAGAAAATCGTTTTTTCTTAATGGAAGGCACGAATACACTACCAGCAATCGCTATCGAGGTATATTAGGTATCGCTCTATCTATTTTGTATAGTATAAGAGTAATTTTTTGTATCAATTAAAAATTTTAAACAGTTAGTAATGGAAAAATAACAACTATCGTTTAATTCTGCCAAAATTTTATTAGCTTATTTAATGCACTTAATTTTTTGAAGTAGTCAAAAATATAGTAAAAGAAATAAGAATTAAATATTTGTTCGAACAGAGACATTTTAAGTTTATTTCAAATTCGTGGCGAATGTCAACAGATATTGGGAATAACATATCTTCTTAACAGGAGAAGTCCACATTTACCATGAATCTAAATTCTTATTAGCATTTTCTTGGAGATATGGTACTTTTAAACTCCACATTTCCCTGTCAAAGTAGTTTTTATATGCGAACCGATAACAACTTGGATTTGTAGCGATCAGAATTGTATCATGGACAGCGATTTTGATAAAATTCTCACAACCTCGTTCAAGAAATACATGATTAAGTGTTGATCATCAGTTAGCGTTCAAGGAGAAACGGTGTAATCGTGAAAAATGTGATGTATACGTGAGAAGACCTGAGGCAAGCAATATACATTTGAGGATTTGGAAAGAAGGAGAAATGCCAAAGGCATGGAGACGTTAATGATAATAAAACCAATTTTAAAGAAGGACGACGCCATAGCCTGTTACAGTTACACATGAATCTCGCTTCTGGATGTTAAATGTATAAAATAACGGCCACCACCATCAAATGTAAATTAGAGAAAGCTAGCTAGGAATCACAAATCGGAGAATATCAGACAGGTTTCGCAAAAAGATCAACAATTGATCAGATATTTACCATGATTTGCGACATGTTATGTGTACAAGATCAGTGTCGTCACGTTCTTCATGGATTTTAAGGAACTCTAGTGAGAGGAGCCGAAATATTACAGGTCATGGAAGGCTTCAACAAATTAATCAGACTGATCGTAATGATGCTGAACAGTGAGCAGTATTAAAGTTAAAGGTGAATTACTGCAGAATTTGAAGTAACGAACGGATTTCAACAGGATGATCCTCTGTCGACGCTACTCTTCAATTTAGTCTTGGAAAAAATTGTGAGAGGTAACCACTTAAATAGGAACGACGAAATACCATCAATTAGTAGGTTATCGGCATCTGTGAATTCGAAATTCAGAATATATACGACCAACAATGGATGTGACTTAATGCGGAGAGAAAAATACTTCGAAGAATACTTGGTGAAAGGAAGATGGAAAAGGATTAGGTAAGACGAACCCATGAGGAAATATAGAGAACTTACAAGGACCATACAATAAATGAATTAATAAAATCAATAGACTACCTACAGTAGCTAGGTCATATAGAATGTATAATGGTAGCACGGAAAGAATCTATGAAAAAAGAGATGGAAACCTAGAAAGAAATGAAGAGAAATGATAGAAGCAGACTTAGTTGAGAAAAATATACGAAACTGGAGGATTAAAGCTAGAAATAAGATGCTCTTGTTTTCCAGTAATTCAATTTAGTCATTAATACACATTCCAGGTAATTTTAGATTTTTGTAGACTATTGTTAAGTAAACATTTAATAACTTACGATATAATTTCGTGGAGACTTTATTCTCTTCAGAACAGCGAAATGCAGATGTGATAACGCAAATGTCTTTTGCGTCCCAGTTTCGTTAAAATAATGTCTCGTATAACATTCTAAGGGTTCTATGGTGTAGCATTAGATGCAACACTGCCACTTAATATCTACGGTCATGTGTACGCTAGATGCGTTCGGTTACAATTAAGCGCACAAATCCTTTAAGTCTCCGAAGGCTTATTGAAAATCTCGTGCTTCACGTCAGCTACTTCCTTGGCGCTACGGTCCTTAATTACGGCTTCTGGTTACCCTTGTGATGTCTTCTGCGCCATTTGAAGTAGCCACTCTTTGAAGCTACAAGTATTCGGCATTTATGTTAACCTCCCAATCCAGAGATTTAAACTAACACTTATAGATTTAAGTTCTATTCGCACTAGACATTTAGACATGCTTTTCTTGTAATTGCTTACTAATGTGAGGAGGGTATACAATAGCAGAATGGCCGTCCGCTCTTTTATAACGAATCATTATTAGATTCGCATTACTTCTGATTTCGAGTTTCAACATGAACTTGTCATACAAAGATTTCAACGTCCAAGGTATTAAATTATTATTTCCCTATGTAATTAATATTAAAAATATACACTGTTAATCTACTACGTATATGTAGTAGAAAAATTGTCTTGTCTTGACAGGATTTTGGAAAGTGGGGATTCATTGTTGGGGTGAAAAATACTTATATGTTCATTTTGAAGCGTAGCCACAGATTACATCATGGAAGATCACTGTATAAAGATAACCTGTACTATTAATAGATATAGTATCTACAGATAAATAAATTAAATAGTAAATTACTTCTACATCTATAAGCAACAACGTCTGTAAACTATCCAAACTTTTGTACAGATAAAAATACTTTTGGGCTTTGCTAAATCTTTTCTAACATTCGTCGACACGCGGTGGCCAGCTTGGCTTCGTTCACCGATGACACGGCGGTATATTTCTCATCAAGGAACAGAATCGAGATGATTAGGAACCCCCAGAAGGCCACCGACGACGTGGTGAAGTGGGGGTTGTTGACTGACAAAACTAAATCAGTCGATGTCAGATCATCAACGATCACAGATTACCCTTCGAGAGAGATGTCAGATACTTTGGGACTGCTGTTGGACAGCCGATTGATCTGGAGCTCCCATGTTAATAGCGTTAAAACTAAATTTATTGCCGGCAAGAGTAGGTTTATGCTGCTGTTGTGCAGAAGAAGTCTGCTGAACACCTAGGCAAAGCTTCTGTTGGTCACCGCCTGTCTGAGACCTATTTTAACCACCGAAGCTCCAGCATGGTCAACTGGTGTCAAATCCCACCTACAAACTTTTGAAGTTTTACAGAGTAGATGCTTAGATTATTCACGGGGGCTCCGTGATTTTACGAAACCAAGAACCCCCCCCC
>LR737395.1:6852053-6871026 GCA_902655005.2 Marronus borbonicus
TTTTCTTTAGCGAAAAAACCGGAAAAGAATTACCGACACACCTGGTAAGTTCTTGGTTTTGAGTTATTGCTTTGCAAAACTTGCACATGTTACGTTGATCTGCATTATTTTCTGAAAAGAAAGTATACGTGGTGAGTTATTTCCATTTGTTTTTATACCATAGCAACCGAGTCATTATACCCATCACCGCCTTTTCGACAAGTATGTTTGCGTTTGTGTGACTATTGCAATAAAATCATTACTCTGGAAGAGTCGCTCGCAGGTTTCTGCAGTTCCGTTCAAACTCAATACTAGCTGTTGACCTTATATATGGGATTCATGGTGATACCGAAGTATGTGACTTCTGAGACAGGCATTGCAGCAAAAAAGGTGTTAAATTCATTGGAATTTCTGTTGTACGTATTCTATGTAGTTTACGTTTGGATGGGTATTAATTTCTTTCCAGATTGCTTTTAATGTGTTCTCACGTCTGCGCCCGTAGAACGTCTTAAGATGCATTTGCCAAATTTTTGAGTAAAGAAAACCACTTACTCTGAGAATTGCAGACCCGGGGCACCAAATGGTTTGAAATAGATTAAATTCTATGTATCCAGATATCCGATACTGTTGGTTTAAAATACAACACGCACAGGAAGTATAAACAACCAAACATTTTTGCAAATAAAATTTAATTTTTTTGATTATAAGCAAGCTCGTGCTTCTTTATATATTACATGCTTTGAAGGCAATAACACATATATTTATTTAACCTTTGTTTGCAGTAATTATCATGAGTGTTTACTGCGCAACAGTTTCATCGCGATCAAAATGTTTTCGAAGCACTAACGAGCGTATGTATCTAAAATAAAAGACAATTGCGGTTATATCTATAAACACCTTTTCAAGTATAAACATAAAAAGTAAAGTTTATTCTCTTGAATGTTTTCATTTGTCCACACATAGGAGTAATTTGAAACAAAGAAACGTGAAATCTAAATATTTCTTCGATACTAAATTATATTCCTTCCAAAATTTCCACTTTAAGTTTAAGCTGTATGGTTACTTTAGAGCGTATAAGCATTACGTACAATCTATAAGCGTCTGTAGTAACGACAATTTGCATAGAAGCACTGCGCACTCGTTGATGTCAGCAAGATGTATTCTTGGATATTACTAGTTAAATATTAAACTAATTTTATTCGAGACCGATATACGCAGGAGCATGTGTTGAAGAATGCTTTGTAAAACTTTAAGCAGATAGCTTTATTATCCTTTTGTATCTATTGTATACATGTTCTTACTGAAAGGGTGGAAAATTCCAATTTCCAATTTGAGAAACCTTATAATTCAAATTTTAGTCGCCCATTTTAAAAGCGGTTAGAGTGACGCCATTCGGTTGCCAACAGGCCGCTTTTCTTCCGCAACGAATATCAGATTGATATAGGTATGTTTTCTTTTACAAATGTGATTTCGATACAATTAGTTTCTTTACCTCCCCTTTTTCCTTACAACACTACTTCGCTAATAAATTAGTTGAAAACATAATCGAACTGCCGAATGAAGTAGTTGTCTTAAAAGCTCGTTCGTTCGATATAAAATCTACAGTTGATAAAAACACGCTTGAAATGTTGTCATTAAGATAAAGCACGAGAAAGGGAAGACCATCTTCCCTATTCTCTACAATGTTGGTGAAGAACAAGCTACTATAAGATCATCATCAATAATGGTTTCTCTCTGGTCCACCGTGGCAAATTGAAGACCCCCTCTAATTCGTGTTCGTCTTGATGATTATCAACTAGTATGTAGTGTCGTTTCCGTCGCTAAAAACTAGCAACCAATCTTGACGCCAAAGATTTCAAAACCTCGTTTGATAAAACGCCCAGACGATAACAATATTTTAATAAATCGTAGACACCAATGCAACAAATACATTAGAGGGACACTTAAAATCATTTCCACTGATATACTTCCAAAATGTGCAAAAGTTAAGAAGCAAGATCGACGATCTCTACACAAGCGTATTATCTCATGACAAAGGTTTCTGTCTTGCGAAAACCTGGCTGTCCGATGATGTTTCCAGTTTTGCATGCTCTCCAGAAACCTCTGTGGTGATTGAAGATTCGATGAGATTGATCTGGTCTACTAAAATGCAAGGATAACTTCTGTGTTTCTCAAATGGATTTTGCACTACTTGCTGTCAGTGTTGCCTTATATGGTTGGATGTAAATATGAACACCGTAGTAATTTATATTTTCATGCCTTATATTCCTCCTAATATACCTACAATAGAATGTGAACCCTTTTCTGAAATATTTGAGCAACTTATTTCTAAGCAGTGTAATGTGTTAATTGTGGGTGATTATAATTCTATTTTTACTTTCAATAATGATTACACATTTTGCATCATACTTGATATCTACGCCTTTAGGCAAAGTGACACTATTACTAATACAAATAGCCGAATGTTAGATTTTTGTCATCCTTCGCTTGCTATTACTGCTTCTTATAACTTCGACGAATTGATTAATTTTTTGCAAAAGTAAGTAAATGCAAATTAAAAAAAATTGATTCTTGTATTACACTGATTGGAGATTTCTAGACGCCGTCATTGGTGTCAACTTGATATATGATGTATTCTACAGTGTACTACGCTCAAGTTTTGATGCCTTTATTTATTATTACAAAACAAAAACAAATATTTAAAAGAATCTCACCTCTAAACCATTTATACATGCTGTTTAAGTAAATTAAAAGATAAAGTTATTAACAACTTTAATTTATTTGTTCATTTTATTGTGTTTACATTCTCTTACATGTAGATATTAATTTGCATACCTACTCAAATTTAAGTGGCTTGTATGTGTTTCTCTGTTGGGCAAATATATTGTTATGTTTTAAATGGGACGAAAATTGAGAAAAATTGATTTTTTAAATAATCTAATTTTGGGGAGTATTCATAGACAATCTTTCGGTAATTTAAATAACAAATAAGCTCCGAATAATTGTATTTTTCGTGAATTCGTTTGAAACTAACCTGAAATTATGCCGTAATATAATCATATAATAATCAAACTTGATTCTCACATTGGATTTAATCACTAGAAACCAGATTTACAAACCACGCGCTACAAAACATTGGAGTTGGAATTGAATTAAGAAATTTCAAGCGTCCCTTGACTCCTTTGTTCGCGATAGCATTTGTTTGATCACAGCCAATTAGGATGTATCCTTCAAATTGCAATTTGATATTAAATTCAATTAACTTTCTCTATTCTAGTTCATGCTATGCAAGGATTGAACTGAAAAATGGCTCTGTGATGCTCTAAATGTTTCTTAACGTACACGACCCCAAATATTTAATTTTCGAAATTATGATATATACAACTGTAAATGGAGAAACACAAGTTATTTATCCATTCCACCATGGTTGTCGCTGTACGAAGATTGATTTATCCCCTATAACTCCCGCGATAGGAAGAGGGAGAAACCGAGGATATAAAAAGTGCTGGAAACAGGGAAAGAGAGAACTTTAATAAGAAAATACAGACGTGTTCACATTGATGACCATTGTTGACATAGATAATTTTTGATGACATAGTACATTTATATTAAACAGAGCCATCCACATTTAAAATTATCTGTTAAATAAGAAAGGGTGTAAATTTATCAGCATGACATTTACTTACATCAAAATAATCTCTTTTACTGTACGTGAAACAATCGTTGATTTGATTTAAGAGATGAGATGCACTCAACGTAACCCAACCTTCAGTAATATCATCATTTTCTGCATCTGCTAAATGTGTTTTTTGTAACAAGTGATAAAAGATCATAAGAAGCCACCGAACACATACAAAAAATGCTTGGAAAGTACTAATTGACGGCTAGTTTGACTATTTGGATAGGGTTCCTTATTCACTCCACAACATTCTGAATCTCCTCGTGCATTGGTATAGTATATAAAAATCGTAACGAGAGGGTTGTCTAAAAACGCGTGCGTTTCACCTGAAGTAAGGCATTTGTTTTCCAGTTTTTGTAATGCAAAATTCCTTTTATGTACACTGAACGACGTTTAGTCTTTGGACGCAACGTCAAGCCGAACCTTTCCGAAGCTATTGCTATCTCTCGCTGCCCTCGCCCCTCAAATTTTATAGTTGGCGGTATACTATCTGCAATTGTAATATAATATAACAAAAACAACAATATTCGGTAGTATCGTATATAGAAACAAAAATAAAATAATTTAATTATTATTACCTATTATAATTCTGCACAGTTGTTACACGTATTTATTTGAATTTCCCATCGTTTAATGCCGATCCTTACCAGCAGCGTTTGGAATAAAGTTAATTTTTTTTTGGAACATTATGTATCCGTTTAGAATTACGAGCGGTGTATTTAGTTTACTGTTGTGCTATTATTATTATATAGTGTTGTGTATAATGGTATAGTATGAAGAGATGAGATTAACTACTGACAATTAATGTAGATTTAGTGACGCTGTTTCGCGCTGCTTATTCAACAGTTTTGCGAGATCGATCAAATGTAGCTTTAGTTACTAGAATAAAAAAAATCACAATTTTAGATATTAAAAAGAAAAAAGATTTGGCGATAGGCCTTCTAATCACTCCAAGTATGTTATTTCAGATTAAAACAAAATTAAATAAAGGTTTCCAGTATTCTGAGTGTTCTTAACAAAGCACTCCTATCCATTTTTTATGAAAGTTGTCATTGTCATTTATGAGATATTAGATGAACTTTGATTTCATAGCTAATCATGTTGTATGTATGTATATATTTTATTTTACTCTAGATTTCCATACAGTGAATCGTAAAATGTATTAATTTCATTGATATGCTTGTCAGTTGTAAAATAATGTTACTCTGTTAAGCTTAAGACAGTTGGCAACGGCGAATGTAAAGTAGGTCAAACCAATTATCCTAAATCCTGCATGTAAACTTGGTCTGTAAGATGTTATTTGACAAACACAAAGGGAGGTAATTTTATATTTAATATATATTTTAAAATGTCTGAAAAAAGAGTAGAGACCAAATACAAAAATGGCCCATAGTGTTAGCCACAGTTTTTCCATGTTTCCATCTCTTTAATCTCCGAGATATATTGCACACCAAGTCCTAATTAGCAACTAATTATCCAACTCATCCTTCACTATACACTTTCGTAGAAGGATTGAAAGAATTTAAAATTATCGTATATGTAAAAATTCAATTGACAGCACTAACAAAATGTGCAACTCCTAGGCTTTTACATATATCACAAATTTCTTTTTATAGGCGTGTTGAACAAAGTTCGGAGATCGCTTCAGCAAAGTACCATATATAACAATTTATACATTTATAACAATTTTCATAACCAATCAAAGTTAACCGTCCCGACTACACGACCGCGCTGCCGGAAACTTTATTTATTTTGACAACGCTTGTGTGATCCATAATAAAGAAATATATGACGTGTATAAATGTGTTCCTCGAGGAAATTCGGTGGAACAACTTGGTAGTAAAGACTACGCTCTTTCGAAGTTTCAAAAGGAAAAATTGTATTTCTCCAGCCATAATCTATTCAATATACATGAAGAACCTCATAGAATGTGGCTGGACAACTTCACAATCGATTATTGTCTTAAAATATTTTGCAGTGGAACTGATTTTGAACCAGTAATGGCCCAAAGGTCTATATCTACTATAAAAATGTCCATCTAAGAATATATCTGTTGTCTTTACCCGGTAGCATATTTACTTTAATTTCTTCTTCAAAGAGTAAATTGCTTGTTTCCAAGGACGTATCGTAGCCTTTAATCGTAGTTGCCAGTGCATTTATTCATTAGTCTTTCTAACTAATTAGAACATTTGTCTGCCATGGACTTCTGTTTTTCGCCCTCCCCTCTGCTCCCAATACACACAAAAATAATGATGATGTATAATATAAATCGATAATTATTGTGAACAACTTTCTTTAATAAATGACATGTGCCGTAAATAAATTGAGTTTTATTCCATCAAGTTACGTTAAATAGCAGTTATGGTATGTTTGTTAACATTTTAATGTGAAATTTTCAAATACATTGGGTGTTCTTGTTTCATTTTGTCTGACTATTGATAATTTAAAATAATTTCACTTAAGATAGTCAGTAATTGCCACAAAATATGTTTATAATTTGTATTTAAATTTATTTTATTATAACAAAACTTGTTAGTATTAAGTCACTAGGTTTCACAGAATACATCAGAAAATGCCTAGAAACAGCAACCAAAAAAATGAGGAACAGTACCCGGTTATGTCGCTGCTAAACGCCAGGTATGTGTTTTTCGGCGCTAGAAGGTGCCAAGAAATGTCTAGATTGTCGTTTTGAAATGTTGTGGCATTAACTGAGAGGCAACAGCGATACAGGATAGAGTTAAAATACTCTAGGAACCTCGCTGATGACGCTGGGTACGCAGAAACATGTCCTTGGGTAGTATTTTTTCTCTCCTTGTGTTGCAACCAATACCATGAAGAAGCTATTTTAGCATTATTTTTTTTTGTTATTGAGTTGCTTTATTTGCACTATCATAGTTCCTTCTTGCATATTTGATGGGAACCAATTCCGATAATAAATGCCATCAACCACGACATGTATGGTTAAAGATAGAAATTTTGTAAAGCTGAGACATAAGCCCTCCAAACCTTACCACGTTTTCAACATTAATCATAAAATTCTGTATGGTCTTTCAATTGTTTTAATATTTTATTATTAAATTAGAAATTTTTAGAAAAAAAATGTAAGTAATTTTAACTACAACTTGTATATGAGTATTTCACTATATATTCTACATTTACCTTTTTCAATGAATGAACATTAGAAATACTACTTCAACTACTTCCACTGAAGAAGGAAGAGAGAATTTGAAATTCCTAAATTACTAATCACATCGTGCGTGTAAAGGTTCG
Organism: Marronus borbonicus; assembly: GCA_902655005.2. NCBI lineage: Eukaryota > Metazoa > Arthropoda > Insecta > Coleoptera > Scarabaeidae > Marronus > Marronus borbonicus. Next base: position 6,858,982 of record LR737395.1, read on the forward strand.
TTTAGTTCTAGGGTGATTTAATGAAATATTTGATGTTAGTACATTATCTGAAACCACAAATTTATTACACCCTTTTAAATTCTCTAGGAGTAGTAGTTTTATTGCACAATCATCGTTATCCCAGCTCCTCTTTCAAGAAGAGTAACGATCCTCTTTTTACAGACGCTTTATAGAGTAGACTGGATGCTGTTGAAAGGCAAGAGCGAAATGATAAACGTACCATTTGTGAGTTAATTACGTTTTAAATACACGTGTGAATTTTAAATTGTGAAATATTCGTTAATTAGTAACCGACGGTTAGTTCCTGTAAAGCCGAGTATAAATTATAGATTGGCCGAAACGAAATTCTGACAGAAATAATATTAAATTTAAATGAGTACAGGTATAAATTGTAACATTTATTGCCTTCAGTTTTGGCTGAAATTAAATAGTAACATAATTATGAAACTGTAATCGTTGTATTGTGTGTGTAATACAAGCGGAAGTTTAAAAATAATGGCATTGCGTAATACAAAAATAGCTTGCTAAAATTAGAAAGTATTTCAGAATTTCTGAAAAACAAACGTTGCTTACGAAAACTTGATTTAATTCCTTTTGTAATATTTCATTCCCTGCTTACTAAATTTGACGAAGTTTTTAACACTGTTTCAAACTCATTATACATTCCTTCATAATTCTTTTGCATCTGCTGTGTACTCCTACATTAAAAAAGTTACCGCGTCTTCTACATTAATCATGATCATATCTTGTCGGCGGGTTATCCATAATGTAATATCTTTGGATTTGTAGATATCTTAAGTGTCAGCGCTAAAAGTTCTTGTTGTAGACTTTAAAATAACTTATTAAATACTACATTCACAATCTAGACGTGAGGAAAATGAAGATCCTTTCCCCGTTTGAAAACTATTTACAACAAAACGGTATATTCTAAAAATGCGCTGTAAAATATTCACTGGAAATTATGAAATAAATTAATTAGATTTAAAGCAATTTGTTTACCGAAGAAATGCTAATATAGGCGAATTTTATTTTCATCTTTTATAAACATTTCTGCACCAACTATAAATTTCTTCTACTTCTCGTTTTCAAGTAATTACGTCCATCGAATCTCTTTAATGACGACTCCCATTTTTTTTTATTTTGATAGATCATTTAATTGCGTAAGAGCTGCCATCAATAACATTTGAATACGTCACATAACAAAACTTTCGTCATTTAAACTGTGTGAATTTGAATCATTTCTTACTTAATTCTCATCCACACTAAACAAGATACAAAGTTTCACATCTCTATTAATTTTCTTAGAAACGTATTTCGCATGCTCAGTTTCTCAAAATTTTTTCGATTGCACTCACTGGGGATTGACCGATATTTCTATCAAATATGTCTGGGATGAAACCGCGTTGTTGTAGGTTCTGCCGACGTTTTGTCCTCACTCATATGGGATATTTTCAGGGTTGTTACTGCACACTGACTATTTTTTTAACATTTGACTTAAAGATCATTTTATTTTTTGAAGAGTGTTTATGCTTTTTGTTGTTAATAAAATTTGATTTCCACTTTTTAAATGTCAAAAATTTTGTTATATGCGGTATTAAAATGTTGATGGTATAACTTAGCAATTAAATGATCTACTAAAATAACAAAATCGAGACTCGTTTAAAAAAATATCGAGGTCGTCATTACTTGAAAACAAGAAGTGTCGTTTAAAAAAAAAATTACCAGTCCCAGAATTTCTTCGAAAAACAAATTGCTTCGAATTTAATGAATTTATTCCATAGTTTTGTCACGTATAGTGTGTATTCAAATTAAATATAAACCGAAGTTCTTTGTGAAACGTGTGAAATAATATAATAGTAATACAGTCTCAAATATGAATTAATAATTATTTGGAATTATGCACGGCTAGATACGAGTAGTTTCGGTTGCATAAACGATCGAAGTTTTGTGGAGCTTTCATTCCCATTTAATTTCAAATATATAGATATAGTCAACTAAGTTGGCTCATTTGGATATTCTAAAATGACTACTCTGTATATCACAGAACATACTATTGGAAATGATCTTTGTGACTTTGTCACTTACAAATATGTATTACATATAATATTTATTGTAATAAAACTTGGTTGCGTGTGTATTTCTAAATAATGTGAGAATTATAGAGGATATGTATAGGGAAGAATCATCAGCGTTTGTTGCGTAATCAAACATTATTATAACACAGTTTATGTCTTGTATAATAGCGTCCGTTATGTAAATAAAACATTTATGAAACAGGTTAAACCTAGTGCTATAGCATAGGTTCTGTAGGTATCACAACTCTTCGAAATATTAAATAAAGTATTGGGATCTTCCTAGTGTTAAATCTGAAATGGACATGAAGTATTTTTCTTTTCCAAATTCCAACATTTTTCCTTCTTTTTTCTTATGACTTATAAGAACACAATACATGTATGCATTATTTACAATTATGCGATTGAATTAAGTTTTGCATTTTCTTTTTCAATATCAAGTTGGGTTTTGGTTTCCGATTTTCATGAATTTGGTTATTAAAAATATCTTAATGTCGATGGAGTTGTAAGAAAAGACGACGATGATCTACACATCTTGGTATAGCTGTCACATACTTCAGCCTCTTCTCAGTTTTTGTACATTGGTTGTAATGGTGGCGGCTTCTTTTGAGATTAATTTTCCTTCGCATCCTGTTCCTTCGACTCCACGTCCACGATATCACCAATTGTAATAACTCTGATTTTCGGGAACGGACCCTCCGACTCGACAACTCTTCTCACTAGCGGGTTCTCCATTTCTTGCAGCCGACTTTATGTGGGAGTTTGAGGCTGCGCACCATTAGTAGTAGTAGTCAGTGTAAACGACAAGATTGACCGTACAGCTTACTGGCACATCAGTTACTTATCACCGCTTCTTTGCACATCACCTATATATAGCAAGAACAAATTCTGATAGGGTACACAGAGGAGATATCGAGATATGTAGATCAATTGAGAACTCTTCCCGAAAATCGAATTGCTTATCTGCAATGGGATAGAGATCGAGCAAATTTAGTTTGGTTTTGTAGTGGGCAAGTGTGGCACGCTTAGTAATTTTCGGAAGTGACAACGACAAGATTTGGGGGGTAATTCTGCGGATGGAGGGCATTTTTAGCGGACTTACGCATAGTAATAAAGAAGGAAAGAGGGAACGTTCCAAAATGAAATACAGTGTTGCTGACACCGCAAAGTTAATTTCTCAAAATCGTTTTGATATGTATTAAGATATTTGCATTCCATCGTTGAATGCCATTTAACACTCAATAAATGACTGAGATTTGACTGTGACAAAGAATTAACTGTTACAAACATTATCTAAATGAAAATATCACATGCAATAATACACTCTCTTATGTGGTTTTAAAATGCTAATACGCGCTTTCGGAAAAATAACGATTTTTGTAAATGTCGACTTAAAAAAAAAAACCTGATAACTCTGAGACTCTAAGCTCTAGGACAACAATACTTCATTATATATTGCTTCAGGATTTAACAAGGATATGTTTCCCTTAAAAAATACAACTTTTTTAGGTTTCAATATAATTTTAACACTACAGTGAATACATCGGTAAATGCTATTAACAATTTAATACGTATCTGGGCCTATTAGGCCTAACATATTCACTGTAGGATTAAAACGTGCCTGCATGCTGCAAACCTCATAACGAGAAAAATACCGTTTTGAAAAATCTCATTTCACAAAGACAGAATCTTCCGAGCCCGCAGAAGTGACTGGCTCTGTATAACAATGAATTACTTCTTCTTTATCCAAGGCTAACAGAAATGATGCAAGAATTTCGACGCATAAAGATAGGTATGATACCACAATCGTGTATACTAGCACGGATAAGATAACATGGATATTAGTTTCCTTTAAAATATTTCTTAAAATATAATAAGCCAGATATGATCTCCTTCAGTGGATACTCAGATAGCTAGTGAAGCATGGCGTAAGAGTCATCGAATTTAATTTGCTCTCTAAGTATATAAATGTATAAAAAAGAATTTCATAATTATTAAGGAACAAGCAGTTATTCTACGTAGGGCACGACTCTCCTCAGAAGCGTAAACTTTTTGATACTCTTATTTTATCGAGAAAATAATTGCGCAAGGAAATTATTAATCATCTGAGTTCACAGGTGTTGTGATAGAAATCAATTAATTAAAAATAACGGTGTAATTTTTTTATAACTTTTACTTACGTGGACGTAGGATGTGGAACGGCAAGTTTACATACCATATAAGAGCTTCTAAATATAGAACATTTTCTTATTACAAAACCAGATGGGATATAAATACAATATTCCTGACAGTGTACATTAAACCTGTCATTACTGTCAAGGAAGTAAATAAAAAAGTTGACAAAAATTTTATAATATACGCAGGGGTTACGTTTTTGTGTATATGTAAGCAATTAATCACATTCACTTAAATCTATAACCAGCAGCTATATAACAACCGTTTTTTTAACGACAGAGGATGTTCTAAAGTGTTTTATTTTCTATCTTATTATCACAATTATATTTTAATTAATCTTATAACAATAATAGCGTATACAATGTGCAGTTGTCAATGTAAAGTAAAACATACAAGAAATAAAATAATACTAACAATACAATATAAAACAAACAGGAGCAAAAACATAGAGGATAAACAAACAGTTGGACTATATTGTTAGATAAGGAGGAACTCCTCTATATCATAAAACTCAATGAGCACTTCATTCGATTTAATTTAATTTATCCGACAACTTATTGTAGAGTTTACATCCCCAGTAATCAATCAGGTTTTGGGAGCGTGTTAAGCGGTGGTATGGAACCCTGCGTTCTTGTGGGGGCTAACATGCGTCGTTATTTTGATGTACAGAATTTACAACGGACATAATGAATGGATGATTCTGACTTGAAAATTGTTCAAATCTAGAATTTTGAGTTATTTTTTCTCAGTTTAGATTTAATAAAAAGAAAATCAAAATTTGCCATTACATTACAGTTTTGTGATATTTTAACCAATTTCGTATACCAGGTATTGGTATGATTCAACTTTATCATGCTTTTACGCATAAAAGAAAAATTTCTAATTTCCACAATTTATAGTATTTAAAAGTAGAAACAGTATTTTTCGAACTTATTATTGCATATGAAAGTTAGGAGTGACAATATTCATTATATTTGTGTACATTTATATATTAATGTGCATGGCTATTTGAACATGCTGAACTTCATATAGGAGGCATTATCAAAGACATTAAAGATTTTGTAATCCTGAGAAAATAATATGAAAGCTTTATACTTTTTGTTTAAGAAATCTCTTAAAGCTCATAAAAATAAAGTTTTATTTCAAATTTTTGATCAGTTGTGAAGTAAAATCAATTATTCCACATGCAGTTGAAATTTGTTCTTAGCGTTACCGTTATCTGACATTAATGTTTTAATTCTTTGACAAATTGCAAAATTAGAAGTTCGAAGCAATAAATTATATCTACGTATAATCGGAACTATAAACACCGAGACAAGGTATTTTTTGTTGCAATGTTATATGTTTTGTATTGCTACAAATTAACACAGTTGCTTTATTTGGGGCGTTCGGAAACGCGTCTCCACACATTACGATAAGATTTTGTCGACGTTTGTGTCGATTTAAAAATTCCTTAAAACCATGTAGGCAACAGATTTTATTATAATGTAGAAACATTTTGCTTGTGTTTTTATAGGTCACTCGATGATGATCCAGTTTCCTATAAAAATATAAGTTGTTTCTGAAAATGAATTGAAAGCTTTTCGGGAAAAAAGGTATAAGATAATTTTGCGGAATCAAAAGATGCAAAAAATTATTGAAGAAATGCGTTATTCTTAGTTTAACAATAACAAAACTATCACAAAACCTACGAATTAATTTTTTTCACAATTATTTTATCGCTGTTCTAAAAAAGTTAAACTTACAAGAAATGCTCCCCAGGTATGAAATTCAGAATCGGATGAAACTTGGTAGATGTTCAGATATACAAGGATTTTTTTTGTCGGCGGAAATTTACACTGAAACACCGCTCCAAAAATTGGTGAATTTTTAATTATCTCGAAATAATTCTTAAATGGTAAGAGTTAGAGGTGATATTTAAACGTAAGATTCACTTGACATCAGAAGTTCCTTCATAACGTGGTACTGCGGAATATACAGAGTGCTACACTTAATCGCAACACTTGTGCAATGGGCATATTTGTAATAATATAAGAAAATGTTTTACCATAAAGAGGTACTTTTTGAGTGCACCCCGTGCTTTGTTTGGTATTACTTACATCTGTCACACTCTGGTAAACAACACATAAGTATCGACAACCTCCGCACCGCACAAGTTTGATTAATTATGTAATAATTAATCCGGGACGGCCGTTTCGAGGACACAAATGGCCCTCATCATCAACCGGTAGCCGATTCGGTTACCGGCTCGGTTTTCTGTTTTATTAAGAAATATCCTAAAAAAAATGTGTATTATTACAAGTTCCAAATTTATATCTCAATTTATATTGAATTAATATTCCAGAGCTTATTTAGGTTTTAACTTTGGTTTAATACTTTCAGAGAAATACCAATCCAAACGGTAAGTTTGAAAAACTACATTATATACGCGCTAGAAGCGTGACTATTACAGTTTCTCAAAGGAGGCTATCATTTTAACGTATACCAACGTATTCTAAAACTGCCACGGATAGAGTCTTGCGGTACGCCGTTAAAATTACATCGATAGTAAAATCTTAATAAACGTAGGAGTTCTTCTTTTACTCCATAATGCAGCTTACTTAGTAATATTTCGTGACTGAGTCAAATGCCTTCGTCAAGTCTAGCATATTTTTCACAAAACACATGCCTGCATCGAAAGCGCACCAATTGCACTGTACCCGGTGTTGTTGATGTAATCCCTTACATCGCTGGTTCTAAAATAGACACGGTACAGGAGGGTTGCTCCACATAATCTGGGCAGGCACGCGACAGTTTTTCAAGCAAAAGCATTTGCTGTTGGTATGGATATCAAAATACTCTTGAGTAGAGATGCCAAGCACACATTGTTCACAATTTCTTTGACAGTCAAGCTGCACTACGAGTTTTCATAGCTGTCTGGAGCAATAACCTTAGTGTTTCGATGCTAGTTAAGAAGAGAGTTTGTTAGTGTAGTACAGATACCTTTAGTCATTACCACCTTAACACATCTATTGTAACAAAATCCCTTGTTAAAATAGTTGGAGGCTTTTGGAGAACCTTAGTACTACTTTACGATCTCCTTTCAATTTAGTAGGTGTGAGTAATGGCTTACTGAAATAGCGGTGCCTTGTACGACTAATGGCAACACATTTACATGTGTTCTGCCGTCTCCAGTTCTTCTTGGCATAGACGACAGATTTGATCTTCAGCTTTCCCTAGTTTGAATAAGTAATATTTGAGGGCTACATGACCTGCCAAAAATCCTGCCAGTAATCTAAGGTTCCTGCTTGGTTGCTAAAGTTGCTGTACTATAGCACTATTTTCGCTGTCTTTGGCGACAGAATTCCCATGTCTTAATTGCTAGTCTTATGTGGTTGTTTTGAAGTCTACGACAGGGATTAGGACCTATGAATGGCATGCTCGTTGCGTCCTTTGCCAGCTAATCTGCTTTTTTATTTCCTGCGAACTCTTGATGACTTGGGACCCACCGTAACGGGTTGCTCTAGACTGTGTATACATTCATGTATCCGGCCAAATTCATATGTATATGTATATACCTTAGACTTCCTAATAGGGCATTATATGCTCAGAAAGCAGGTGAACAACCGAGACCTGACAAAGGAAAGAGCATGTAAGTGGGCTCGAAATTTCTAAAAGTCGAAACTTTTCTATAATTCGAGAGATCTGTTTTTGTTTATAATGTTTTAATGTTCATTGATCTTACGCAGGATAAGAACCACATAAATATTCACGTGTAATATACTGCATTCCCTCTCTTACGGCTTTCGATGCTAATCGTTAAATGCTGAATTAATAATGTTCCCGAGGTCTATGGGGTAGTATGACAACCACAAAAGTTGTAGGTGCACTTCACATCTCATAAAATATTTAGTAAATTAGAAAAGTCACAATGGAATTCAGCGAATTTCTGAAACATACGTTATACTCCGAATCTACGACAAATTTTGTGTGATGCGGAGTATTCCGATAGCTTTTGTGTTTACCAAAAGCTTAATTGATCTTTTGAAAACCATTTCTTGTTACTCTACAACTGGTTGGTTTATGCATAACATCGTTGTTTTTTTCAGTTTTATTTCTATATATAAATTGATTATTGTTATTGTATATCCTTTGCTTCCGTCAAGAACAAAGCATTAAAAAAAATCAAAAGATCTTATACACAGAGCTGCCTTGTAGGTGTCGGAAGAGGAAAAATTTTGAATTTGTGAAAAAAATTAATGAGAAAAACATTAACCTTTTATGATTTCTGCTAATTTGTAATTCTATTGATCGTAATGCTTTTCATATCGTGTAGGTAAACTATTGTCACGCAGTATTTAATTGCTATTTATTGCAAATCTCCTAACGTATTTCGAAGAAGATGGAACTAAAGCGTAAGTGCAAATAATAGCGTTTGAAATGTTTCCATTATTCAAGTAAAGATATTAATCAATCGGATGCGAAAATCTTTACAGTCAGTACAACTAGATATAAGCACAATAATATGACTTTAATAATTAATTTATTACTATTTGCCATAATTTTCCTATTTATCGCTCAATCTGACATAGAGTCCCCATGGATCATTAATTTATTCATTAATTATCGTAAATAATAAAAAATTACAGCAGACATCTTTTGCAGGATTAAGATATTTATGTCTACATTAGTAAGTTTTAGAATAAGTGAAAACTTTTATAGCAATATTTCTTTTTCATAAATCAATAACAAAAAAAGTTCTTCCCTTGGTGACACAAGTCGGCCAAAAACACAAAAACACATAGTACAAAACACTTTCGGTTTTTTCTAATCAGATATGATAGAATACTATTACTTAGAAACCAGGGAGGTGTTTATTGAAATTTGAATCGCTTTTATTTCATCTCTTCATCCAATAAATGACAACGAGTAGGCCTTGAAAAGATATCTGTGTAAAGGAAAAAACTTAAATGTTAGCTTGTACCAAAGAATTTAGAGTATTAGAAGCAGCACAGTGTATCCACTGTACACCCGACGATTTATTGTAGTAACGTAAGCTTGTCACAATCACTCATTGTCAGTAACGCACGTTTTTCCTATAAAACTTAAGATAAGATTTAATAAGATACTTTTTCGGCGTCATAACATGTTTAGTAGGTTTAAAAAACAACACAACAGCCGGTACCGTTAATAAATTGAAATTACGACGAATTACGATTGAATACGATGAAGTTTAAAGTTTAATCCTGCTTTTTCCCTACTCATGGAGTATATGATGTAAGTGTTTTTGAGTATACTAAAGTTATGTTGAGTTCATTTTTAAATGTAAATAACAGATATGAACCGATGCTTCTATTTCTGCAAGTTCTTTGGTTTATAGGCCTCTTGAACTAATTTAGCGATAACTTAATTATTGTTAATTTTAATAAAATGGATATTTCAAAATTACTTTTAGAAATGCTGAGGAAGCTTATGTGCCAGGTTGTGATTACATATCAAACGAAAGTTGTAAACTTGTGGTCCATCAGTATTTTGATCAAAGACAACAACAAAAATTTAACAGACTATGTAAATAAGCAGCGAAATTCTAGCGAGTTAAGTTAATAGAATTTGGTTTTGTTAGAGGGAAATTTTTGCATCACATTTTTGAAAAACATAGAGGGGCATTTCGTCAAAGAAGAAGGAAATAACATAAATCAAAAATGGCAACGATTTCGATGGTCGTCTTAGAGACGCTAATTGATATCCAAATTTTTTCGATGTATTGCCTAAAACACCGAAGGATACTAAATCGAATAAAACCTGAATGACCTCTGTACCGTGTAAAGTGTTTAAGGTATTGGCCGTTAAAGAAACAGCAAAATTTCGCAAAAATTTCAAATTATTTCAATTGCCCCAAAAACTAGGATAGACAGGAGTAAGAAACTTTGATGAAAGTTGACATGAATTGAAGAGGGAGATCGAGAAACGTAAATAATATACAGGATGTTCCGTTAAAAAGACCACTTGTATCATTTGTTGCGGAAACTTAGCACCACATACAGGACCTGGTTCGTTAAACGTTTATTATGTTCTACTATTTACCTATTTTTTATTTGATATATCGTACAATTTTACATACATTTTTGAATTCTCCGTCCGTAAACAGCAATCGCGGTGTTAATATGGATAGATAGATTATAACGTTTATTTACCAGTGATATATTCATATATGGTACAAGCTATTCCATTAAAAGAAATTCTTTTATTTTTAATGGATATATTTAATTCTTTTTATTTGAAAATATGACAGATCACTTCTCATTTTTGAACACTCTGTATGCTAGATAGTGATGTACCTCACACCGTTTGACAAATTATTATCTGGTTTAACAACAAACCGAATTTGGAGCTTTCACCTTAATTATTGACTAAGATATTAATTTTTGAATGATGTAATGAAAGTTACTAAAAAAACAAAAACATTTAAATAACTCAAAACCAATAACATTTAGCTGTTGGAAAGTCTAATGAAAAATAATGTGTTATAGACGGAGAATTTAGGAAAGTATGATAAATTATATGATTCCATTTAAAATAACAAAGTTGATGTCGATTTCTAGTAAATAAGAAGTGACGTTTTCATAAAAATATTTTACCTTGATAGATGCGATTGAACAGATAATAGCCCCAGAATATCAAATATAGGCCATCATAAACTTTTAATTAACCAATTACATAGAATATACTGTATACTGGTATATAATTTTGTGATCTGCAGCGCTTGTTTCGAATATTTTTTTTATTTGAAAATCTTTTCTTAAAATTACTTAGGGTACGAATTATTTTTCATTCACACACTACCGAAGTGAACACGCTGTATGTAGCAAACTGAAATATCAGCAACACTTTCTCCAATTTGAAAGTCTTGAATACATTTCCGTAGGCACGAAGGGGATGAATTTTAATTTGATGTATCCACCTCAAAATGTTTCCCTCAATATTACAGTTGACGCATGTCGGAATTTGTCCAAAGCTGGTGCTATCAAAAGTAAGCTCGAATATTACATTTTATTTGAGAGTAGATGTGCGTGTGCGAATAACTAAAATCCAGGAGGTCTGAATAAGTGAGAGCTTAAAGCGCGGATGGCAAATATCATCGATCGATAGTGGAAATTTATCGCTACAATCCATAGCAGTATCGAGCAGAACAACTTGGCAGTGTGAATGAAAATTACATTTAGTAAAATGCTTTCGTCATTCGTGCCGAAACTTTCCATAAAACGTCAGTCTGTTTTATAGCATTGGCAATTGAAGACGATAAAGAAGAGATACAACTCCTGTTATCATTTATTTTTTATTTCTGTAGCACTGTCTATTGATTCTTTTTGAGCGACAAAAGCATAAATATAAATCTACAATAAAGAAAAAATTCTTAAATATTAAAAAATTGAAAAACAAATACAACATTTTGTGATATTTTCGACCAAATAAAAGAAGATGATGAAGATAGATAAGCTAGCTCCTGTGAAATATTTTCGTAATGTATTATATACAATTGAAACAATGATGAGAACAAATTTAAGCTTGTTTAAATAAAAAAATTGTTAATAGATATAAAACATTTTAAAATCTTCGGTATCTTCAATGCTTTTGAATTGCACACATAGATTTAAATGGTTCCTTTTAACATAAAAATTATAGAAAGGGGCGTTTCATTGCCGTACCTATTGCACCACTAGTCTCCTAGTAAGTTGAAATAGCTCGTCTAATAAATAAAATAAATTCCAAAACCCATCGATGAATTTCTAAATATACTAGGAGGATCAATTTCTAACTA
>LR737395.1:6871036-6975084 GCA_902655005.2 Marronus borbonicus
ATACATCTGAAGCGGTTTCCGTGCAGTGTAAATTTGTATTTTGGCGTAATGGCAGCGACTAATGCAGCTGACGTATTGAACATGCTACCACATATCATTTCTTAAAGAAACTAAGTTATATGATGCTTTGAAAGATATGATGAAAGTTTCTTAACAACTATGAACGACCTCCAGATGTATTTGGTTTTACACTCTGGAAATAGCTTATTAGAACTTTTTCTAATACAGCGGTTGTTATGTACTATGGCGTAGATTTGCATCAAGGAAATGGGTATTGTTAAGCGGCAATCGTTAACCCACGATCAATTTTCTTCCTCACGATTTTTCGACGGTTTCAAATACTCATGGTATAAGACTGGATACCCGGATGAAGGATGAGTCCTTTGAAAAAACCGATAGAGTTTTGTTTTGAAAAAGATACGGAATCTACATCCTCGTGTATTGTTTGTAAAAAAGCTGCTATTGTGCATATAACGACGTCGTTTAAAGTCGTCTAAACTTTCCAAGCTGGAACGGTAAATTAACTTTCCATATATTTTTTAGGTGTAAACGTAGGTAATTAAAATCTACATCCATTATTTATTCTTAGTATAGAATAGCTAAGGAACAAAAGTCATTTTATATTTTAAGGCACTTTATTTTCTCTAAAAGTTAAGGTGAGTATGCTAATTCCGTCAAAAATATTCTTGACAGTGCCGTGAATTCTTAAGACTTTTTTATTAGGAAATCCTCCGAGAAAATGTTTTTTAATTTAAGTTTCGCTGTGAACTGAAAGCTCGTGTAATATAATGCTACAAATGCCTACCTACAAGCGAAAACAATTTCCTGGTGTATTTTTAGGATTCCCCAGAAGTGTATAAAATAATTCTGATGAAGTTAAAAAATCTGTCTTATAGAATACTTTATTAAGAGCCCTGCCGCTGGAACGGCAGCAGTAACAAACTTAAACTGCGTAATGCTGCACATTGCGAAAGACCCAAACTGAGTTCCCGCCTAGCGCAGTAAATTTGTTGAGTGAGTCAGTCTCTTGCGAGACGTGGAAGAATAGTAACGTACATCGAGCGCTTGCGGTCATTGTTAACCCGTGTTCAACTCGGCACTATAAGCAATAATACCGAAAACTTCGTTAATGTGGATGGAATGAGTTAAAGCGGTGTCGAACAAGGACAAGTGTTCTGATATGTGGCGTTACTGCATTCTATTTCTATTTCTTTTCGCGGTCCACGGACAGCGAAAGAATTATAACAATTTTCCATGTCCGGCGAAATGCATGTGCAATCTCCGTACCGTGCGTTGTATGCAAAAGGATCTGGCCGAAATACCTAAAGTTCCCCCACACATCTCACTATTGTAAGTAAAAGTTTCTTGTCGTTGAATAAATGTTATATTGTCATCTTGAACGCGTTTAAAGTTAGTTTATGTTCAGATGCAAACATTCACGACGCTTTTATGAATCTAAACAAAACAAACTTTCTGAAAATAAATAAAATATACACCTGAAACCTTTATGTGGTTTATATCATTTCCAAAAATTTATATATTAAATTACATATGTAGCATGTTCCCAAAATAACACTAACATCTTCATAAAGATATTTTTTCATATCATACCGAAAGCAGAAAAGCTTCTTCTAGTTTACTGCACTTAGTAAAAAAGAATCAAATGGACAGCGTTTTACATTTCGCAATTCAAGTGGTAAATATTCTAATCGAATGAGAAAAGTAATTTGGCCAACAATTTATAAACTACGCAACGCTGTGAGGAAAACGGTTGAAAGAGTTCTCTATTTTAAACTATACGTATGTATTTTATAGGAGTTATGCTTGTTAATTTGTAAACATTTCTCTTGAGTAGAACAAAATATTCTTTTCTTTTTATATATTTGAAGTTATATGCGCCAAATAAACTATTTTTACAAGCCTAGCCACGTTAATACATATTAAATACAAATGTACCCCAGGGAATACAACTCGAGATAACTCACTAGGACAAACAGCAATTTATTGTATAAATAATCTTTATTTACAAACTTGCAAATGACAATACAAAAAAATCAAAAGAATGAATCTTTTCAATACTAAAAATTGTATTTTTGTAATATTTTAGCATAACTCAATAGAAATCGAATAAGAGGAAAAATTAGAAAATTTAATAAAAAAATTAATGTCTGGGATACAATTGTACCCCGCCCTGTTTTGACATGGCACTGTTCAAATTAAATTTTACGGTAGGTTAAGCAAAAAAGCTAGATACTTGGAGGCGTTTCTGAGTAGCAAGCAATATAATCCTTAGAACGTTTTTTTCGGCAATATATAATATAAAGAGGAACCTGTACATTACTTCTATAAAAAGGTATATTGTACATTCTCATTTCAAAATTTAATTAGTTTGTTACTCAGCTTTTTCGGAAAAAATATTCAGAACAATGCCATAATCTTTATATTATATTATATTTACTTGCTTAAGAAACAACGGTCAGGAGCATTCGGCGGATTTAATTACAATGTCATAAGCACCATCTTGCACTCCTTCGAGGCAAATAAATGATGACGGATTCTATCTGGACACCTTAATAAATTCTGCTTTAACTTTTCTTTAATTCTTACAGTTTAGATGTGTAATACTTTGTTTTGTTTTTATTTCCGTTATTTTTTGTTAGCGTCACTTTGTAAATTATATTAATCCGGTAGTACATAAGCATCATATAAAACATCGAACATGGAATTTAAATACGTAATAAAACCCTGACACTCAAAATTACATCATTTATTGATTAAGTTCTGCAAATGTAGATGGATTAGAAGTCAGATGCTATAATGATATACACAATGTTCAATACCTTAACGATATGATAGTATTATTTTTTATTTTAAAATTTAATAATTTTTCGAATTTCGGATGACAATTTTATAATAATTCGAACAATACTTTATTTAATAATCTACAATAAATTCAACCAAATATTAAACATACAACCACCAAGTGCTTGGTTACACTGTTGCTATTTATAGATCAGAAATAATGATAGCAACAACTGTGGGGTAATGGCAAACAACATAAAAGTGTCGGCACAGCTGTTTCGAGGATACGTCGATGGGGAAGAAATTCTAACTCTAATATGCCTGTTCTACTTATATAGAACAGGTATGTTAGAATTACTGTTTTTTCTTACATCATTCAGTCTTTGAAAATGGGGATCTACCTATGCTTGAAACAGCTGTCCCGGATTAACTAATTAAACTTGTGCGGTGCGGAGTGTATGAATACTTTTATATTGTTTGTTATAGATAAGAGTATAAAACTGATAGTAAAAGCTCCTTTTATAATAAGCAACATATTACTTAATATATACAGGACGCTTCTATTCGTGACACCAAGGTTTCAATTTCACTACAGGTGGACGACACCTCATTAACAAGTATAGTTCATTATCAGAAGAGCCTATACGTTGATTGTTGATTTGATCACAGGCCTCCGTTGATTTAGCCAAGTAGAAAGGTGGCGTACACGTATTCTTTGACAACATTTTTCCCTAATAAATCAAGTGTAATTTTTTTCCCTTTTTGAGATTAGGGTTCTTTTGAATTGATCTGATTTTTAACGTGATTTTGATAATTTCTTATTAAGTTTTTTTTTTTAATGAACAAACCTAATCAATACATTCATTTCTTAACACCTTACGATTTCAACTAATTGACTGTTAAGGGTGTTCTTGGTTACACTGTTGCAGGTTATTAATAAAAATACTTGATTCAGTATTAATACGGTAAATATTAAAAGTCTATGGAAAATTTCCTATAAAACAATGTGAAATCAAAAAACAATAAGAAAATATTGATGTCTACATTGAAACAAAATCCGGATATTGGTCACACAGGAATTGAAACTAATGGCACTGTAGACAAACTAGCGAAAGAAGGTCCCAATAGAGGGGTATATTATAGACCCGTACTTGACAATGAAAAGTTATTACAAACAGCTAAGCAACTATTTTTTACCTACTGGTCATCTACGTATAAGACCAAAATGACTCAATATGCTTGTATATATCCCAATGAGGAAAACAAGTACTGGTACACAGACTCCACCATTTTCAGATTCTCTCATGCTACATTAGCTAGAATGAAATTCGGCCGTGGCTAGCTTTCTGCACATGTGCACAGGCTGGGTCTGGTTGAATCAGCGAGATGCCCTCGCGGCTGCCAAGCATTTGATCTTAATCATATTCTCTTGGTGTGGGCAACTCACAATAGTACAATTGGGTAGGAAAAGGGGTATAAGTCGAGAAAAAGCAAAATGGAGTTGAGTTTTCTACAAAACTTACAAAGTCATCCTATACCTTTGAGAAAAGGGATATAAATCAAAGCGCTAAATGCTAAATTATATTATTATTATTATTATTATTATTATATTAGTCGAGCTATGGCACAGATGTCTTCAGTTACTGTGAGCTTAATAGATCTATTGTAACCAAATGCTCTTGCGTATGTTAGAATAGTTGGAGGCTCTTAACTAACCTTAGTACTACTCCAGGATCTCATTCCTTCGTTTCAGTAGATGCATGACATCTCCTACTGAAATGTTGGTGTCGTGTGCAACTGATGACAAAATATTTCCGCTCTTCCCAAAACTTCTTTGCATAAATCCTCAGCTTTTTCTAGTTTAAATAAGTGATATTTTAAGACTATATGATCTCAAAAATCCTGCCAGTAATCCAAGGTCCCCTTTGCTGAACGGTCGCGTATTTGTATTGTCTTGGGCGAGACTGGTATTAGTGCTTTCGCTTATTTTGGTTCTGGAACACTTTCCCAGTACCAGGCACCCACATCTTTATTGCTTGTTTTATGCACCGGTTTGAAATAGAAATTTCTGCTTGATATATGTTCGTGTGAATTCCTGAAGGCATTTTTAGATGAAAGTTGGGCCCATTAATGCTTATACCTATTTTAATACCTTTTAATTTCGCGCCATATGTATACTATGCCACGGTGCCTTTTCTGCAGTGTAACCGGATGCCCACACAGTGTGGCTTTCAATGATTATCTAAGGCTGATCAAAATTGTATTGTAAGGAGATCGTGTCCTTTGCAGTGTGAGTCAGATAATTTACTACCATCTAACATCGCCAGATATTTCACTGTGCAAATACAAATACCTTTAGTACAAGCGGGCGTTGTTATTCTTAACTGTTATTTCCTATAACCTTTATTTTTGACATACTCCTTACATTAGAATATACAACAAACTCTTCTCAATTCCTAACTGCGAATCTCCAAGAGAGCAGGTAGGTATCACAAGTTGTTTAAAAACAAAAATAGAAAAAACTCATTGGTGGATAATTAATATTGTGTTGAACATCGTGTTATTTGCGCTTCCTTATTTCATAATTTTAAGTTTTTATTTGTTGTTGATGAAATGGTTTGACGTTATCGTAATTTATAATGCGTCCAATTTCAGTTTTATGTTTATGAACGTTGGCATAGGAATGATAAGTTAAATGAAACGAGTTCTTTTAAAATATACTGCTCTTGCTGCAATAAAAGATTGTTGCCAATATCCCAAGAATTCAAGTTTCATTTTCTGATACTCTCTAACATTGAATTATCAGCCAAGTTTGCGTATGCGTATTTTAACATTAATTAAAGCAAACCGCATAAAAATTACACCAAAGAAGGATTTTTGTCAGCTTTGAGTTTGCAGAGTTAAATTGTGAACAGTGAAGGTAATACCGAAGTATCACGCTCTACTTATCATCATTGATTCTGCATGCGATAATGTGATGAACACAATTACACATGTGTAATTATTAGAGGCCCAACTTTATGACTGTAATTTGTTTTAAGTGCATATAATAAGTGTAGGTATTTGCCTTAATTCTTTTTGTGATCGATAAATAACAATATGACTCTTATATGAGGTAATTATCCTTTGAAGGTTGCTGTAGAAAATGCATCTAATTCCTGTGAATTACCTCACTGCGTACCTTGTATATGTTCAAGACCACTATTCTGTATACGTGATTCGCTAATTATAATATGTGGTATGCTACTCACGTACACCATCTACTATACGCTAAAAATGCTATTTACTTTTATGATTTTATATACAAGGAAGCTTAACTGGTATTTTATTATTAACATTTGCTCACCGTATTATAAACATACCAATAAGTTCTGAAAATATATTATGTACAGATATATAGTCGTTTATATAGCACGTATAATGTTAATACAGGAGCTGGAATGAACCATTATCCGTTGATCTCAAATTAAACACAGTATGTAGATATACAAAATATATTTATTAAATATACAATTCCCTTATATATATATAAATTCAAATACATAAATAGCATACTATATGGATTTCATAATTCGGTTCCTTCTTTGTGTACGCATTCAAATGTATCGGAACGTTCAATGTCTAACGCTAGGGCCACCACAAGACCCTACCATGAGCGTCTGGTTGGGCGACAGCAGTAAATAGCCGATCACTACCGCAAAAAGATGCTATACAACTCACAGCTACCCAGACGCTCGCGTTATTTCGTGTGCTTATTTGATACACCACCTCTAGTATCTTGCTTCGAGCTGCTGTCCTCATGTATAACCAGAAAAATCAGAAACCAACGATAGTGCGGGTCTGAGCAAGGCAAAAGAAAAGTAACATTCAATTTATCATAAAATAGACCCAAACAAAATATTACTTTCAAATAAATAAAAATGGTTACATTTATAAAATAAAATAAAACAAAAAGTAAAATGTTAAGTTCTTAACACATATCATTACGTTTTTAGTTTCTCCATCTAAAAATAAACCAACGTAACATGGGTTTCGTATGTTTATTTCGAGAAATTTATAATTTTATCCTGAATCGTCTATATGTATACATACACATCTACTTCCTTAAAAAATTCCGAAATGCAAATACCCTCTACTGTAGATGTTTATTACGAGGTTACTTGTATCTATAGACGGTATCGGGCCCTTGAAATAAACAGAGAATGTTCAGTACTGAAATTTTGCCAAATCCAAACTTTATTCACTTATATACTATGCAATATATTTTTCCTCTGATCACTGCATAAGAAATTTATATTTTGACCATTTTTGTATAGATAGAGAGATACGTACAGTCAAAGGCGAACCTTGCATTTACCCGTCGCATCCAAGCGGTTTTCGGTTTTTGTATTATTTGGTTGCGATGGCGGCTATAAACAAAATATTGCCCTCCTTAAACTGTTGATTCACGATATGTATTTTATGAAACAAAGTTATGAAGTTAAAGATAGAGCAAGTATTCCGGAGTGCAACAGTTAGTCTGCTAAGAAAAAAAAATGGAGACTAGTTTTAGAAACTATTGTGTACAAGAGGAACGAATCTCCAATGTTGCCTGAACACATAAGATAAATAAGTATATATCTATTGTAAACAACACATAAGTATCGGTACCCTCCGCACCACACAAGTTTAATTTATTATATAGTAATATAATAATTAGTCCCGGGACGGCCGTTTCGAGGACACGAATGGTCCTCATCATCAACCGGTGACCGAATATATATATTAATATCTATTAATTGTTACAATAATTCAGCCTTTAGAAATCTTCTGAAGAAGCTGACAGGATAGTCAGCGAAACGTCAAGTAACATATTAGCTACACGACATCACCCGAAAGACATTTCTACTATGGATTACGGTCGTGAAAGCCTACACTCAAGGTTATTATTTGTATTTTTTACATAAAATTGATACTTTTATATCATTTTCGACATACATACATCATCACAACTGTGCATAGTACGATCGGCCACGTACCCTAATTAAATTATTTCGATCGCTGTATACACTGCTACCTAAAATAATTTTTTTAAAATTTATCATAACATGTAAACCATACTTATTATCTAAATCTTCTTTACCTGGGCTCGAAATTTTGAATCAACCGTTTAAGAACGTTAATATCAGTATGTTTTGTTCGGTATTGTTATGGTAACCAAGCAATACTGATGTAATACCCCAATACAGGACTTACCTTTTATTTTGAGCAGCTTTTTGAGCTCAACATTTTGAATCAACTAATTACAAATCAAGCAATACTGACTCGTCCATTCGAATGTAATATTTAAATGTAGAAGACCAAAAACCAAGAAGGTTAAAGTTATTTAATTTCCTGTATGTATACAGAAAATATGTATGGCATTTAAACAAATTCCAGTTTATTTCTAAGGCGCTCTGGTAGTATGTTTAGGCAGAGCCAAATTTGCAATTTAACTTCCTAAAAATATACGCAAAAAAGTGTTTATTGGATTTTGGACCTTTTAAAGGGTATATATACAGTGAGGCCCATTTGAAATGGAAGCACTCCTGTAAATCCTATATTTTGCATCGAAACGAAGTTTCTTTAAATACACTGTGGATTAAAAAGTCTACCTTCATACAAAATTTCAGAAGTTCATCTAAATTTTCAAGGCACATTATCATTATTTTTCGAGTTCGAAAACAGCAAAACTTTATTAGCTATTTTTCTATTAAAAATCTGACTACACTACTGAATTCAGAAGGTCGTAAAATGGTGTTCACTAAAATTTAATTCAAGTGCGTTATGTTATAAATTTGTGTTACATCTACTGACCAAGGTAGTTCAATATTTATGAAAAAGAAACAACTAAAATTTAAGTAAGTAAATCCTTATTCAAATTTACTTCAACAATTATCAAACCTAGTTACCTAGCCCGCATTTGACATAATTTATTGATTATTAGTTTGAATATCAATCATAGGCTACTTTGGATTTTATTTAAGTATTTTTTGGATAAAATAGCAATTACTAATAACAATTGAAACATTTTTGAAAATATTACTGCAATATAAGAACGTACTAAACAAAAATAAAGTGAGATTATTTAAATACTAGCGTACTTAGTAGATATTATTTATTTCTTTAAAATTTGTAATTTCGAAGACTTGTTATTATATTCCCTTTTTTAAACGATTATTTGCAATTTTGTGGAGCTTACTAATAAGTCTAGTTAGTTTTTAGCTTTATTGTAAATAAATTTTGATCTACCCTGGTCAATAAAAGTTGTTGGAAGCCGAAATACATGAGATAATGCGCGGAAAAAGGATTCTCTCATATTTTTTTTTACTCACACACATTTGAATGGAATTTATTTAATATTTCAGGATCTTCTGAATTCAATGCCTTAGTCATATTTTTAACAAAAAAAAAATTGCTAATAAATTTTTGCTATTTTCGAACTCCTCGAACTCGAAAAATAATCAAAACGTGCCTTGAAAATGTAGATGGACTTCTCAAATTTTGTGTGAAAGTAGACTTTTTGATCCGCTATGTATTCAAAAGAAATTCGATCCATTTTCGTGCAAAATGTAGGTTTTACAAGGATGCTTCCATTTCAAATGAATCACGCTGTATATATTTAAGCAATTGAGAACAAAATTATCTCGAAATCTATTAGAAAAAGATCTATTCATATTACGTTGAGTGGTTCTTAGATGGAGAAGCACGTAAAGGGTATTCATAATGGAACGCAGTATTTAAAATTATATTAAATTTCGGAGAAAATAATGGTGGTATGCTTTTAACTTCAAGTGTTAATTGTTTACATTTCGATGAAGGTCGGGTAGGTAAAACAGTAAACAATTTTGTGTAATATATTGAAATTTAGGACAATGGAAGAATATTAATATCATTATATACCACTGTTGTGCCACTTTTAACATTCATAGCAACGTGCAGCGTTCGTGACAGACTATTCACAAATTGTAGTATTGATGTAGGTTAGTGTTAAACTTTTATTAACACTTTTATTTTCTTTAGGATTTAATGGTAATGTAAATCTCGCATCTGCTCACATGTTCCTACATACATCGTTGTTAATATTAAAAAGGCAATGTCTTGTGCCACAGGTCAAATAGATTTTTTGATCTTCCCTCTTTTTTCCTGTATACGAGGATGAATGGAATTGCGAATAGATTTATGAACTGTTTATTATAAACTTAAAATTTTTTTTCAGTGCGTCCTGCACACTGAATCTTTTGGTTAACGTATATGGTTGTTAAATCCTACAAGTTGCAAAGGAATCTGTGATCTGATGTGTGGTCTGAAATATTACATACGTATTAATAAATAGAAATAAATTGTTTATACAAGTTGATGTTTATTTCTATTATTAATATTTTTAAAGGTGATAAGTTCCAAGAATCACTATATTGTTTCCTGCGTTGAAAGTTTTGCGTGAAACAGTACTTATTTTTTATGCAACGTCTTTTAAACAGGAAAAAAACTCCATAATAGCACTTCGAAAAGGTCTTTCTTTTGAATGATACAGCTAACAGTTTACAATTAAACATATGTAGGACTTGATCCATTTAGCACCACTATTAAAATAAAGATTTTTTTAAATTATTAAGCATTTGTTTTTTACAATGTAACCAATAATGTTTAGAAAACAAACAAGCATGATTTCACATTTTATCATTGTTATATCAATGCAACGTTAGGAACAATCAGCAGATGAGCTTTAGTAAATTCATTCCATTTCTAAGTCGCTATTGTCAGTTAAATATTCGTTTTTATATCAAGAAATATGTATCCAAACATTGAAACTTTTATAAAAGAATCGCTTATTTTTCCACTACAAGTTTTATTTGAGGAAGACTTATCAAAAATCAATAATCCTAAAAAAATTCATTTCAAGGATAAGGGCGTTATAATATAGGCCAAACCTTGTCAAAAGATTGTAAAAAAAAGATTTTCCATTGAGGATACTAACAATGCTCTCTATACCATAATCAATGGGCGCTCTTCACCCATGTGAACTTTTCGTTTCTGATGTAATAATCACCACCGATGTTTTCCTTGTTTCATCTACCCCCTAGGTTTGCTGCAGTTGAATTTTTTTAACCCCTGTCCAGATGTTTTTGCAACGTAACTACCTAGCGTATTTTATTTTCAAGTAAACTAACTTTATCTATTGTTAAGGTAAGTGAATTATTTAAAAAATATCTAAAAAGTAGAATTGCAACTCTACTTATCAAAATGAAGAGATTTTTTTATCTCCAATTCGAGCTTAAATGATCTTATTAAAGTTTATATAAAAAATCACATTCTAAAAGTAATACCACAACCATACAAAAAATAATTAAAGAAATCGTTGATGCAACCATGGAAATGAATTTAATATCATACCTACAAAATAATTGGTGACACGTAGGTTACTTAACTACGAGACTGGTGAAGCTGACGTATACTGTAATGTGCTTTTTGATATCTTGTTTAAAGCACGGGTCGAAACCGCTTACATAGCTTCTGTATCTAACTGCATTTCGAATGATGCTGAATTACTTTCAGGCTATTTAAGTATTACGTCATTATATACATACACACCGTTTTGAATGCTTTTTAAATCAGTCTACATATTTATGTAGTAGTCAAATGAACTAAAATGTAAGGTGTTCTTAAACATTTTTGTTTAAAAGTTATAAAAAACGTCGCCACAATATTCAGCAATTATTGGCGTTTTATGGGTTTTCAAGCAATGAAGCGCAAAATTAGTGATAGCAATCTCAATAACGCAAAATATGTAATTACATTTCTTTAATTGAAATTAATGCCCTCTGCTTTTTCATATTTACCTTAGATTTATACCACTTATGGAAACACGGTTTTATTCTTTAGTAAAAATTTTAATGCAATTTACCCTTTCTGTAAAGTTTATTCTTTAATAGAAATTACATTTCAACGATAAAGTTTAACAATTGCATGTAGAGCGTTTCCGGAAAGAAGCGTAGCCGCTAGACGAGGTGAGATTCCATTACATCTTTCAAGAAACTTTAAATGCACTTCTTAAAAGAATCCGAAATAGAATACTTTTCTTGTTATAATTTTAAGTGCAGTCTGGAAACCAGACCTTTTCTATTTGAAGGAAACACCTACGTGCTCTGTTAAATTTCGAATCAAGACTTTAATTATCTTCCACGTATGCATTGTTTTATACAGATTTCACTCGACAGGAAGCTTATTAAACCGTCTGGTTTTTCTTAGAAAATATACATACATTTATAACTGTTCCCTTTAAGCAGAAGTATTGGATAACCATTCTATTTATAAAGAATGATAATAACATATAATTTTAATACTTACAGATTATTCTTAAAGTTGCTTAAAAATAAAGATTGAGATATAAATTATACCTCTTCTACGTAGAAAGGGTTATGTAAACCATGCAAAATGTACGTAGATTACTAAATATTTCTTTGTTTTGTTTTGTTCTCTAACAGCTGTATCTGCTGAATGTCTTTTAAGTACTAAATACTAGGACTAAGAAAAGTATCACCATACTTTCCGGCAGTCGGATTATATAATATATGCCTTTACTATAAGAATACTACATCAATGTAATAGAGCAAAAGAAAAAACAGGGAAACTATAATACAATTTCAGGGCAATATACCTGCTTCTGCTCTAATCTAACCCTGTGAAATACATAGGAAAACAAAAAATAACTATACGTTCTAAATACGTTGTATACAAAATATATTTATCGATATTATGTACAGCAGCAAAAAGGGAAACAAATGTGACAGTGCGTGATCATTGTGATGGTGTATATAAAAAATGACGTGTATGGTTCAAACTCAGTAGCTCCTGATATAATAAAGTAAAACCCTATTTTAATATGCTGCTAATTAAAACTAACACGAATTATACTGAAGTAGCAGCAGTGCATATTTATAGTTTAATGATAATCAACATAATATGTAAATTCGAAATCGTATGAGACAATGATTTCAAAATAAAATTGGGTTAGTATATTAACAAAACAAAACAGTTGCAATAAATTGCTACAAGTTAATAATCATATAGGTTATGTAGGTTGAATAGGTTAGCACACATCAACCTCTATAGCGCACTCGATAAAAGAGTCTCTTGACAAAGACTCTCAAACAAAGACGTTCGGCGGTGCGGCGAGAACAGTAAACTTCGAAATCTTGTGGTCAAATTGTGCATATCGGTTTTAAATCGTATTTTGTTATATATGTAAGGTGACATCTACAGCATTCAGATTTTATAGTACAAATAGAAAGTTTAAAACTCTTCTGCTCCTCATATCCAGCCAACCAATCTCTGCGTGCCAACCAGATATACGATCATATTTACGAACTCCAGGTATATATTTTAGACACACACTTTGAACCTTCTGTATGCCATAGTTACATAATTAAGACATCCAAGTGGATGCAGTAGGATAAGAAAGAAAGAACAGAGTTTATATATATATATATAGGCCTAAGTTCCGCTTCTATTAATTATACAGAACAATAAACAGGTGAAGTACGAAGAGAACAATTTTATAACGAGCAATAACAACATTCACTAGACGGTACCAGCTTTTCTGAAATAAGTGAACTGATTTTAACGGTATATTTTGTATTTTATTGATTTCTTGACTGATTAACTGTGACATATTACAAGAATTTTTTACATGTATTTCTCAAGAAAAGTACTAGATGTTTATATAGGTATGGACAGTGGGTTGTATCTTTGTCTCTTCATCGTACTACTGGTCTTGCATGAGCTCCCTCTTTTAACTAAAAACAAACTTAAATAATTCAATAATTTTATTGTCGATATAAAATGTTTACCGTTGTTGGCCGTGATAAGTATTTAATAAAAGCATGATTCTATTTTAGGGAAGAGGTGTTCAAAACTCTATTAATCATGCTTAAACAAAGTATATTTTACTTAAAGGAGACATATCTATCTAAATGCAGTCGTTTTTCTTTATATTTTTTCATGCATACTGTTTGTAGCTTATATGGATGGTTTGCCAATGCTGAGCACTTCATTTTATAATCAGTTCATATGACTGATGAAATATGAATTAAATAAATGGAGGGTGAAATAATTCAGGAATTTAAGGTGTACTTATTAAGAATTCTTCAATAGAGGATAGAATCCCAAAAGTTAATTTTTCGACAAAGTTGTGAAGGGTGTTCAAAGCAAACAACAGCTGCTGATTTTTTCAAACCTGATCAATTGCTTTCTTTGTGGCTTTCTAAATGTATGTGACAATTGTGTATTTGCCATTTTAAAATTATTTATATTTCATCAAGAAACTAATACGTTCGTCATTGCAGTAATACATTTCTATCTCCTTTATGAAGTAAATTACGTATACAGCCGGTTTAAAATAGTTACAGTTAGGTCTAAATTAGTCCAACATCCGTGTGTTGCTAATTTTATAAATCTTACGGAAGACCCCATTTACTTAAACCGATGCTTGTATGTCATTGTTTTCTTGTTTGGTTTATATCAACGCGTAAGATACAACTCCGTCGGCTTACTAGACATAACATAAATAAACATTTATTCGTACAACTCTGTTTGTTTGTGTTGCTCACTTTTTGTTGGCACATATCTTTTGTCTTTGCGGAAAACCTTTTGTGCTTTGATATCTTATTAGTAAACAAGTTAGTAGTTGTAAAATAAAGCTGCTTCATCTGTTTCTACAGTACTTTGCATGTGTCACTGCTAAAAGAAAACTAGAACAGAAGCGCTGAACACGTTAGAGCAGCGGAAAAAACTGCGTATTCATCTCTGCTATTTGTCTTCATACCATAACTTTTCGCCTCCAGGGTTTGCTGTAACTTGTATTATTTTAAATAATTTTAATATGCTTTTATAAGTGCGATTATGTTAAGGATAGTCTTTTCTTATCTTCGTATCTAATTAAAGATATTCTAATCACTGAAAATGTCGAATTAAATTGCTATATCGACCTCTACAGAAACAGACAGGCACTGCCACAAGATTTGCATACTTCGACTAGTCGCTAATCACACCATGGGTAATCAATATAAATTAATATATTAAATGAACCAGCTATCAACAACCACTATGTGTATGCGCGTTTCGCTGTATCACAGCTCATCAGCTTATGTGTAAGGTAGTAGCTGCAATTCAAATTGTCGTATGTATACGATGTCAATTGATAATGTTTTCACAATATTTTATGAATACTCTACGTACATTTCGCCTTATGGCATCCAGAGCCACGTTGAGACTTTGTGGAGTCTGTTTTATTAGTTATGTTAATTAAAAGTAAGATGACTAGAAGCAAACAATAATCTGTTACGAAAACATACATAATATGTATAATAAATACAATATAGATGCTAGAAAAAGCTAACTAAAAAGAAATATAAAGTCAGAAGGAATTCCTTTAACGCACAAACATATAACGGATACTCTTAATAATAATAAAAAATCAAGTTTTCGCTTGACATCCGCTATTGGCTGACGGTAGGTAGAAAGGAATCCATAAACGTTGGACGGTATCAAAACCACGAGAAAGATCCGAATAAATAACACCAATTTGCCCTCCATCATCTAGTTTCTCGTACGATACTTGAGATAGCGTTGCAAAATTTGTGAGTGTCGATCCTTTATGCATGAAACCGCGTTGTTCCGTAGACAAGAATGATTTGATACCAATGTATATTCAATTACTTATTAAAGCCTCAACAACTTTCGCAAAATTGAGTAGGATCGTTATACGTTTATAGTTCTTGCATCTGCGATATCTCCTTTCTTATGAACTGGAGAGATTCTTCTTCCAATGTTCTCAGCTTCGAAGCGATGAATTAAATATTAAACTTACTGGTTCCCCAAAAGAAGAGGGCACAGTCGCGAACCAAAATATTAGCAATATTAACAGCCGGGAGGTGAACGAGTTGTTTGGTTTCCCTAATTGTTTCGAAACATTGTCACTTCCAAATTTGTGTGCACTCAACAACGGTAAATTGCTGTGTACATCTGGAATAACGCACCTGTCCCTTCTTGGTAGAAAACCACAGGAAGAAAGTAAAGGCATTAACTATGTCTTGAGGATTATCATACTCAATATTGTTATAATAAATTTCTCCGGGGTATTCTAAATGTAAAACGTTTAGACCGTACGGCGTGCCAGAATGATTTCGGGTCGCTAAAGTATGATGTGTCATTTCAATGTAGTTCTGATCTGTTTGCGAGTTTTTATTCGTTGTTGGTTAAGTTTCATTTAAGATTATAGCACATAAGCCTTCAGTTTCAGTAGCATAGCTGCAGCAGAGTGAAAAACGCTGCTTAGAAACCTGAGATGTGTACGGAATGCAATTTTCCATAATGGAGTAGATTTTGGGCGCAGTATTCACATAAGAAATAGAA
Organism: Marronus borbonicus; assembly: GCA_902655005.2. Lineage (NCBI taxonomy): Eukaryota > Metazoa > Arthropoda > Insecta > Coleoptera > Scarabaeidae > Marronus > Marronus borbonicus. The sequence goes on from LR737395.1 coordinate 6,887,270, forward strand.
TCTAGAAAATGAAAATGACTAACGAGTAGCTTCTAATGGTCTATTGTTATTAGTTGTAATGTTTGTGGTGTGCATGAAATACAGCTGAGTCAACAGGAATATAACATATTCCTGTTAACATACTACGTCGAAATAAGGGGTAATAGCTCCTGTAATACGCGGATATTGTAATAGAAATTATATAAAACTAAACCTAAGGTTCTTTGGTTTACATTCGTAATACTGTTAAATTGAATCAGTCCGAACGACTCCACAGAAGACAATAACAAGTTGAATTTATTATTTCGAATTGCATTGCCCTCCATGAAAGGCAAGTTATAGTCACCAATTATAATTGGTACTAATAATTATTAGTACCGCTTTATCCAGGAGGATGATCTCGAACATATCTAGAAACTGCCGAGTGTATTGCAGCTAATCGAGCGGAAAGAAATATGTACTGGTTGAGAATATACGTGGCTTACTTCTGGGGCTTCTAACTTGTTGATGGAATATATGAAGCGAATGGGATCTATTGGGTTTTATTAACTTAAATGTGTGACAATTCGTGAAATTCCATTACGATATTTTATTGCAATATTTTTTTCGACCTCCGTTCAATGAATTCGCGCTTAACCAATCCGTATAGTTGTAATTCCATTCGTGTTCGATGACGCAAGATGTAAATTGTCGAATATTCGGCAGCATTTCTTAAATGCATACTTCTTCTCAGAATGCTAGCGACATCAGGCTGAAAGAGGTCCCTTATTATCTGACTTTGTAGAATTATATTTGCCTAACTATCAAGTCTCAAGATTATCAATTTCAACGCCAGTCGAATTAAGAACTCCACAAACTGCTTACCCGTCCTCTCCTAAACGCTCTGCCTTGGTATTATATGCGTTTTCAGTGAATCCATGAACTATAATATTTTTGTAACGTTCTCTCTCTATAATTTTTTGCACAACTTCTTCAATACTCAATAGAGGTGTAGGTACTTGCTTGACATCGAGAAATGCAGATTTTAGCATTTCTTTGTCCTCCTGTAAGGATAAGATAATAATAGCTGTCAGGTTAATCAGCACCAAGCTTTAGTCAACCTTCACAAAGTAAACCACAATTACTGTTAATTTATTTTGCTTCTAATCTAAATAACTCTATACAAGTTGCTTTGGGTATTCTTAAGAAACGCATAGTTGATCCTTAAGAGTTTTGGGATAACAGGCACATATAGTATTCATTGCAGTTACAGTAAGTTATTAGAGAAACGAAAAAGACAAGGGCAACCCTTTTGCACCAACAGGGTCCGTCGCTGCGAACAGGACTGAACCAACGGAAAAAATAAATCGAAGCACAGAGAAAAGTCGAATTACTGTTGTTCAAAATTAAGAAAATGCGCTGTATATGAGTACATGCTTTAAGTTATATAAAAAAGTTTAAACGTAGGAGCAAAAAATTTGACACCGAGAACAAATACAACTGGACGCTCTTTGCAAAGAATCACAACTCGGAATTATTTCAAGTACAACCAAATATACAACATAAACATGATAGGGAATGATAGAATAAGGCTTACTTACAGAATACAGTTGGCGTATATTTCAATCGACCCTTCTTTCAAAAAAACAAAAGAATAAATTAATTATCACGCTTGGCTAAAAGCATTTAAGTACATCAACCTAATGTGTGGGGCGGTATAAACAAAATTAATTTAAAAGCACTCTAACTGTGCATGGAAACGTAAATTAATTAGCTATGCTTGATTAAAGGTATTACCGGGAATTAAATTTTTGGTTTAATATTTCCCCCGGCATGAGAGCAAAAATAAATTCTACAATTAAACCGGGACCGGATTTAATTTTATATGCATGCATGCACGTACCCACATATATTCGCCAACGGAATATTTGCAAGATAGAAAGTTTTACTTAACTAATGCAATTTTCCGTTCGCCACTTTGACCCTCTATTGTTTTGGGTGTTTTTTTCCAGGCTTGCCGGAATAATAAAGAGAGTAGGATCTTTACGACCGCTCGCAACATACTTAGCAACGGTAAAATGTATTTAAATACATGTAAGTTCCCCACCGTAATGAAGCTTAAACAATATGGCACAGTTTAATTATACAAGGCATACGTATCTATGTGCAGTTTAATATAGCATCATATATGATAATATGATCTACAAGATAAAAGGGTGTCATAAAGCTGAACACGTTCCGAACCGACCCCTTTCGGTACCGCTCACAGTAGCAAAGCTCCAAGCGATTTGATAAAGCAACCGAAATTCATTTGTAAAACCTTCTACTAATAACAGGAAATAAACCATAGCCAGAATTGTGATCAATGACGTGTTTGTGCAGAGACTGTTCGATATTTTCTCATTTCAGCGTGATGGTATGCATGAATATGGAGATAGCATGAATATCGATGCACGTCATTTATCGTAAGTGTCGTCATATACTGCGCTGTTGTCATATGATTTATCATACGTCCTTGAGTATAAATATTAGGTCATGTTATTTATCGTGAAGAGAACATTACAGAACTCAAATGCATCAAATATAGTGTAAAATAAAGGTCATTTAACCAAAATAATGTTAGTGTAGGTCACGGTATTGATGGAATCGCTTCCAGTAAAAACAATGTGAGAAGAGAAAAGTACTAGGCAAAGCATATGTTTCTGCTCACCCGGCGTCATCGGCGTTGCTCCGGCGCCCTTTTCCCTACTTACATTGCTGCATCTAGAGCCAAAAGACTTAGCAGTGCTAGGTTAAAATCACTCGATTGAATCGAAGTAGTGTATAATTGTTATATAGCGTTAACGCTATTCATTTTTTTTATATGTGTTCAATAGAAATGTGAGTTATATGCTTATCCAGTAATTTGAAAACGGTGGCTATGGCTACAACGAATTTTAATAAAGAAAACGTCACTATACGTTTTCTTATTATTGAACCGACATCGGTCAGATTACCAATTATAGTTGTTTTTTCATTGCATTACTAAATTTGGCAGTTTTTCTGTGTATGTAGACAGATTATATTTCCTAATGGAACATCCATGTTTCGTACGTTTTAAGAACTTCTGAAGCCTTCCTACATTCTTAAAAATTAATTAATAGCTGAAATTTTAAGTCATTAATCACAACTTTTGAGAACCTTACGGCATTAACAATTTGTGTGAAATAAACGAAATATGAAGGAAAAGGTATTATTTGGCGGGGATCGGTTCTAGCGACTGCAAACGCATTCATTAGAACGCGAAAAAAAATTGGAAACACAAAGTTGTAACGAAGTCAGCCCCATTATAGCTTCAATTTATATTCTTCCAGAATCATAATAATCAAAAATTCTTTTATCCAAAGCCAGAACGATAGGCTTACTGACAGAATAATAAAACTTGGCTTACTATAAAACGACTAAAAGAAAGTTTGTCTAAGATTTCTTATTTGTAGTGAACGTTATTTAAAAATTTGGAAAGGTTTACGTTCGCAACCTAGATTAGAAACATTAACTTATGTGGCGAAATGGGCTTTGATCCTGAGCGGCTATAAAAAAAACATCAACCTCTTCTTTGTTTGACCTAATAATTTTAGTCAGCTTATTTTTTTCAATTAGTAGAAACATAACTTGAAAAATGTAGGAATTGTGCATAGGAATTTAACAGCAAGAGGTAATACATCTCTGTGCAAGATTTCGCAAATTTCCAGAAAATATATCACCAATTGGTGGAACTTTTTTACAATAAAATGATAAAATGTCTTTTTTTGAAAAATGCTATAAATGTCGCCATTTTCTTTTTGTTTAACATGTTCCTTACAATTACAAAGCTACTTCGTGCAGATTTAAATTTTCTTAAATTAAAAATGGTATATCAAAGTTTTATTTATCAACGCTAATTTACAAAATAAAGAGTGATCTTACAGAGTTTAATGGCTAATTCCTTGGGTTACCTTGATCACAAAAGTTCATATGAACATGTGTTCAAAACGGTTCAGAAGGTAAAGGTATCCAACCCGCATTTCCATAATTTAATGAAACTTAGGTGGTTTATAGACCTTTTAGGACTCTTGAACTGTTGGGCTTCCGTTTCTGCTAAGAAGTGACTTTCGAGGATGAATTCAGTTTTTCAAAATCTGCAATTCTTGTTATTAAATGTGTAATTACTTCATTGTTATTGTTATTATATACACAAATGGAAGTGCCTTGTTATACCGTTTTTGGCTAAAGGGCAGCAATTTGTAAATTAAAGAAGGAAACTGTATTGTAATCAAACATAAGAACTAACATAGCTTCCCACGACTTACAATTACGAACAAGAAAAAAAGCAACAGTGCAATGTGTCGGAATGAAGTATGCAACTAATAAAATCTTTAAAATGCAGATAAGTGTATTTCTGGTTTAACCGGAAGTATTCTCCACTTTCTTTATTTAAATGAGATATCCAGTATGTTTTCGCAAATTATAATAGATCTTCCTTTTTCGGATTTGTTCATATCGGTTTTAGTGTCGTTATCTGTAAAAAAATGAGGATTCACATTTACTGTTTCCTTTCAAGCATCAGAGTAAAAACTCGATAAGCATAAGCATTGATTTGTTGTTTATTAGTAAATATAAATGCGTACCATTTCGTACATAATTGTTGGAGTTTTGTTAAGTTTATTGAACTGACGTCTATTTAATTTCTAATTGTACTGCTGAAAATGTCGCCCTTAAATGGAAAAGAGCGTATTAAAACTTTAATGGTGATCGATTTCCCGATCGTATTAGAACTCATGAATTGTCATCCTTTTAATGATATGCATTCCGAAAGAAATCTTACAACACGTTCAGCTGTTACTAAGACACTTTTAGTTAACTGGAAACGTTAAAAATTTGTCAAAAGAAGACCGCAGACCGCAACTAAAGAAAGTACTAGAGAAAACCTTCCCACTGGATTAGAAAAATTTCCTCAAACTTTTGCTACAAATTTGACACTAAAGTCAGCGTTCTGTTGGGGAAATATTGAAAAGAAAAAAGTACCATCCGTATAACGTACACTTAATTGAAAAATTGTCAGATGGCGATTTTGACCTACGGCTAGAGTTTTGCGAAAGAATGAAAGAAATTTGTAATGCAGACGAATATTTAGCAACTAATGTGGCATTTTCTGACGTGGAAACTTCTTCCTTTGAGATCACCTCAAATCACGTATTTTGAATGACCAACTACTTTGCAGAAGTTGAGACAAATAATAATGATTCAATGTAAATTAATCCCCAGAGAAGTCTTGGAAAAAATAGTATAGTTAAGTCAGGAATTCCTAACAGGTTTGCATATTGTCAGTAAGTAAACAACGAACAGTTTCAACATTTGACATGATTTTGTTTAAAATTGATGGCTCTTATTGTTGTGAAGTGATTTATCTTTCAATTGTTTAAAGGTAACGGTACTAAATCTAGTATGGACGAAATTGGAAAAACAAGGTCTCTCATAATTAGTGAAAATATACAGGGTATCCCGTTTAAAGAGAAAAGTTGAGGGTAGTTTCGGTTAAACCGTAAGTGCAGTAACAACAACGAGGTCGAAGTCAGATGCATTATGCGTCAATACATTTACCTGCGAAGTTTCATCAATATCATTCTTTCCGTTTTAAAAAATATTTGCTTGGTTCCATACTTTATCCCAACCCTGTATAGATAAAAAAGGACGTAAATGCAAAAGTTGTTCTGTATTCTACATAATATGTAGAAGAAGTGGATTATCGCTTCTTTAAGAAGTGATTGTCTTCAGCCTCACAATAGGAATATATTTTTTTCAATAAAACCGCCTTACATAGAAATGATTGTAAATGTCAGCCTTGAAACAATTGCAATTTCTAGATTAACGCTTCAACATTCCTAAAAATTGATGAAAAACTAACTTTGTTTCTTAGAATTGTATTAAACAAGAATGAGGAAATTAAATTTTAGGAAATCAAATTTGGGCAATTAAGAAGTCCGGGACTGCTGAAATTAGCTTATTTATTTTTCCCATGACTTCAGATACACTGTTATCCCTAGGGATAGGTCTTTTAGAGCATAAGGCCACAGCGCCAACAAACGGAAGCTTATTTAGGGCAGACGTGATATCCGTAAATGTACTTGTAGGAGTAAATGTGGTAATAGGACTATTTGTAAGGTTAGATTCCGCGAGTAGAATTGTATAACGAAATTAGTTAATTAATATCGTTGAAAAATGCAACGCAAATTCATCGCAAAGCGAATTGTGACTATTAAACATTTAAACGGATAAACAACATATAAGTATCGGCAACCTCCGCACCATACAAGTTTAATTTATTAGTAATATAATAATTAATCCCGGGACGGCCGTTTCGAGGACACGAATGGTCCTCATCATCAACCGGTGACCGAATGATGTGAGAAATTTTTTGTTCTAAAACTAAACATGCATGTACTATCCATACTTCCTAGAAAAGATATTCTTTACAAGTGCCTATTTCTACCTCCTGCACGCTTTGAAGCTAGGACGTGCGAAAAAATAACATCGCTTCTTCCGAGAAGAAATATTGTTTATAAGTGCCTATTCTACCCCCTACGCGTCTTAAAACTACGACATGCGAAAGACACGGCCAGATAGGCGGGAAGATCTCTTTTATAACCCAAAATATAAACAAGTACCAGCCTACTGCAAAAAGTAAAAAATTACAGAGTACGACAACGGTCCGTTTTCTCTGTTCATAACATTTTTATTACTTTTTATGTAAACCGTCTGGTACGCGCAATTTCAAGTTCTGTAATTTAATACTATGGCTGGTTTCATTTATATGTTGTGCTATACTCGACGCGTCCAATCTTCCGTAGCGGTAATTTCTTATGTGTTCTTTGAATCTAGTTTCTATCGCTCTTTTCGTTTGACTAATATAGACTTTATTACAGTCACTACATGCAATCTCCCGAAATTTTTTCAATGTATTTAATACAAATTCTAATTTTTTTTTTGCATTACACCGTTCTACTCGTTTGGATGCTAGCAAAATTGAAGATAGTTGATGTGGTTCCATTTTACGGGTCATCGCATTAAGTACAGAATTTTTTTAGTCAGTTATTTCGTCCACACATAACCACAGTTTTCTTATTTGTGCATGTTTATGCATATTGCTTTAATACTAGAAAACCAAATGGACATTTCATTCTTCCAGATAGAATAAATCTCTCTACTTCTATACTCACATAGGTCTCGCGTCCCCACATTGCATAGTCGCACTCCCATACCGATGCCTGTGAAGCGTGCGAAAAGTGACGAACTTTAGTAATGAGCGAATAACTCCTCTTCCGCTCCAAATATATTCGATCAAAGGAGGTGGAATCTGATACTGATAATCAAGCGCATACAAAAACAATGCCACATTGCTGTGCAGTGAGAAATTGTAAAAGCAATTATGTTGTTCCTCAGAGCTTCCATTGGAACATTTAATAAAATTATTTGTTAGACTAATTGAAATTTTATAATAGCATATTAAAGACAAAACCACAACAAAGTAGAAAATTAATAAATATTTGACATTGGTAAATAGGTTATTGAGTAACCTGACCGACAAGTCTAAAGTGTCTACATTTAAAATGAAAAATTTGTTACAATTTAAGAAATTGATGGTTGAGTTCCATTTGAAATATTCAAATTGGTAGTAGTAATGCCAAAGAGCGCATTTTCATTGTGTCCGTATTTTAATTTACATTAAATATAACACATCAGTATTCTATTGACCAGGTTTACATGTATATGTATTTATTTAAATTTTGCGCGCAATGAAGAAGACAAAATGGTAGAAAGTCTAGAGCAACATGGAAATTACCATCGGTTGAGTAAATTCGACAAAGGTCGAATTGTTGGCTTGTGCGAAGGTAGTTTTTTGTTCAGGAAAATTGCAAATCGTCTTAATTGACACCAATCCACCACCATGCGCTGTTATCAGCTAAGGATAGGGAGGGTCAGTAAAGTTGGCGAGGAAGAATCGGGGTCCGAAGAACTAATGAGGTGCAGGACCACTTTATTCCATTAGGACTTTCGTCTAATGGCAAGAAACCTATTCTCCAGTACTAGATCAATCGCTTTCTATGGTTAGGTAATGAAGGTCGTCCTGTAAGCCTTCAAACCGACTATCGCCGAATCAGGGCTTTGGGTTTGTAATCCTATTGACCACATATTGTGTTACCACTTACGGCTTAATACCGACAGTAACGTTTGAGGCGGTGAATTTTGAAAATGCACTGGAACATGGAGTGACATAGAATGATGTTCAGTTATGAATCTCGATTTTGTATAGGGATGCATGATGACCGCGTGAGTATTAGACGAAAACGTGGGGAACTCAGTATTCTATGTTCCGTTGAAAGGCGTGTGCATTAAGCCGTGGCGGTTACGGTATGGGGTGAACGTTGGCAAAGTGGTTGAACCCATATTCTTCCATATCTCATCAGCAGCGCGAGGACCCACTTTTCTAGCAGGATAATACCCGTTCCCACGTAATGGTAACTTGTAATTATACAGAAGATCGAAAGTGGCGTTGAGAATGTGGTAAGGACGCAAATAAAAGTGCTAGAGATAAAAGAGCTTTTTTGTTTCAATATTGAAGGTCCCTTGTTACAGGTCCATTTTATCTCTGAGTTTATACCAAACACAAAATTAAAAATACAAGCGTTACAAAATTTAAACATAACCTCTATCTACAATAATAAGCGAGATCGCTATGATGAGGGTCGAAAATGAATCAGCCCGTATGCGCCAATAGTTCATTTTCCGGGTCAGGTCGGGAGCTATTCAATCCGCCCACGTAAATTCATAATATTTAATGTTATCAACCTTACCATGGCATATCATTGGCTGGTTTAACGAGATTTTGCGTGATGTTCTCCATTTACCTATTTCCTGTAATTTCCTTTATGACGGCCTAATCTGACGCAGCAGTATTAGTGGACCAATCAAACCAACGATTTTTTTTCTTTTTAAATACAGAATTCCAAAGATTTAAAATACCCATTATTTCATTAAATGCTTGATTACCTACAGATGTATTTTATGTGCCACTAGAATAATTTCTAATAAGTTGAAATATAGAGGCAGTTCTAAGTAAATACAATACATAAAGTACCCAGAATGTTACTACATAAGGTTATATACTTACATGCTAATATGCCTAGTAAGTACTGGTGAATACGTCAGTGTTAATTAGTTATCTGCTGTGGTCAAAGGTGAATTTCCTAAAATTATTTCAAGTTTTGCTATCGTGCATTTGCCAGTTACTGTGAAATGTTCAGGTTTTTGGTAAGTTTCTATTTCTGCATGTTTTTCTTGTAAAAATAGAACATTGTCGCATGGAGGGATCTTGAGACACGACCTCTAGATCGAAGATTTTCTATGCAATATTTAAATTTCAAAAGTGATCCGATTCACCCATTGGTTTGGAGTGACTTAGAACACCTTTGCAATTTCTAGGAAATCGCCAAACATCCTTTACCAATATGAATTGGACCACCCAAGTTATTAAAAAAAAGGAAATCCATACTACAAAATATTTATTGTCATTGGTAAAATATACGAAAGAAAACAAACTCCTTTTTTGATCTTACATTTTTTGCTGTAAGTATAAGTTTTAGAAGTGATTCTTCGTTGTTAAAGGAGTCTCGTCACCTACTATCTCGACTTGCCATTTTTTTAAATTTCGCGGATAATTTCGGTTGGTAATTTTGGCAATGAAGACCATATTCGCCTGCGTTACGTTAAAAATCTAGCGAATGTATACTTTATTATTAGAACTATCAACTTAAACGATTTCCAAAATGTTCAAAATGCCAAGTGACTAGTTATGGTAACCTCTTTAAGGAAATTTTTTCTAGTTTTAGCACTGAGTACGGCCCGAGACAAACTTTCGTGAGAATAATTTCAGTAGTGCACGCCGCCTAGCACTAATTTTTGTCCAAATCATCCCAAACTCTAGGTAAAAAAAATCCGAAGGTAGGAGAAATTGAACGAAAATTTGTCACAATCTTATTTAATATTAGTATTAACTAATAAAGTGTACGAAACACATACACAACTAAAGTTTTTCGCTCACTAACAATCGAAAACAAAATATTTGTTATATAAAAACAATGGCATAGCTTAATGTATCTAAAACATCAGGAAATATGGTGGTCGTTAGGAACTAGCACGTGGTCAATAATGTCGGGATGACGACCAAGGTTTCAAAAAAATGTTCAGGCTTTTTTAAATTTTACCAATACGTCGCTTTTATTCTAAAGCCTCATCGCGGTCATACTACAAAATTTACACATATAAATTAAAAGAAATAGTAATAATTAAATTTAACTTACAATGAGTTCAAGGCATAATAAATTCATTTCTTTCTTGTATTCGTAGTGATGTAATTAGTTATTTACTCCAATATTCTTCTCTACAACAAAAGTTACTTTGAAGTGAAAAACAGAGTTATTGCGTACATTACCTCTCTGTAAAACCAAAAACATATGTACGATATCTACTCTGAACTAGTAGAACCCGCAAAAGTTCTTCGTACACATTATTGGTGAGAAGTTTCCGAAGGTGAAAGTTTCTTGTATATAGGTACTTATTAAGAAGTTTGCCCTGTAAGAAAATGAAGTGCTGCAACAATGTTGCTAGCTTTTACGCAAAATTCAATGCCCAGTTCGCGTAACTGGTCGTAAACTTTTTAATTTGCTAAATCGTGTGCTCGAAACTATAAAAGCTTTAGCTACTTCGTTTTTAATGCTTTGCGACGCTACCCCATCATCGTTTGCGGATTTATGCGGGCAGTCTGGAATATTAACTTTATGATAATTTCTAATTTCACATTCGCAAAGGAGAGATTATGACTTAGCTAAAGCACATTTCGTGGTGTATTTAATTGTAATAGCAAGATTCTACGTAATTTGAAACGTATTAATGCAGATATTGGTTTCGTATTGAGTGGTAGTTACCACACAGATTTTTGTAAATATTTGTGATTGCAAATTCTTTTGCTTAACATGCTGATTGCTATGAAGAGGGCTCTTACCTGCTACCGCTGCTGATATTTTAATATTCTTGATTACTGTCAAGAAGAATGGTCATCAAATTTTGTTACGAACAACAAGAACATATTATTTTCCTTATACTGTTGCATTAATATTCGAGGACCATTGTGATTAACATTTTATGTGTTCTACGAATCTCTACTACGATAGTACTTACTATCTTGGTCCCTTGGATCGAGATCAGAACTTGTGTATTTCAAATAATATTTTCTTGAATCGATATGTGCAAAATATGAAACAGTTTGTTTAAGTGCAATAGTTATAATAATATACTTTTATTTTTAATAGCCATGTACGTACATAGAAGATCCACTAATAATACGGCAACGGGAAAATCTTCCGGAGGTGACACCGGAAAAGCAGTGTCAAAGACATTATTACCTTCTCTTCCACCAGAACCATAACGGCTTAAACAATACGAAAAAATAAGAGACCGACCTCAACTTCAATACTTAATATTTCATGACAGACTATCCATAGAAGAAAAAAAAAGATAAAACCTAACATAAAGAACATTAGCTTCAAATAACGTTATCTGTAGACATATTGTACTATGTCAACAAAATTATTAATTTTCAGAACTAGACGTCTGGAGCATACACTTATATGTTGCCAAGAACAAAGCTTTCAGTGATTTAGGCAAGGCGTCATTATTATTATTATTATTATTTCCAAGTGCACAATAGGTACATATGTAGGTCGATTATTTGTAAATACATATCCATATTTTCATAGCAAATTCTGTTGCGAATGTACATTGTAAAATATGTTTGAAGCAAAACGAAATAGACGCCAGCATTTTCATGCTTTCTACTATTTCAAAGCAAATCAATTTAACTTCTTTTATTTTTTAATATATGAAATTGATATTGACAATATGCAAGCACGATCATTACCAGTATGTAAAAGACTTGCAGCTAACGGCATAAGTGAGTAATAAGTAAAGCTGCCGACGTGTATGCTGCAACATTAACAACGTCGGCGCTGTCGTTAAGCCGGTACGTTTTAATTTATTAAAATTATATAATGCGTAGCACGTCTCCAGTTAGAATGAAAATTCCGTCGCATCGAAGAAAACAACTTCGTTGACAAACAACAACACAACGTTCAATTATTTATATATACTGTACTTCGGATTCTTGCCAAGCACAAAATTTTGCAACGCTGCCAAATCTAAGCCTATCGTCTATCTTCAATCATAAGGGAGATCCCCATGGAGAGAGCTGAAAATGAATCTGTATTGTAATCTTACGACATCACGTTTAGTGACTTCACTTTGTCAACATATCTAAAATGAAACTTAAGTGGTTAAGACTTTAATTTCTAGAACAAAACTGGTTTGCTGACCTATTATCTTGGGAGCGAGGGAGTTAAAAAGATATAGATTATCACTTCTTTTGTATTCCACCTGCCCATTTTTTCTAACTTTTAAATTTACGTAAAATCTTTCTAGAACAATCAATTAATAATCGTTGGTTTAGTCTTCATCAATATTCTCAATAAAATTTCACGTTGTAGAGTTGTAACGAATCTGTGCTACAGTTGCGTTCCTGCATCACTTGCATCATGCTACACCAAAAATTAGTAGTATCCGTATTTATTCGACATCAATATATTTCTAGATAGAAAATGATTAAAATTTGCTGTGGAAATAAAACAATCGTCAGCGCGAATACACAATGGCGAGAGGTGACGCTAATTTTATATTTATCTTTGACTCTCCTATCTCTATCTATAATCTCTATCTATCATCGAGGTAACTTGTGTTAGAATAAATTTCCAATAAGAAGGTCTTAATTTCCACATTCCAATTGTAATTCAATGTGTGGATCACGTTTATTATTCGGAAGTTACTGATATCCAGAAATAAACCACATAAACATAGTGTCTATGTATCGAAGTTTATATAATAAATGTAACCTTACATTTATTATTATCCATACACTTCTTTCTTTTGCACCATCGAATTAAATCAAACTTCGCCGTCTTGAGTATTTTTTTAGGTACTTCTAAGTTTATGGTATATTTAGAAGAACGTCGAAACTATATAAAAGATCAAAGGATCTGTATAAAAACTTGTTTCTATGTTGTCCTATATTGAAATAGGAAAGGATTAAACTTGGTATATTTAAAGTAAACATTTTATACAAAAGAATATTAGTTTTATCAACGGAGAAAATTAATATTCCAATATATTAAATTGAAAATCTTTTATTTTTCAAAATTAAGACAAACAAAACTCTTTTAAGCTAAACTACACCTTCGTTAATTTTCCCTTCTCACCTTCTCCGTGATCAGTATTGTTCTGGTCCCTTCTATAGAATTCATATTTCTGCCGTCCAAATGATACATTAATCAGGCGGAGCAATGTCGGGCGAATGTAGCGGGGCATTCGTTTAACATTTAGCTTCTCTGGCCTTTGTAATGTCATCTTCGCTGTATGCGATGGAAGAATGCCTTTTGCCTTAAAGCCAAATATGATCGTGTTTCTTCTAACGTTGGTTTAAACTGCTCATAGTAGAACTCCTTCGTTATTATTTGGTTTGAGGTTAATAATTGCGCAAAATGTACGAAATTATTCATATCTCACCAAACAGGTAACAACACCCTTCGTGAGTGAAGAGCCCGTACGTCTGGGGTGCCCATGCTTCTCCTTTTCCTACATATTATCTTCAGCACTTTACATTTTTGTAGAGGATAAAAACCTAATTCCTGAAACGTGACGTTTCTGCGCCTTATTAAACTCGAGCAATTTCTGTGGAACCTACTTGCCCTCTGCTGATTTTTTTGATAACATGTAGGTGTCGATGAGTGGTGGAATGATAGGATCCAAGCTTTTCGGCTAGTTCCTCATAGTTACGATAGAATTTGGTTGCACCAGGATTTCCAGGATCTCCTAGGCTGTCCAGACTCGAAATTTCTGGAACCACCGTTAACATTTGTACGATTGCATGAATATTGCACGCAGTTTCCGTTGCGATATTGCTTTCATTGAACTCATAAAGCCGAATATGCTCCTTAATAACTGCATTAAACTTTGACAAATAATTGTTAAAATCTAACTACACTATTCAAAACTTGCACTAAGAATAAGAAATATTCTTAAGTTGTTCCAGGCGATTTATCGCTTCGTCCTTCGACATATAGTTCACACAATTGAAGAAGCCGCAAAATGGCATGATCCCATTTATTTATTTATTATTGGCTTAATAAAAAATATTGTAAATTCATTCCGTACAGATGACGGATTATTGGTATCGTTCTTTTGCCAATCTCAATAGGCGAATAAATATTGAAGAAGGTTCGCACAATATAAATGTAGATTCCTTTAAATGTATTTTCAAGATGGCCAAATTTAAATTAGGCAATAAGGTGGTATACCTAGAATAATAAAATCCGCTATGTACATATATAGCCCGTTGTATGGGCGTTTCAAAAATTGCTCCCTGATTAATCAATCTATCTAATATAATGAAGAAGTCGATGTTAAGTATTAGTATTCCATTAATCTTCCTTGTTGTCAAACCGAATATATTGTTTGTAACTCAAACACTGTACTAAACCCTCACTTATAACAGCTGAACTGAAATCGATTCTACGACGTCATAAATAGAATATGTAATAAAGCGAATAACAAAATATTTATGGGTTATGACGATCGGTTTTACTAATTCTCTTAGTTTAACTAATGTACCTACTCGTAATTATAAGGAGTAATCTGGTTTAATCATCTCGCTTAAGCAATATTTATATCTACCTATCTAATTTATTAGAAGGTATCCTCAGAATTATAGATAATCACTTGATATATTGTTTATTTCCTCGGAACACGTAACCATGGACCTCGAGAGTTACGAAACTTGTGCATGTCTAACGATTAAAAAATCGTTTATAATAATAGGTTCTGATATCTGTGTTACCGCACGATTGATTCAATTTACTACATATAAATTTAATTAGATTTAATGGTACTTCTTTACTGATAATGGGAATAGCTTTAGGTATTCCTATCACTTCTGGAGTTGAAATATCAATTAGAGTTAACACCGTTAAGATAACTTTTCAGTAGACACAAAAACTGTTTTTTGGATTGTAAATGCTGTGCACAGTATTGTTAGTACAGCAAATATGCTGTATTAACAATAAGTACACGTACACTTTCGCAGCCAATGTTATTAAGAATTACTCTAAGGTTCTACTACATACTGCACCACATGTTTCGTTTTCACACTCCCACTGTAGGTAGTTTGTCGATAGTGATTTTGAAATAAATAAATGTGGTATATGCTATTTGTGCATGTTGTTAATACTGTTCAACATTGGTTTCATGAGATTGACTAGCATAACTTCAAAGATATAGTAAGTCACGAATGCTTTTAAAATCAGGAGCGTAGGTAAGCTGAAGGATCTGGATAGCCGAAGGCAGAGGCTCCTCCTCCGATCTTCAAGATTCCTATTTAATTCTATCGCGTCGTAAAAAAATCTGTAACAAATTACATGTCAACTGAATATTTAATTAAGGTTATTCCTTATTGCTATTGCTGCAATTGCACCTGAAAGAATTGTTTAGGTAATACGATTTTACAGATAAACACAAAGTCCCTTTTACCAGTTTAGGTCACATATACATATTAGTATCGATAACCTGATTTAACCTATTATTACATGAGTTTCTTTGTTAACAAGAAAAAAATATTATGGATACATTTATGTATGAGATTCATGGAAAATATTAAAAGAATCATACTGCATTGATTAAACAGATTTTCAATTTTCTTTATTTGTATCAAATTTGATACATTGTGCATAATTGGGATAGAATTGGACAGATATTTTAACTAGCGTGAAATATTTTAAAAGCATTATTGTTCTTATTTAAACATAAATTAACTCCACATTTCTCACAAACAATAGCCGATAAATGTGGTGATCAAGTTTAGTAATTTACATCTTCGATTGGTTTCGGTCACCATTGACGACCGTGCGTAGCTGGCCATTTCTTTCTTACATTCAGGTAATGGTCTACCTTGCTTCTTCCATTGAGATATCTAAGGCATCAATACTCAGCTGTTTCACATAAAAGATTTATGAGCGTGTGGTCTCTTTTCTTTCACAATGCTCCTATACAAAAGCCAGGCATCTGCAAGGATCATATCTGTGAGGTGATAAAATACGCGGAGATACCATTTCTTATTTCTAAGAAGTGTCTTGCAGCGCCCCATTATGATGTCGAGGAAATCGGCACCACCGATATGGATGTATTTTCTCATAACATATGTGCATTGTATATCAGTTTCAGTGTTTTTACTCTTATCGCAACGTTGACTGACAAATGATTTTTATGAGGAATTGTGGCAAATCTGTGGTTCAAGGCATCGAGAAGTGGCCGCACCTTATAAAGGTGATCATGATTAAGATCCGTCTTGGGAAGCATTTTCGAGTTATTACTAAAATTAATATTTCTCCTTACATACTCAAACCTATTGATAGTCGTGCGACTCCTTATCGTTTCATTTCCTAAAATTGGAGCCCAATGATCTTGTGTTAGCCGCATGAACCAAGGACATTAAGATGCATACACCGATGTACTGTTAAATATCAATCACATTTATTCCGGAAAATTTACTTGAAACCTTTTGTATACTGTACAAGTTGGATTCTTCAACAATAGTATCAATTGTCTCATCTGTAATGTAAAGAAGTATCTGAAGAAACGGCGCGGCGTTGATAATTCAGGAACATTCGATTGGTTGGTAAAGTAATGGTAAAGTATCTGGACCTAGGAAAGATAGTTGCTGTTCATTCAGTTGTATGTGCCTCTTTCTCCATGTGATATTATACTTCTTTGTATTGGGTGCTTGAACAGAAGTGTCTGCAGTGAAATGCACATTAGTGTCCCCATTAATTTCAGAAGCACTTTCTGCATTAGTTTCTCTTTCGCTAGCGGTATAAAGCATTTTTTCCACCATGTTATCATTGCTCATTTCATTTACTTTTATTTGATCAGGGGTCTATAATCGGAGTCATCTAAACTTTCGTCATCATTTATCGCCAGACCATTTTCGGATTCAAAACCATTTATCACAATTCTGTCAGCCTCTCGCTGTAATTTTTCTTGTGTCAATATGCGAGGTTTACCGGCCATTCTTCTAAAAATGATATGTACATATAGGTTAGCATCTACGCATAGTATCATATTTGATACAGCTAAAACGAACATCATTACACCCCTCAAATGAACTTTAAACTACTAAATGACGTTCACAAATAAAATACTTACCCGATTTTACATGAAACACTTTTTTCAAAAACAAATTAGATTTGTTTTAAAAATCTCAATAAAACAAACACGTTGGACTTTCATAACCTAGTACTGATGGAACGCTGTGGTTCATAACAAATATGTTACGACATGGAAACGACATCTGAGTGAATAAACGAGTAATAATAAGAATTATATTGGTTTGTATCAAATCTAATACACGACGCAGTAAAGGGTACATCATAGCATATTGTCAGAATGTGCTACCCGGAATATGAACTTAATGGTTTACGGGCAAACGGGGCATTTTATAACACACTGAACACACCGAGCAAGCAAGGCAAACAAACTGATTTGAATATATAACACCGCCGCGTCGGCCGAACTGTACCGGCCGCGCTATTATGCGCCAGCAAAGCTCTAGTAATGGAAATTATGTTTAATTTTTTAATACTGAAAATAGTGCAATATCATTTCTTTGCATTTTTTGAAGTAGGATTGAACGAATTTGACCATCTTCTTGCCGCACAAAATGGCCCTGTCGAACCGAACAGACTTGATAAGTAAAGCTGTCCTATAGAATCTTTACTGTTTAAGCCGTTAGTTATTTTATCGAGGATAACGATTAAGCTGAAATTACTCGCGTCATTTCAGCTTGATCGTATATACTCGGGTATATTCAACTTCCCAATGAAAAAGCGGAGTTTTATTCCTTTAATACACAATGATGTATCCATTTAAATTAAAGGGTTTCATTTACGTCTGTTCGCTTCCCACTGCTACAGAATATATCCAAGTTTACCTTTTAACGAAATTTGTAATAAATTTTCAACGACGCAATAAATTATGCTTTCTTGGTTATTAACATAAAGCGAAGTGTCAAGGATTATTATTCCGAAAACAAAAATAAATACATAATGCTAATCTCCGAAAACGTAATTACAAAACAGCAGTAACTTCCCGATAGGATTGTTTTTGATGAAAGCGCCTTCAACGTTTAAATTTCGTTTGAGATTGTGAAACTTCATCTGTTATTCAAACGGCATATTAACTAGGTCGAAGGCGAAATTAAAGTAAGCGTATAAAAGCCATTAAAATTTCAAAGGTGTTTGGTTTGTTTTGGACCCTTTAAAGACGGATAAGGTAAATGCTTACGAACTCATGTAGAAACCGCCACGTCAAACGCACAATTCTTAGAAATACAAAGGCGCATTGCAATATATATTTTTTCCTCTGCTCCCTTCAATAAGTCTTCCGATGTATTTTATCTCTATAAAACAAAGTGCCGTTGGCTTAGAATTTTTAGCAATAAAATTTGACAGTAATCGGCGATTATATTTATTGCTTCGCGTTCTTTGGGCTCGTATTCTTGACTGTGATAAGCAAGAACACTGTTTACGTTATGTAAAGGTTCACATTCCATACGCTGTTCCCGTTCATCTTTTGAATTATTTGAAAGTATATTGGTCATTAAAAATAATTTAATGCATCAATTAATCCTAGAGAATATACTTAAATATCAATCAGTATTTAAATATTAGCTTTAACTGTAGCATAAAAATGTTTTGTGAAGAAGAATATTTTTCAAGCTTACACATCGTTTTAATTGATGCCGGCTGATTGCCTTCCGTAGTTTATTGTATCCAGAAATAATCCAAGAAATGAAGTTTACAGAAAAAGAGATCGATCTCAGATAAAAGTATCGTTCCATATCTTTACTATATAGCATATTAAAGGTGTATGAAAAAATTATTTACAAGTAGATCAATATATCACCTTCTTTTCCAAATCCTTGAAGGTACAAATAAGGGTATTCGCATTGATCTATCTCGTGTGTTTGACAGTATTAACTATGAAAAACTGTATAGTAGATTACAGAATATTAGCGTCAGAGGAACGCGTTGGCTACTTAACTAATAGAAGGAAAGAGTCGCAGAAGTCAATAGAGTAGGGTATTGTACGTTCTCTGGGTGGCAATTTGTACAACGCGGAGTCCCACAAGGTTCTGTATTGGGGCCACTACTTTTATATACATATATCAATGAGCTGCCACAAATATCGGTCCATCGACTGGTACTGTTTGCCGATGACAGCTCCATAATTTTAAAAACTAAAAATCCCCAATAAAAAGTAACGATTATGAAGCGTGGAATATAAACAGAATTTACGTATTTAAATCACAAATTTACCAATGTAGTAAATTCTTCGGAATCTCGCTTGATTCTCAACTAAATTGGAGGAACCAAGTAAGCAACTTCCGACGTCTGTTTCTAATTTTGCGGTTCTCGGTGCCTACTTCGCCTACGTCCATAATTGTGTCCACAATTATCTCAAATTTCACTTTTTTGGGCTTATGACATTGTTGCAGCCCATTTACGATATATGAGTGCGCGGTATTCGTAAAACACACATACAAGATGTTGATTGACCAGAAATAACAGCATAATTGTAATACACGTGGTTTAAAATTAAACATTTGCTACCGCTTCAAACAAAAAAAGTCAAATAAAAAAGGTGTGTTATCACAAGTGATCAGAATATGCAACCACTTATCAATGAGACTTTCAGACTAGGAAATGAAGAAATGCAAATATCTATCTTACACAAAGTGCGTTGTGTAAGGTAAAGAACGCTTCTTTTGTATTATTACTTCATAAATAGAACTGCACTTTCATAAATGATATTTTGACGAATCTACCTATATTCATAATATTCTGAAATATAGAGCGACTGACTCTCCTAATACGACTGATTACCCTTGGAGCTGATGAATTATGACAACATGACGCAAAAGGTCAAGCTTGTTTTCGCGGTGAACATACATTTGTTATAAATGTAATTTCCGAACTTCATTTCCCTAGATGGGTTAGCAACTTCTTTGCTTATTATTACAAGGGTCCAGTTATAGAATATTTTGAAGGTAATTAAATTATCTTTCGAATAAAGGCCAAATTAATCTTCCTAATATAGAAATAATTACAATAAAGTAATTTGCCGATTATTTTACATCCAGATAAGTAGCTGTAATAACATCGTTATAATTGAGTGTAGCCTTTCACGACCGTAATCCATAGTAGAAATGTCTTTCGAGTGTTGTCGCGTATTTGATGTTTGACTTGACGTTTCGCTGATCATGCTGTCAACTTCTTCAGAAGATTTCTGAAGACTGAGTTATTGTCTCTTGCTCCTCGTTATATACTCCATTTCTGTTCTGTTTTGCTGATCCATAACCGTTCCACTCCAGTGAATCGCGTTGTTCGCTGTATGACGACTTCGCCGTGCTAACTTCCATGTGTTGCTGATTTTGTATCCGTCTTCGCGATTGAAATTGTTGGTATTCTTCATTATTTCTACCGATTGGGGTATTATCAAGTGGAAGAGGAAGAGAAGAAAGCACTTAAGGATATAAGTCACAATAAGAACCTAATCGTCGTACGAGCTGATAAAGGCAACGTAACAGTAGTGATGAATCGCGTAGACTACAACACATAGATACAGATGCTGCTAGACCACTACAAGAAATTGAATAAGGACCCAACCACGAAGGTGGAAAAACAAACCAGGGACGCTATTAGGGAATCATCAATACCAAAGGAAGAACAAAGAAGACTATTACCATCAGAAAGCCGACCACCACGACTGTACGGACTACTAAAGATACACAAACCTGGCAACCCTGTCAAACCGATCGTCATGTGGCTCACCTACCAACGAGTTAGCCAAATATGTCGCAAAACAACTGGCACAATACTCCGGGAACATCAAGAGCTTTGGGAAGAACTCCGAACATTTCATCGAGATACTACAACAACACGAAATAACAAAGGAAGATTTACTGGTATTTTTTGACGTCGAATCACTCTCCACCAATGTACCAGTGGAAGAAACACTAGAGATCATCAGGCAACAACTAATACCAAAAGGACCACAACCAGATCTGATTGATTTGGCGAGACTCTGCCTTACTTCGACCTACTTCCTGTGGAACGGAGAATTCTACGAACAAGCGAGTGGCGCTGCAATAGGATCTCCTCTGTCACCCGTCATCGCCAACATCTTTATGGAAGCCTTCGAACAAGAAGCCATCGAATCTAGCAGGATGAAACGTGCTAAAATGCTGGTACAGATATGTAGATGACACCTTTGTCATATGGCCGCACGGACCAAAAACTCCAGAGGAATTCCTGCAACACATCAACAGACAACACGCAAACATTGACTTCACCATGGAGATCGAACAAGACGGCACCTTACCATTCCCAGATGTCCTAGTGGAGCGCACTGACAGCAATAGACTGGGCCACAGTGTATATCGTAAGAAGACTCACACAGACTGGTATCTGCATGCAACATCTCACCACCATCCACAACAGAAGAGATCCCTCATCAACGCATTGTTAAAAAGAGCGGAGAAAATCAGCGACGAACATCACAGATATAGTGAAATACAACACGTCAAAAACGGTTTGCAGAAGAACGACTACAGTAGAAAAGATATAAGGAAACCACGAGAGCAGAAAAAGGACGAAGACCTACAACAACCAGCAGGATACGCATACCTTGCGTACATAGCCGGAGTCACCGACAGGCTGAAAAAGACCCTAGGAAAAAAGAACATCACCACACGATTCAACACGGTGACCAAAATCGACTAGCTACTCCCTCCCAACAAGAACGTGTTACCGAAACTACAAGCAAAAGGCATATACGAACTGAAATGCCAATGTGGAAAAGTTACATCGGTCAAACAGGACGGAGTATTTAGTGCAGAGTGAAAGAACATGAGAGAGACGCACGCCTTAAGCACATTGAAAAATCTGCAGTAGCAGAACACCTGCACCCACAAGGACCACCGCATAACCTATAGCGACGTTAAAGTATTAGCCTGGACCAGCCACTACTACCAGAGGATAATACGCGAATCGATTGAAATAATGAAGAATACGAGCAACTTCAATCGCAAAGACGGATACAAAACCAGCAACGGTTATGGACCAACGAAGGGGAACGGTTATAGATCAGCAAAGCAGAACAGAAATGGGGCATATAACGAGGAGCAAGAGACAACAACACCAGTCTTTAGAAATCATCTGAAAGCTGACAGCATGATCAGCGAAACCTCAAGTCAAACATCAAGTACGCGACAACACCCGAAAGACATTTCTACTAACATCGTTAATGAAATGCAGAATTTCAGTTAATCTGTAAACTTCTACTTTTATCACTAATTGCAAGCACAGTCATTCCGTATTAGTTTCCAATGGTTGTGGGAAATGTATTACAAAGTTTGGATATACGTTAGAAGTATTTTCCAAATTGTAACTACCAGAATGTAATTGTAATCATAGTAAGTGTGATACATTTTTCAGTGAAGAAAGTTTGTAACATTGTATGCGTACCTTGTTTGTTTAACAGCGTAGGAGATTTAACACATATTACTAAAATACCGAATTAATTTAATCTTCCTAAATACGGGGCGTAGTAACAGAATATGATAGAACCTACAGCTTCATTGTTGGTCACTAGAATTGATTCTAAATAAAGCTGTGCCAATAAATATTGCACGTGGCTCCCCTAAGTGCGAACACGATGTTTCACTAATGCAAAGCTCGCGTTCTTGAATAATATAAATGCGTATGAATAATATAAACGACATAAACGCATTTTTCGCATTAATTTAAGTATGGTTCTTAAAAAGATTCATGCTTTTTAAGCTTCTTTTATTTATTCATTCACTGACAACACTCACTCAAGATATTGTATTGCCCAAGTAAGAAATACTAAACGAACGTTTTTCTTTGAATCACAGAGTTTCATGAAAAGAACATTTAATTATTTTCAAAACAACCTACAACTTGACTGATGTTCCTGTAATAATAAAAGGGAAATAACTATCACTGCTGTTCGCAGTTGCTTTTGTAACCACTATCTGACCTCGGAAACAAACTTGACCTATTCCAGTGTTTTTGTTATAATCCATTAGTTTCTAAGATAACGTGTCACATATGTATGCCATACGAATTTCGTAGGGATAACATGGATAACTTTTGTATTTGTGGAGATAGAAAGAGTAAAGTTAGTACTCCGAGAGTCAACTAAGAATCTATTTTCAAATATTACTTGTCACAGCCGGCAAGGTTAAAGTTAAAAAAACTAAATCTGCTAATTTTCTTTAATTACCGTAACTTTTTTTATTAATTAAGGAATTGAGATGCGGTTTGAACTAATTTTCATAGTAATTTATTAAATACTTTTTTAGCACAACAATTTTAAAAAATAACGTAGGCATCCAGGGCCAGAGCCGGTTAAAAATAAACGTCTTCCGGGCCTCTGGTTTAGTTAGTTTTGCCTCTAGCGTGGCTTACAGGTTGAGTTAGTGGTTTACCACCATTCCTTCTCCTGAAGAAGCCCAACCAAAATCAGTTTAAATTTTTTGAAAAGAAAATATTCTTTTTACGAACAGAAATCATTAGTGGCATGATCACGAAAATTTTCCTTTGTTTATAAAGTTATCTGTGAAATTATGTTTCGAAATAAAATACACGCTTATCATACTTGCCTGTTATAAGGTTAATAATACACAATTTACAAAAATATGATTTATTTTGTACGTACATCCTACGTAATCCCTACAAGTAGAACTTACACGTTAAACACACGGGCCTCGATATCCACAAAGGCGAGTGCTTGCTCACAAAACGATACTGCAGTTTATAGAATTAAGGAAAGGAAAAGTTAGTTTTAGCTTGTATTAATGTCGATAAGTGTGTTGCCTCTAGAAAAATTTCACAAAATGTTGGTGCATCAAAGGCTGAAGTCTCAGGAATTCTGAACAAAAGACTTGGAGATGCAGAAGGAAGATTTTAATTTTGCAACTGGTATTTGGGCCAAGTGAACGCAAATTCAAATATCAAGAATATCATTTTGTGGATAGATGAAACGATCTTTACAAATTGTGGAATATTTAACAAACATTACTACTCTCAACATAATCTACAACTGACTCTTTCAGATAGAAACCAAGTTGGATTTGGTTTCAACGTTTGGTGCGGCATAATACACAACAGATTTAAGTTCCATTATTTTTAATGGTAGTTTAAGTTATCATTAGGAACTACTAGATAGCTGTGGTTTTGAACCTTCGCATAATACTCATGCGGTTATGGATTATTTAAATAAGCAGCTTATAACAACATTAAAGAAATGCAGGAAACAGTACTTAAAGCATTTCAACGTATTAACGGCGGTACTATCCGTAAAGTATTTAATAGCATTCAGAAACAGTGCCAAGTTTGCATTGCAAATAATGGTGGTTTACATAAGCGTGTATTGTGTTTCCAAATAATTTCACAGATAACTTGACAAAAAAAGGAAAGTTTCTCTCTTCGTTCCATTTTCTTCGCGTCTTATATGTTCGTTTTTAATATTTCATTTTACAAGAACGTACAAAATAAATTCTATTTTGCTCTTCTCACAATTTCGCAAATTAAACATTACCTGGTACTAATGTCAAGTCGTTAGTCATTAGATGCTGGATCGTGGACTCCTATGGCATATTATAGAATGTGACATAGTATTTTTAAAGAAAATAGATGTTGGATGATTGAGGTTTAATTTGTAGGAATTAAAATATTGCCCATATGAAACGTGTATCGTTACCCGTTTTGACAGATGTTATCGGTAACAAAGAACTGAAGAGACGCCCTGTTTAATTCCAGTCGCATTTGAGAGCAGCAAAGCTAATTCAAGTATAGCAGTGTTTCAATTTTTTTCAAGTAGGTACTAGAAC
This sequence comes from Marronus borbonicus, assembly GCA_902655005.2. Lineage (NCBI taxonomy): Eukaryota > Metazoa > Arthropoda > Insecta > Coleoptera > Scarabaeidae > Marronus > Marronus borbonicus. Next base: position 6,912,375 of record LR737395.1, read on the forward strand.
GCGGGTGTTTTTCTTACGTGACACGTTACCAGAAGGTTTAAGGTTAGTGTTTTTATTTTATTAGTTTAATTTTTGAAAGCGTTGTTATTTCCAATTTATTATTATTAAGTTGCTGAAAGAGTATCGACGTAATGCTATCGGGCGTATTGCGTTCTAAACAATTAGATCGTAAAGTCTTCGGAGGTAATAAATATACTTGTGTAAGTAGGGTAATAGACTGCGAACCAATACCTTACCTATATGAAAGGTAAAATTACCCAATCGATCATTTCCGGAAGTTTTGAAATACAGGGCTTGCCGTTGTGCACAATTGCTCCAATGTACACAATTTACGATATCATAAATTTTGTCCATTGCTATTGTATTGTTTTTTTTTTATAATACGGAAATAATTCGTATTATAGGGAATTTAATTTCTTATCGAAGTGATTGATTCTCTTTAAAATAATGCGCTCAGAGAAAATAATTTGGACAGTATTATTATATGATAAAATTATTGCTAGGGCGTATCAAATACAAGATTAAAAAGAGGGTAGTAGAGGATATTTAGCAAAATGCAATAAAACAGAAATTAATTTGAACAATAAGAAATAATCGGGTCGAAGATATTTTAAGAGCCAAACATACGCTAAGCTGAAATAGATTAGATTCATCAACAACGTAATATAACACGTATTAATAGCATTATTGCGAACCAAACTAGTAAGTGTTGGTATACATGAAAATCCGTTAAATCTCATAAGTCATACACGGCATTATTCAATGCCGTCATCATCGGACCCGCAGTCACATATATACAATCAAATCGAATAATAAGCATTTGAATGAGCTTGACATGCTTTAACGCAGGTACACGAGAAATACAATGTTATAACTAGTAAACAAAATAAAAGTATATGTTTCTAATGCGCCATCCTTAGATTTGTCAAACTAGCCGGGAGGAGATTTTTTTACCACCCGTACCATCCCCTTGCGAAGAGTGGTTGAGCGGACAAGCAAAAAATATACGCGTAAGTGATCCCTCGGAAATTTCATTTACGCGTATATGTCTAGTAACTTCAGTTTGTCCACCTATTCGAAGTAAAGGTTTCTCTAGTGATTTCTAAAACAGAATTCCTTTTGTCTGGCCAATTACCTGTGGAGCGTGTGTGTAGGAAGATAATATAAGTTCAGCCAACGACGATTTCACCGTTTTATTTTTCATATCGTTTAAATTAATGTGAAATGTATCTACAACGAGTCTCAGAGTAAGTGTAAGCATATCAACGTGAAATTTCATCGATTAATAATCGTTCGTTTAGTCTTTGTCAAAATTCTCAGTAAAGATTCACGTTGTAGTATTGTACGTCGTATAATATGCCATCGAAAAGAATTAAGAAAAATTAAAATTGAAATCCAAACTGTGAACCGTATTGATTAGTCAGAAGTAGCTGATTCAAAAAGAAACCATAAACATAGCATTTACGAAGTGGATCTTCAATATATAAGGTTATTTCTCATTTGTCTTTCTAAAACTCATCTAAAAATTCATTCATCTCTTTAAATCAAAATGTAAATTACCGAGAAAGTATTTTAGAAACACTCCCGAATTCCACGACCTCTAAATTTCATCTATATAATTTTCCAACATTTTCTCAAAATTTCCTCTCGTAGCTTTAGTAACTTCTTATAAAATGAATTTGAGACGTGTAGTCGTTAAATCCTACAAGCGACTAATCTTCGTCATGTTTTCACAAGTGACGTTACTAGTAGGTAAAATTAAAGCTGACCATTTTATCTCGGGCTTTATTGATGGTTGAATTCGAAATATTTTGTAGAGTACATTCGACAAAAAAGTATTGATTTAGGATCATTTTTGACATGCATTTTGTTCACATGGTTTAAATAAAAATAGAAGTAAGTAGAGAAAAAATCACAAAAATTGAGTAGAGTTGTACAATAAATTTTAAAAAGCCGAATGTAAAATAATCTGAAAAATATCTGATACAGCGATAGAACACTGCATGTACAGTGTGTATATTCATAGTTATTCTCCTAGTAATGAAAATCATCAAAGAAATGTTAAAGACAGAAATGGTCATTGCAGTGCGCATATTTTATAAAAGCAGGCTTGCTGCAGGTTGAACATAGAAGTAACGTCTCTTCGTCGTAATGTGAAAAAGCATATTTTGCTGGGTGAATAAAGCAATCTTATTTAGTGTCTATGTAACCACTTTTATTGATCGTGAGGTAAAGATTGGCACTTTGTTATATTATTTCGCTGATGCAAATCAATATCCATATTACTGAGTAAAACTTGATCTGAATGCTTTCCATACACGAAACCCGTACACATCCAGCACCAATTGTTTTCTTTTACATTGACCACTCCGAGGTTCGAGTAGCAAAGAAAAAGTTCATCCGTCAACCATTTCATAAATATTTCAGATATTCATTTGCCTGACTTGGAAGCCTCAATTTTAATATTTCATGCCTAACAAATATACAAAATTATTTGGATCTATATTACCATCTTCCAGTCTACAATCAAGTCAAGTCAAGGCTTAAACACCTCGTGAAACTATTCTACTGTGATATACCATAGAGTTAATATATACTAATTAATCTTGTGTTTGGCATCAAAATAAAAGCAATGACTGTTCGCGATAAATATAAACGTACTTTCATGGTATGTCCTATGGATCATTTATGCGTATTTTGCTCTTTTCCAAATATGGGGGTGGAGAGAAAATTCCATCCGGATTAGTTACCTATGGAAGGCGCATTTAAGAATATATCATTTTATTTTATTCTATTCGTAATAACGGTGTAAATTGAAAAATTCCGAAAATCATCGAAATTTCAGGGGTAGCTCTCACCTCCTAAACGTGAGATTCCGCCGAAACTGAAAGCACACTCGGTGGGTCCTACAAATCTGTTAAGTTTCAATCCGATCGCTGAGTGATAGCTCAGGATGTTCCGTAGCAAGTGCGGCATTATGCAACAAGGCATTTTTTAAATTTACATCGACGATTCACTACGGAAACGATTTATGTACCTGTACAGTTAAGACTATAATTAGTGGCCCTGCTGATAAACTGCAAAATTGCGTTAGAAGAAAAAAGTTCTTGGCAACTTGTACTTCATTTTTAAGCTTTTGTATACTTTAACTTCTACAATCCGTTTGATTTTTAGAGAAATGTTTTCTTCGAGTTGATTTACTTCCTCAGAAATAATATCCAACTGAATGAGTTTAACAACATCAATTTTTCGTGCATTCATGCGTGCATTGAATTCCAAGAATATATTTATTGCGTTTCGTTCAAGGAATTGTTATGAAAACCGATTGGATTATTAACCTACATAAACTATAGGAGTATCTCCTATTTTAAATTTACAAATACAATATGTTTTTAGGCATGAGCGTGTGCTAATTATACGTTCGCAGCTGTAGATATATTTCTCAAAATTGATATTATTATCTTATTATTAACAGTTAAGAATACTACGCACGTGTGCGTGCATCTCGATTACACGTGCAAAAGGATTTAATGTAAGACAGATGTGTATGTACCTTCCATAAAACATATAATCCTACTGCTGAAGTAGGATTATGAGGGATGTAAGTAATAGAAGAAAAACAATAAGAATAACTTTACAAAACATTTGCAAACGCTAATAGATGTCATATTCTAACAAGGAGTTATACAATACTTCAAAAGCGACTGCGTGGCCCAGTGGTAAGGCTTGCTCTCAACTGCGGCAAAGTTAAGTGCTGTGTGTTTGTAGGGCCGTTACTACGTGTAAAAAAGGAACATCAAATTATAGCAATGTATATTTATATTTACATTATACAGGGTTGGGCAAAATGGGCGGACCTTCAATAAAGGTTTTGTACATATTTTCGATTATAATTAATAATTATAATCTCCGTTCATATCATATTTTTAAAGATATGACGTAATCGGTTAATATATTTTAAATGGTTCGTCCTGTATTTATATTCTTTTCTTAGGGTGGAGCACAATCTTGCTGGTATCAAATTTCCTCTGACAGTTTTAACTGATTTGCGCGATTGGGACATAAACGAATTAATACTATGCGATTTTGTGAAAGCTCTAAATAACGATCACCATCTAACGTATCTCTCATAAAAAATGGTTCAATAATTCTTCCTCTGACTATATCAGCTCGAACATTCAGTTTTTGTAGATATTGCCTGTGAGCTTCTTCGCTTTCACTTCGTTCAAACATGGTTAGTAGCCATAATTACAATGAATTTGTAAACTGAAAGTCTTAATAGAATGAAATATTTATTTGACGTTCATGTCAAAATCGGTAAGCCGCATACCCACCAAACCTTGTAATAGTAGATTCATAATAGTCATATCTACCCGAAAAAAACATATAAATATAGAGTGAAGCATTTAAAATATTAACTGATGACATCATATCTCTAAAAATATGACGCTAACGAAAAATCAGTAGGCGCCATTAGATAATCAAAAGCATACACAAAAACTTTTATCAATGTTAATTTCTAGTACAGTTCATGATTAAGCCATAAATCAGGTGTTCCGTCCATTTTGCCCTCCTATATCCCTAGATACCCCTGAAATGCCCGATATCCCCCTACTGAAATATACATGACTTAAAATTAAACTCGACTACAATAACTCAGCTGAGCGAGATGTAAGCTTCTTTATCTCTCTTTCCCAGAAAGTCGCTGCGAAAAAGCGCCGCTGTGGGTTGAGTAAGCTCAATTAGTGGTATAGCAGGAGGTGAAAATGAACCTATAATTTTTAATTTCCTTTGAAGGACTTGCGCTGAAAAGCACCATCAGTGAGAATGGATACAAGGCAGGATTTATGAAACAACAATGTAGTGGTCATGGCATAAGCATATTTCTGATGCGACAGCATTACTAACAATTGTTGATTAATGGTCAACCCCGGATGCCCCACCGCAGTTCTCCATAGTGTCCACATTTCGCTAAAGTTGATGCTACCGCACCACGCTTTTATTTCCGTTCGCCGTTAATCTCAATTATTGTACAAAGCACTTAGTAGAGGCGTCTGATTACGATTTTTTCATTTACATGATGTATTAAACGTATTACAAGCTTAACGACGAGATTTCAAAATATGTTGGAAGTGATCGTATAGCGACGCAAACCCATTAGTCAGGATGAAGATTTCATCAACCTCTTGCTAAATCTCGATTGTGTAATAAAACAGCAGTTTTTAATAACTCCCAATGTAGCAATGATGGGTAAAGCGAGGGAAATGATTACTTTTCTATAACTAGACCAGACAGACTCGTGTTTTGTCAACTCTTGGGGAAACCGGTAGGCAACACGTCATTTCTGTTACTTTGCCTATTTTTGCAATGTAGATGGATTACTTTTAACAAATTAAAAAGTTATAATAAGTTAAAAATCTTCTATTTCGTTTATTTATTTAATTGTCTAACAAATTATATCCTTACAAGGACTAATTACATTAACATATGCATACAAACACATTAAACACTAAATCCCTATTTAACTAACAACTGATCAATGGCAAAATTACACACAGTAAACAGTACTGTTATGATAAAGGAAGGGTTGTTATTATGGCGGAATTCCTACAAAACATCAAATCAGTCAGAGACAATTGACATTATGATGAATCAATATCACACATATATGGTACATACACATTCTCGCACACATCATAGAAACACACGATGCAATACATACTTAAGCAAACACGCACGCTTACACAAACATGCTTCATACACACCCACACAAACAACCATTTGACGTTACCACTGTATATATTGTATATTGCTGGTAAAATAAAGTTTATTACTATTATTATCATATGTTGAGTGTAATTGCCGTATCACCTCCAAAGAAACCATATCAAATCTTAGTTGTAACATCTGATAGTCGAAACCTCTACCTCCTTAAAATATAAATAATTGGGAAACCTTCTTTGGACTTTCTCTACTGCTGTTCTGTGTATGGAATAAAAAGAGATTCCAAACAGAACTATACTCCAGCTTCGATCTTACAAACGTTTAATTGCACTTGCTTAAAAGCGTGTAGAATTTCTAATTAGCAAACTAAAAGTTTTCATTCATTCCATATGAAAGGCAGAAGTGAGTGACGAATCGAAAAAGATGCCGAGCTCCTTTGCAATTGAATGCCGTTTATCAATTCTTCATCAAAGCTATAGTTGAAATGTACATATCTGTTTTTAACTAACAACCACATTCGATTGGTCCTGTAAGTAAATACAATCAGTGTAAGATGTTATTGAAGGGGAAAGTTTTAAAAAGTCTACATTTCTTAAAGATAATATGCTCGAGCAAGTCACTAATAAACAATAGGAACATTAGAGGTCCCAGGTTTGTCACTGGGACTTGAGACACGACACCAACATTTTTTTAGTTTTTATAGCAGCATAACATATTCTATACGATCAAATGCCTTGGAGATATCAGCATATACGTCATCCACTTGTCCGTAAGCACCAAATGCATTATGAGTATGCTGGGTGAAGACATTTAGATTAGAAATTGTTAACGGTTTTTCTATAAATCCATATTGATTAGCTGCGATATGATTTTTATCTAATGGATAAAGGCGCGGTATTGGCGATGTGTGGATAATCAACTGCATGCCATTAAAAATGTTGTTCTACATCATTATTGTTTGTATGAAAGACACTTGCAATATATGCTCACACTTCAGCAGATCAAGAATTTCAAATTTTCTACTGTTTTGAACTGATGACTCGAGTAATCTGAAATTCGAAACAGGCACAACATTCAAAATTACTTTTGCAATGTGGAATAAACAAAAGAAGTTAGAGTGATAGAAGCAGCATCGTGTAGTAGTCATATGTTGACGCCCAGCGTACACAAGATCGACGTTGTAAACAAGTATAACATTTCCCCTAATTCCGGGGCGTATCGTTTTGCCCGGTTTTGTTACATAATTAAGTGATTTTCACCACTGCCGGAACATGCATTTGGTTGCTTTCGTGTCTAAAAATATTCATCTTACTTCAGTATGTACTAAATGTTATTTAATAAAACAATGAAATACTTCCAAATTCGTATTCAATGTATGTGAAATAATTAGCAGTTTTGTTTTGTTTGTTGTTAACTGACGTAAATTAAATTCAAAACTTCAATTTTGATAGTATAAGGAAGAAATATTCGCGATAAAATCTGGAAATGAAAATCCAGGTACGGCAATATGAACTTCTAAATTATTAATTGCTGCCGATTATTGGATTTAAATTTTATTGTCATTACACATGTTCTAGCTATGAATAAAATTGGGGATGGTAAGACGCTTTAGGAGAAAACTTAAAATTTAGGTGCAGCAGCATAGTGTTTGCAAAAAAACTTGTCAACGATAAGTCTAATTAACCAGATTGCATGCCCGTTACGATACCCTACGTGTAGGTTTCTTCGGGCAATTGATTAATAACTGCCACTCTTAATTCGATACTTTTTACTGATAAATAAAGAATTACGTTAAGCGTCGCTTAAAGAAGTTTCTGAATCTTGCACAAGTTCACAACGTACGGTGAAGCATTCTCCAAAGCTCGATAACATTTTCTGATTTGTAATTTCGAAAGAGTTTTGGAATTGCCTAATGTTCTTTTGTACTGTAGCACATTTTGATGCGCTCGGCTTGAAGCTGCATAACGCGAAAGTAAGGCAGGAATTAAGAAAGTTGGTACCATGTAATTAAATACGATCGTTTACACAGCGGTGTAGCGCAGAATTAAGAACTGGTGTACCGCGGAACTGTATACACGTTATTACTAATTATGGCGCTACCATAGTGCTTGTATTGATACAATCGACCAATCACCTTGCAGGTAGCCGCCAACGATTATCAGGTTCACGTCAATTTCTGCTCATGCTTGGGTATCCTTTTGAGGTCATGATATTCTCTTGATTAATTTTGAACTTTAATTTTGCTGTAATAAAACGGCACCTACATTAGATATAAGTGGATTCCGAAACTAGAATGGTAACAGAAGCTTATCAGGAAGGTTTAAAAATATTTGATGTAATTATATATATTTACATAGCAATAATCTGGCCAGAAGTTACATGGGATTGTAAATCAGCAAATCCTTAATCTAGAAAATATAAGGTGACAATAACTCTCAAAGACGAAACTTCAGAAGACTCCAACAAGTGTTCCCGGTGATTTAGATATTTCATTCAACTATGTGACATTGTTATCTTCTGGATTCGTAAATTAACATTGATTGTAAAGTTTCAGCCAGAAGACAAAGATGCAAAGTTATATACTTGCTCTAAATCTCTATGATGAGGGTAAACAGAGTAAAATTTAAATAAATCATGTATTGCGTTTACGTGTTCATTTCTATTCCTTTTTATAATAATTTGCTATTGACCAAAAAAAAACGTAATTAAAATGCTTTCTTTACATCGTTGTCATTTATGCAGCTTGATTTATTTTTTTTTTATTTTTTTGGTATTATTCATTCCTGCATCGCTGGAAAATTCATACTAGACTTTTGTATCTACACATATGCAGAAATTAATAATTTGCATCGCACACAGCAAATAAAATAAAAGTTTCAGCAGATCATGCACGTCTCTATTGCACCAATGTTGAAAGAAGGAATCAGCGTCAGATTTTGCCTAATTTAAATAGTGGCCTTGTTTATTTTGAATGTTGATGGGACATATCCGCGGCAACGTCTTGTCTTTTTTACATTTATTTTTAAATTTGTTCGTCATAATCTCATGATTATTGTAGAAACTTCCAATAAGCACAGTATATAACGTCTCTGTGTCGTTCCATTAATTACAAAGGAGATTAGAAATTAACATGTTATTAACAAATAAATTAAGATTATGAGACGATAAAGTAAACCGAGATGTCAGTTATCAATATGTCGCGTATTTATTTTAAAAATTACCGTAGGATATTGCAAATAATTTCGGGCTACTCCTAGTGATAATTTCGCGCTACCCTATATGAACGCTACTTTAAAGTGCGTTTATTTTGGACGCTAACATGCTGTGAGCGCTTTCGCTTAAAATCACTATAAAAGCACACAGAACCTTGCACATTCTGCTATAAGCGTTCGTATAATCAACAGAAATAATACCAAATATGAATATTATTTTCCTGCTACTTTTGCTAATACAGTTAACATTGGATTCATTGAACGGTGATGAAATTGAAAATATCTGCCACAAAGAAGTATATAACCGTTTATTTAAAAAATTTCTATTAAACATTCAATATAGTGACTGAAAAGTTATGATGAATGCTGACAATACTGTTCACTTTGGCACAAAAGCGCTTATAGCTCTCACACGTTTGCTGCCTAACCTCGAAGAAATAAGGGTCTGTGAGCGAAAGTTACGACATCATAACTGGATTTATTAGCGTTCATATTCTCAAGGGATACGGCCAAAATCGCTCTCACAAGTGCTTAAAGCGTGTAAGCGCAGAATACTATTGTATGTACGATTGGCCATTAGAGGTTCGAAGTGCAAACATACGCGTAAACAAACGTCAGGTACAGCAGCCACAGATTGAAATTATGACGAGTTACGATTATAATCGAAAATGTTCATTGCCGTAATATTTTGATTTTATGAGGGTTGCGTTCGTAAATGCGAACAAATGCGTCTATTACCCTAACTTGTTTGGAATGAACCTACAATTTCTCAAGTTTGACAATATAATAACACCTATAAAATAATTTTGCAATATTTCATCAAATTTAGTTATGTTAATACTTTGAACTCTTTCTATTGAAAGCAAATCTTAGAATAAGATAGAAACAGTTTTCTATACGCATCGGTAGTGTATAAGTATAACCCTACGTATACATTCAGGAAACAGAACAGCATTCGTATCTTTTTATCGCTCTATTGCGTAGGTCAAGCAACCGCTACGTGTGTAGGCGCCATAAATTGCAAATGACAACGCAGTGACACTCGTGTATCCACCACCGTCATCATAAGGTATTATCGGCACGTAACGCGCAAACAAGTCGCTCCTGTATTTGGAAAGCAATTACATTTTTGTTGTATACATACAATATACAGGATCTTTACGGTCTTGTGATTTTAATTTCAAGGGGTGATTAAACATCTTGAAATAAGGTCATTAATGTAAAAATATCTTAACAAAAGTTGCATAGTAAGAGAAATATTAATGTTAAAAAAAATTTAGTTTTTATTTTTTTTATTTTCAAGTGGTGATTAAGCATATAAATTAAACAATTTTTCTATGTTTTTATGGAATCCACTTTACACTAGTTGTTCAAAGTTATCGCCTTGTTAAACGCAAAGTCTCGCTCGACGTATCCATGAATTGGAATAATTTACTAGACCTTGATCTCGTCGTCGAATTGTCGCCGCAGCTGCCTCAACGCGGTTACGAATCATCTAAATCAATTATTTCGTTGCTGGATACCATGGTCTTCATAACGCCCCATAAGTAGAAATCAAGGAGGTAAAGGTCGGGTGACCGAGGAGGCCATGGAACAGGACCAACCCGACCGAACCACTTATTTTCAAACACATTATCTAATTGTTGGCGAACTAAACGATTAAAATACAGCTGTGCGCCATCGTGAAGAAACCACATTTGCCAACGTACATTCAAAGGAACTTCTTCCAATAGTTCCATCAACTGATTTTACAAAAACAAGAGATAATCATATCTATTCAATCCAGCCCAAACGTTTATCGAAAATCTGTGCTGGAAATGATTACGACGAACAGCATGTGGATTTTCAACAGCCCAGATATGAAGAGTTTGGAGTTTCAGCATGTTTTTGTAGAAACTATCGACAAAATTGTAAACGTAAAGGATGATCTTCAGGTTGTAAAGCCTGCACTTTTTGTACATGGAAAGGATACAATTGATTCTCGCGCGGTGTTCGCCAGACAATTCGATTTGATACATTTACTTGACGAGATATTTTTCGAGTACAGCTAGGAGGATCTTCTTCGACAAGATTTAAGACTTCTTCTTCGGCATCCAAAATTCGTTAGTGTTGACCAAGCCCACGATCTCGACCTTGACGTGCTTGCAGTACACCAATTTCTCGTGCACGGTTTGCTAGAGTTTTTGAGGAATAGGTATTGGCCTGTTAGGAAACCGCTCAGCGTAATCCTTATTAGGATTTATTCGGAAGAATTTACGTCAAACCAGCAGTGCAGTGAGAACTTACGAAATACCTTGACAGATGGGAAAAGTTACAGACATCAGCCTACTTAGTAACAAATTCACTAATAATCTACCGTTTGAATTTACATTTACTTTGCACAAGTTGTTGATCGACCGTTCTAGCGTCAAACACCTGTTTTTAAGGTGTTGAATAATTATATATAATTATAATAATTATATATCTTTGAACTTGTGCAATGCAACGTGTTGATCCGACTACTTGTGTTACATTTTTAAAGTATTAAAAGTCATCCATATTGTAATTTATGTATTGAATTTTTGTTTTCAAGAAGCCAATGAGTCTCGATATAGAGGCCGAAACTCGCCATTAACAGAAAGCAGGCCCAGATATTTTTATAGCAACCCGTCCTCAAAGCTTGCTGTCCCCAATTAAAGGCAAAAAAAACGCTGTGCTCTTTCAAAAAGAGTATATTAACAGTAAGTGAAACGTGAGCAACAACAAAAAATAATAAAATAACGATGTATCCAAAGTTAGTATCTGCAGATTGAAAATCAGCTTGGTTTCCTCGCGTTCAACTGTTGAGATTGGTACTTCAGGGGATAGATATTGTAACACCCTTCCAATGTTCGAAGCTACTAAGGATCTGAAAAGAAAAACGTTGTCTGTTGAGAACTTATTTAAAACAATAAAATGTGAATGAGATTGTAAATATATTTAAAATAAGACCTAGATTTCTTAAATCTATGAAATAGGTGGCCAGATCCGAAAACAATTGAAATAGAAACGAATCTATCATTAAAAAATTAAAAAACTAGTGACATAAGCAAAGTACATAAGCAAATGACAACAGTATGAGTGATTGCAGTCAAACAGTATGAGTGATTGCAGTAACTCAAATAACAAAAAATGTGATAATTATTGCAAACGCTAGCATTCAATATCATGCTGCAAAAAAGAATAATTGGAAAACCAATTCATATATCCAGAACGTTTTTATTTTAAATAGAACATTCTATATTTAAAAGAAAACAAATTTAATTTGGATAACAGTGTATAGCCAACGCAAAATTCTATACATTAGTATAATTGAATGCATTACGGATATGTGCGTAATATGACATGCACTGATAAGAATAAACAAATGTACTAAATACCGTAGGAATCCAAACAATGCCTTGTTAGAAAGAAAATGCGTTGAATATAGTGAGAATAATTTCACCACTTACCTGTTGTATTAATTACATTGAAATTGATTTTTTGGTTACCTATCTCAATTCATTCCTTTCTATTTTCATGCTTTATTCTTATAAATAACACTTGCTCATCATTAGATGTACAGTGTCCGTCAGTGCCGAGTGGAAACTATAAACTATGCTATTAAATTTTTATCGCGCAGTTTCATCCAGAAAATTCTAGGTGAACTTCTAACTAAGAAATAACGTTAACAGATTACCACCTACGTAAAGTATAAAACATTCTGTACTATAGATATAGCATTATATCCTTTGTGATGTTAAAATCATTTTAACTTCTTAGGGATAAGCTAAAATGAAACTTTTAAAAGTTTGGGAGATTAAAAAAAATCAACTGCTTGCTAGCTAATACTTTTCATTATAACGGTGATAAGCTAGTGAAATCTGCGCCTTATATTATTATAAGTTATATACATATATATAAATTATTATATTATAAGTTTTAACTTATAAATTGTTGAAAAAAAAGTCAAAAGAAATATTTCGATAACCTATGTGTTATATATTGTTTGAGTTCGTAGTATATTGTAGTAGATGTCGATGGTGATTATCTATAATTTTTTGAGGATGCTAGAGGGGAGGTGCACCGTTATATTTTCACCATATATACTTACATATATCCAAACAATAAATGAAAAGTACAACTCGATAAAATATAGAAAAAATTATGTATTTTGCGTAAACATTTTTATAATTATTGAACCTCTCGTTATCAAAATAAAACATTGGGGTCATTATATTTGACTTTATGATGGCGTGTTCCCCAAGACAAGAGTAGTAATAGATACCTTTATATATTATTTTTTTGTATAATATTAATTTTCTTACCACCTAGAGGCCTTAGGACCGGCCTTGCTTCCACAGACTAAGCCACGCAAATTGTGGTTTCACAAACGACGAATGTTCCGCAACGCTTAATTCATGAAGCCAGTATCTGATGATAGTCATCGAAGGTGCACGGTTCATATAAACTGCATCCAACTTTTTCTGAATTTTTGCACTTCCAATCCAGAAAAAGAGATCGAATCATTGACCAGTATTGCTCTTTTCCATGCTTTCACAAATACATAAATCAGCTCACAGCTCTTAAAACAATACTTCTCGGTGAATCTCTCAGCAATTTTGACAGATGTCGACTAAGCAATAATACTCACAGTCGGCAATGAATTTGGCAGGAAGCGCCATTTGTCTCCAAACACAGATACTTCTCATATCGTCGTAACAGAGATACTTATTTAGCTAATATTTTCCTCAAACGCTCATAACTGAAAATATGTGTCTCATATAATGATTTCAAGTAAACTAAAAAATTTAATTTACACTTACTTTTGCATATTAAGAAATTTCCCATCTTTTTTTTCCCATTATCTTTCCCATATCTTTAAACATTCTAAGTATTTAAAAAATTAAATCCCAATTACACAATGCTTATAGACCGCGATATCTATCAAAGTTAGAAAATACTTGGGCTTGTGTTTGTTTAAATTGGGAGTGATCATTTTCTTCCGGCAATATGGAATAAATTATGTAATTTTGCCGACTAATTTATGACTATCTGCATACGCCTCAATTCTGTTTGACAATATCCTGAAGCCGGCTATCACAGATTTAGACAAATATATTTATAATGGTCGTTCAGAAAATTTATATCTATATTTATATAAATTATACATTTAATGATGCGTGTAGATAACCTTTGTGTGCGTGTTGAAAAAGCTAAACCACGTACGGCATTAACTGTAGTTTGATTAAACAGTAAGTGTAACGACGACAAATATTTAACGTACTTTATGTGTTTATTTTATATATTCGATACGGGATAATAATCAATTGCATATCACTAAATAAAACATCGGACTTCAATTAGTTGAATCCAAAGTGTATATCCATTAACTCACATTTATGTAGTTGCGCAACTTTACGTACACACGGAAAGACTGTTATTTATAAGTTTAAATAATGATCTTGTCTTGCAAGAACTATTCACCGAAAGCCACGCAATAAGAAATAGAATGAATTACGATCTGTCAAATTTATCTTTTCTCGCTGAACCATAAGCTAGTACCCTCGAATCATGCGGTATTATGTTCAGTTCCTATTTCGAACGAAATCAATTTTTCAGTGTGCGCTTTTAATTATGCACCGATAACAACAATAGAGAGTACAATATCGCTGCCAGAGAGGGATTTCCAAAAGTATTTTAATAAATAATTGATCAAACTACGCTTTCGAATAATACTGTTGACATTTTCCCTCTTTGTAGATTTTACTTTTTCATCATCCAAGCTTGTTAATTAATTTCCTTCTACGAAGGAGTTACTTTAAACAAAACTATTTCGTTTACGAAAGTGCATTTATAGCTAGATAATAAAAGCATCACAGCTATACCGTAGAAAGGGGGGAAGCGGATCAAATTTTGATATTTTTTATACTATTACTGGTGTTATTTACTTAAAAACCATTGTGAAAAAAATGAGTGTTATTCTGTAACTATTACACTGTTGGTAGATATTGTTTATGCTTTTACATGTTTCTCTTTGCTTTGTTTTTATTATTTGTTGATGCACTCACCCCATTGTACGGTGTGAAGCGAAACTAAAAAACCGTTTCAAACTTAATCGACATGAAGCGTATCACTTCTGTAGTTTTGAAAAGCGACGAGAATAAAGAACAGTTTGATCCAGAGGAGATAAAGTCAACTGCAAAACGCTTCAAGGAATCAGACTATATATATCTAAATGCAATCGCATGTTTAATGAGAGATTGTTTTTTTCTTCAAAAAGAGAAACGTCTTTAGTCTACTCTTGATTACAATTGGAAATGTCTTTGAATACACACCTACCTCTCCTGACAACATGTCCCGCAAATTTTTTTTATTATTTGCAATTTTTTTATGACGGTTATACTGAAAACATCCCGGTGTATAAAGCCTTATTATTAAATATTCTTCTTTAGTGTTAATAGGAAACTCATCATCGTTTTCATTGCCATGTTGGCCCCTTTTTGTTCTATAGCTGCCACATTTCAGCATATGCTTTCACTTAAAATCTGAAATCAATCTAGTTTTTAATCGACCACTACGTATGTGTTAGGCTTAAATGCCGAAAACACTCATTGAGCGGAAAAATCGACCAGAATGGGCACTGGTCTCGTAAGATCATCCACAATGCGAAATTCGTGGCAAATTATGGCACTTACAAAAACAACCAGAACGTGTTGTTGCTAACTCGAAAGGTATTCTAGACAGTAACTGATACAAGAGAAATTAGAACTATTGTTTTCTTCTGCAAATAATAATGATGAGAACACTTTAATGAAGTTGTAAATACACAAAATAAAGAAGCTACGCTAGTCACAAAAAACAAAATTGAAGAAGTTTTAGAAAACAAAAATTTAAGAATAGCCAAATACAAATGAAGGATTTAAACGAAAGCCTGAAAGTTCAAATAATAGAAGAAATTGTGTACTTTGTGAAAATGAAACCTTGGGCGCTCAGGAAAGTTATGAAAATGAGGGTGTCGGTACAAATCTAATCTGCATGCTTTGTATAAAAAAGAACAATATCAGTACTGCGAGAGAATGTGCCAAATCTGGCCAAAGAAAGCAGACACAGAAAACGATTTCACTATCCTATTTAAAAATACCTGGAGTCGATATTGCTACTGATGTTGTAGTTGGGGTGCCTGATGTTGATAGAGGATGTGCAGCTCCCAAAAATGTTTTAGCTGTAGTTACGAGTAAACATCTCTCAGGACATCATCAGATAGAAACCAAGAAAGGACTCTTCGATCGACTTTACGCCTGTAATGAATTTATAGCTGCTGAGAGTAACTTCATTGAATGCAGGGATGCGCTCTCAACTTCATTAACATGTCGCTCAGCATTACTGCTGCTATCTGGAAGTAATCAAGCCTTTATAAGTTGTCACTGTAAAAGGTATTGTATCGATAAAAAATACAAATGCCGCTCTAAGAGCGTAAAGTGCAGTTCTAGATGTCATGATAATAATTCCTCAAAAAAAAAAAAAATTACAAATTCTATAATTCTGATAGTAAAGACTAATTGATTAATTTCTGAATTAAAGTATATTATTCGCAATATACTTAAATTTGTTTTATTAAATTAATCAGATAGCTTAGCTTCCTCATGGTATTGATGGAATAATTCACGGCAAACGCAATAAAAGGAGAGAGAAAAAAATACACTAACACACGGACATGTTTCTGCCTAGCCGGCGTCATCAGCGTGGTTTCGAGAGTATTTTTCATGGTTTATGGTTATTGTTTCTAGGCATTTTCTGATGTGTTCTATTAAATTAATGTTCATTGCGAGGAAGTATATGAAAAATGATTTTGCTAAATAAACGTAACATAAAAAAATAAAAACAATTCTGTAGATTTCTTTCTGACACGTTTAACTAAGTATCGTCTAACGTGTCCGTCGGATTGCGGTTGCGTTAGCTACATTCAGAATGCGTTGTTGCATCTCCCGATAACCACAATACTTAGTAGTCAAATATTGCACCATGACACGAATTTCGCGTTGTGGTTGTTTCGACTTAACCACAATGAGCTATGGTTGTTTCGCAAGTGCCATAACACGAATTTCGCATTGCGGATGATCTTGAGTGTATTCCGTCTATCAGTCTAACATACTGTTCTTTTATTTGAACCACCGAAATTAGTCATATAAAATAGTTTAAATCACCAAAGTGGCAATGTGTTCTTTAAACCTTTTGAAATTGATGTGAAAATAATTGAAGGCAAATTAGAAATTTCAGTTTCTTAAATAGGTTGTTTTTCTTTAACATGTTCAATACAGTGCTTTATTTCCTGATTCTAATGCAACGATACAAAGTTAAGAATTAAAAGTATTTTGGTTTGCTCCTAAGGCAAATGCAAAAAGTAATAGAACCTAACAAAGAGTAATAGGGCAATAGAATTTTCACAAAAGTAATAGATCTATTAGCTAAGTAATAATCAGAATAACACCGGATGAAACACCTGTATAGTATCATAATTTGAATTTTATGGACAAATGGTTTATATAATGTTCCCTATACCTAGTAAACAACACATAAGTATCGGCGACCTCCGCACCACACAAGTTTAATTAATTATATAATAATTAATCCGGGACGACTGTTTCGAGGACACGAATGGTTCTCATCAACCAGTAACCGATGATGAGGACCATTCGTGTCCTCGAAACGGCCATCACGGATTAATTATTATATAATTAATTAAACTTGTGTGGTGCGGAGGTCGCCGATACTTATGTGTTGTTTACCATACTACGCCACAGTCCTTCCTATTATTATTCCTTATACCTATATGGAACTGTTTTCGAGTTATTTAAACATTAGGAAGAAAATGACGCGTAAAGCTCACAAGATGAGACAGTCTTATTAAGTTTTAGTGCACGTTGTGATTATAATAAATTGATTTTATTCTGAGAAACATGTTACCTTTCTGCGAGATTCCCGTAAGTATTTTCCAGAGATTTCAGAACATTGTTTTTTCTTTCTCGTAGATATTGTATTTTGTACCCTACTTGTCAACTTGGGCGATTGATTTGACTAATTTATAAAACATTTATTTTAGCTGTTCCCAACGGAACCGAAAGTTCTAAAATAGATCAATGCAATTAGCGACTTCATGAAGCTATTATAACGTTTTGTCATATTAAAATTTACTGTAGGATTAGAGTTCGTGTTATTTTTTAGAATTAAGTCACAGAAATGAACAAAGTGAACCAAATTCGATGTAAACATAGTCTGCAGGGGAGATACGCAAAAGTTAACTGTTTATATCTGAAATCCAATTTTGGATTTATCTTACCACTTTCAAGATTTCCGCTTGTTGACTTGTTGTATACAGGTTTATGTATTTTGGACATATAAAATTTAACTATTTATATATACAACTTTTTCTGGCTTGAAAATTGTAAAATCTTATTTAAGAAAATGCCAGTAAAATGAGATTTTGTAAAATTGTAAACAAGTAGTATGAGTCTACGGTACACTGCTACTTACTGATACTGTATACAAGTTGTGCCTCGTAATGGAAATTTGAAAAAGTCAATTTTTGCAAAAATCTCGAAAACCAAATCTGTAAAGCTAGTAATGTTTTTGCGTATCACATTTGCAAAGTGCTTGTACTTATCCCCTGTTTACATCGAATTTGAACCTTGCATACAACAGCTATAATAATATGTCACATTAGTGTATTACCACGTTTTGACTATTCATATACTACCAGAAACAACTTAGAACAGTTAATAAATCAATAGCTTCTATTCCTATAAATTATTTAAGGTTTCCCGTTGTAAAGGTATTACGAAATGTTGTGTATATATTTGCTTTATAATTGTCTACATTCACAGCCATATGCACAACCTTAGGCTATTTATAATTTCAAAATTTGGCTGGCTTAAATACAGTCCCATAGTGTTATTGCAACCTTGTTTGAATGTAAAGTTAAGCAAACACGTATGAGTCTGTTTTATTCATAAGAGGATAAATGAGCTTTATTCACTATATACATACATATATTGTTAACCCGAAGGTTTATGTAAACAATAGATGGGTTGGTTAAAGCAAATTGTGAACCCTAATTTATAATTTCTAATCATCATTCGACGCAAATTTCCAGTTGTATTTATTGAAAATTTCTAGTGGTAATGAATTGATTTATAATTCACTGTTTACAATACTAATTGTGTACCTTCGCACGCATAGGTACAGGAGTAACTGTACAACATGCAGGTATCTTCGTATTTCAGAAGTATGTATTAGGATGTTTCAGTTTAGCTCTCTGCGATGGAGAATGCACGACGAAATAATCCTTTAAATTGTTGTAGGAAAATATATTACATTAGAAATGCACAGAAAAGGAATTATTTATCAGTTCCACCATAATCGTTGCTGTAAGGAGACAATATTACCTCTTAAGTCTCCCACCTGCAGGAAGAGGAGAACTCGAAAGTATAAAAGGGGCTAGAAACAGAGAAAAATGTTAGAGTTTTTAGCGTTGAACGAGTAGATATAAATACTTGGCTGAACGCGCAATACGTGATGCCAATGTCCGAAGTTGTAAATTGTACCATTACAGTAGATAACTATAAAATGCAACATAGCAAGCGTATATCACAGATACCCAATGGAAAATAAATTCAATATTGCCGATCTCATTACACAACTCATATTTATACATAATATTAATGAACATTAATGAAATGTTGTCAGTAACAAATTACCAATTAGCGAAGTAGTAGTGTTTTTAACCCTGATTAATATGCAGTATACGAATTAACAATTACATGATGCATTTCGGAGAAATTTTTAAATTTGCAAATTTTTTAAATGAAACAGCCTATATATTTTTAAAAATATTGAAAGATATTTTAAGTTATGATGTAAAAGTTTCAATACACTATTGTCTTAAAACGAACATTAAAGAAGTTATAGCAGTTTCTATTTCGTCCTAAGTGTTATCATTACTTCACCAACTTTTGACAAAACAGATGCATGTCTTTGTGTGTTAATGTTTATTTTAACATAATTACATCTTAAAATAGTGTCGTTGAAATTAAATTGAGAAGGAGAAAGTAAACGTATAATTTATAAATAATACTCAAAAGTAACACCTCCCTTCTCAATACATTTTTGTGCCCGCTTGAGTATACTCTGGGTAACTTTTAAGACTGTCCTTCCATCCAATTCGCGGAAAACGTCCCTCACCTTATTTTGCAGTTCATTCACGTTGTTGTACCGCGTTTTGTACACCTGATCTTTTAAATGTCCCCAAAGAAGAAAATCTAAAGGTGAAACGTCAGGAAAGCGTACTGGCCATCGAATTGGCCCATCCACTTATCGGCAAAGATGGTGGCACTATGCAGCAGTTATGTGCAGGAGGACCGTCATGGTGAAAGTATGAATTTTGACGCAGAACATTAACAATAAATTCCATATATCTGTCTCCTGTCAATGTGCTTTGTAGGACACTGGATCAACGACTATCGAACCAATTAATCTACACCAAACATTAAAAATAAATCGAACTTGTGCAGCATGTGGTCGCACCTTTAATAAATTTTCTTGCTGCCAGTAGCGATCATTCTTCTTATGAAACATATCTCTATGGGAGAAATTCGTTTCATCACTCCATAAGATACACTGTATTCCATAAAAATTTTCATCACAAAAATTAATGAACCATTGACAGAAAGTCAACCTCCTGTCTGAATCTCCTGGTTATAATGTTTGGTACTTAAATGGGGTATACTTATGCTTTTTTAAAATTCTCTGAGCTGATGCATAGCACAAACCCAATTCCTTAGTAGCATGGAAAATTAGCGATGGACTTAAAAATATGCTAACACACTAATTTCTACTTCTTGGTTGATAATGGTATTTTTCTTTGTTCTTTTGTTGTCTAATAATAAATAGTAATAACAGAGGACTAAAGAACACAACACAAATTCAAATAACCAACTATTTTTAAAATTAAATACACTCAGTGCGTTTTTGACGACTTCAAGTGGCATACTGTTTATTTTGGTTTAAAGTGAAGGAAGCCTACTATAAATTTTATACAGCTCTGCCATTAAATAAAATCCACCATAACTTCTTTATTATTCGTTTTAAGACATTAGTGTATTGAAAATTTTACATCATAACTTAAAAATTATAATATATTATAATTATATTTAAAAAAATTAAAAATTTTAAAATTTCTCGGAAATACGTCACGGAATTGTTTTTTCATATACTGCATATTAATCAGCGTTAATAAACACTATTACTTTGCTAATTTAACCTACTTTCTACAATCAATAATAACAGAGATAGCAATGGTGCGCACTTAATTTGAATCACTCTATATATGCTTATTGTAAGCAATTTCAACGAATTCTAAACCGAATCCGGGATGGGAATAATCATTCGGTAAGCAATTTAAACGAAACCGAAACCGAATTCTGAGATCTGAATGATGACTTTGTAAGCAATTCGAACATAACCGAAACTAAAAATCATTCGAATACCCTACTAATTGTAAGCAGACTATACACAAAAAACCACTTGGATTTCTAAATATAGGAGTCGCATTAACTGTGAATTTTGCATAATTTACTGTTAAATACTCTCTGTATATTTCGGAGGTGTATTAATAACATATCTAGACAGAGTCAAGTGAGCAATCTAATCTCGTAGAGAATTATGCTAACATATATTTGCCTTCCTGATTCATTGAAGGAAGTAAATCTACCTACATTTAGGTGATTGAAAACAAAAGCATAAATTCCTCGAAATTTGTTAGAATAAGACATATTAAATCCATATTACGTTGTTTTATTTCTAGATGAAGAAGTTAAAATGTAGCAAAATACAGGTGTTCTAGTGAAAGTAACAAAAACGGCTCTTGGTTCGCTCCTTATCGATCATCTTGCATGTCCAAAAATATAATTGATAGATAGCTTATTATGTCTATTAAGTTATGTGAAAGTTTTGTTATCTTCTACCACTTACACAGTGGAGTTCTACAATTGCAGAAGATGCTGTATATGTCTCTATACACTTAAGTGACGTTAAAAATGTGACATGTGAGTTAGGCTAAAGAGGGCTGTTAGTGGAAATTATAATTTTTTGTCTGGCATTTACTAAAAATAAGCAGCTTTTAAGATTCCAGGCTGTTAGTTCTTTAATATATTTTTTTATTAAAACACACTAACTTAATTTCATGCATCTTAAGTATACCAGGTGTCCCAGACTTTATTTGTACAACGAATATGATAGACATAAAATGATAGATCAAATAGAAAACTATTTAATTTTTAGGAAGAAAGTCTAGAATAGGAAATATGTTATTTACTTTGCGACGTTTTGAAGTTGTTCCTTTTTTTCAGTCCTATGATTCTTTTCCAATTAGACAATAACAAATATACCTCATTTGGCCAATACGCATGCAAAACTTTCAAACATAAATAAGAACTTCATTGCAATATAGTTTTAATATATTTAAAATATAAACTTAATAGGACAGCTAAAATAGAAATAGAAACGATTTAAAAAAATAATAATTACAACACTATTATGTGGTGGAGCATTTTCAATTTCCTCTAAGCGTTCTGGCAGGCTTTCAGTTAAAAAATATTCACCCGTAAGAGTAATATGGTTCAGTTATACGACGAGTGAACATTCGTTAGTCTTGAAAGTAAACGGCATTTCTTCTGATCAAAGAAAGCTAACGACAGATGACTACTGACTAAATATAATATTTATATGACAGATAGGGTTGTTTAGTTTTTGCCAATGGTAGCCATAACTACTTATTTTTCTACATGTTCTAAAAGAACGTTCAGCTGAGGTGTGTTTGTTGTTTCTCAACAGCTTAAATATTGTTTAAAAGAGACGTAAGTGAGTAAACGGTACCAACGGCTGTGAAGCGGAAAGCAAGGTGAATTCTATAATTTTATTACTATTACCTCCTCGTTGTCGTGGGTGAAGCACAGCTTCCCAACTGCCACTGGTGACTCGGGAGTATAGCAGACCCGTTAAAAGAATTTGATCTAGCGGAACTCTAAATTAAAACCTAATTAGTATTCGTGTTTAGTTGAACTAAAATACAGTACAACGCGTTCTATATACTGAAACTTTTAATATCTGCATATTAATGCAATATATTGACACGTATTTTATAATTTATGCAGTTTCAATAAAAAAATAATTTTTTAAATTGCAGTCGACATTTATAGAAACAATTATTGTTGTCCCAAGCCCCAAGCGCGTATGCGTTGCGGAACTATGTTAACCTTGATCTAGCATACAATTGTAATCACACATTAGGTCTATCATGATTGCCGCTATATTTATTGTAATTACTGTTTATTGCAAAACAATAAACAGTAATAATGATAAATGACGCAATAAATGATAGGGAGTTGATATCTAATGCTCTGTACGTGACACTGAACGAGCTAAATGTTCATCTATGAAAACTTAGAGTTACGAAAAGTATATGAAATTTATACTAAATTTACAATTCGATAGTTGCAACCCAAAAGTACAAAAATGAGTGAAATGCGCGCAGTATGTTTCAAACAATCGTGAGTGATGCCTCGCAGACAAGAATGTAAACAATTAATCCTCTTAGAACATGGCCGGATAATTGGGCGCCATGAAGGCGGTGTTAGTTAGGCGGAAATTGCGCGTAGACTTAATCGTAATCATTCGATTTTATTGCGGTATTGTGACCTGTGGATTGGAAATCAAGGTCAAGCATGTAGAGCATGTTTAGGCGCACCCAGAAGGATCACTGCCTGAGATTTTTTTGAACGCTTGGTCGAATGCTATCAGTCGTAGAACATCATTACGAACGTATGGGGTTCCATAACTACTGGCTCTTATTCCGACTACTTTTAACACCTGAGTATAGACGGCCTAGACGAACTTTATTTACTTTTTCTTTGTTGAATTGCCTTTCATTTACATGTCTATAAGTAGTAAAAAAATTTTTGATACTAATAAACATTATTTTGCAAACATACATATTGATTAGATTGAAATTGAAAATCAGCTTGTAGTATCGGAAGAACTTTATTAATAAAAGGCTATGTAAAAGACTGTCACTTCTTTGATGGCGTAGCAACAAGCAAATGTGGGAAAAACCAAGGATTCAAATGAATTTTCTCTCGTCAATGTATCTAAACTAACTAATACGATTGCCAATTTACTAAGAAGGTTTCTTCCTGACTGACCGGTTGTTTTTATCACTCCATCCAAAAAACTTTGGTACAAATTGCTCTGTTGTTTTTTAAAATACTCGTCATTAAGATCTATATACCTTTGCACGCGTTCGAACCAATTCTCGAATCATGTCATCCACTGTGAAGGTGATATCTCCAAAATATGGTCTGTGAATGCTTCGACAGCTTCTTCTGGTGATAAAATTCTCTGTCCGCGAATTTTTTGTTCAATATTCTGGAACAAAAGGAAAGTGTTGCGCGATAAATCAGGTGAATACGGGCAACGTAGATTCGATGTTTTTCTCCCTCAAATAATCAATTGTATGACATGCTGTGTGAGGACTGGCATTGTCATGATGAAGATGTGACGCTATGGTTTTTTGCTTGAATTCACCGATTACTTCTGACAAAAAAATTGTTGTATACCGTTCAGCCTTAACTGTTCTTCGATCGTCCAAAACAATGCTTGCAACATGGCCAGGAACAATGGTTTCGTGAAGGAACTTTTGTTGCATTTGGTTCATTTAAGAACACCCAAATAGCTGATTGTTGCTTAGTTTTCGGCTCTGTGCAAATGTATTCAAGTTTCCTCGTTATGATGTGTACAGAATTTGAAGTTCCTCTATGGAATTTTTCGCCCATTTCCTTGCACCAGTTGACACAAGCCCAAGGATGACTCTATCTTAGGGTCACATGCAAGTCACATGGCGATCCCCTTGAATCGTATTGCCTACAACTTTTTTGAAACAACAACCGATTTCCTCTTCACGAAATGCATCACTGATGGAAGTACAACGACATTCTGCAAATCAGTTGTAAACAATCTTTTCTGATGGTGATTCGTTACCAAAAGTTGAACTCTTCACGTGAAATTTCCATTTTTCATAAAATGACATTTTTTAAACGCTCACTGTAGATAAATTACTCGGCCGATTTCTGTACTGTTACTCTGCCAAACATAAGAAATATCAAATTCTACGAAAATAACAATTCAATCTCATCAATCAAATCGATCAAATCTCAATAACGCTATCCAGTAGTCGTATGTAAAAACTTAAGACGCTACCATTGTTCTGTCGTTTTATACCTATTTATCTGCATCTTCTTAAATATTTTAGCTAAAAAAATTACATCTATGTTAAACCGTGTGATATAGATATATGTATTTGAAATAATGCTCTGATCAGAACACTCAACAACATATATCAGTTATTGCATTGGGAGAAATCCCGGTGGTAAATGGTGGTAACATTGTACAATAGTTGGATTTTGTAATACAGAAGAGAAAATACAACGATTTGTACTTTAGACTGCACGTTTTTCATTTTTGTCTAAATGTTGTAGTAATATCATGTATCGATCTATAGCATGATTGTTGTTTTACAAAATGCTGTTTTTTGTGGCATATATTGTTACACTTAGACGTAGAAAGAAAGAATACCTTGTTGTAGTAACATTGGATAAGTATTTCGTATTGCACTCACATTCATCAATTTATTGTTATGTGATTCCACATCCAAGTATACATTAAACAAATCTGTTTATAACAGTAAATGTTAAGTTAGAATCAACTGCATTATATCTATCAAGCTATAGCACTGAATACACACTTGAACTAAATGTTTCCTGTCTTAGTTCCTGTCTGGTTATTCACCAACAGTAATCGCGGTGAAAACTTGATTGTTTTCTAATTTTCATCTGTTTATATCCAATCAATTTCATCTTCTCTCCCAGAGCAAGGTTTCCCATAGGTACCTTACTCTCTTCCAAAATTTGGCGAATGCTTGAAAGCGAACACTTTAAGGCGCTCCATGAGCGTAGGGTATAATATCCCACAGGACGACAGCTATTGGAGATGCGAAAATATGAATTCATTATTGTTATTTCGTTTACTCTTTCTTTTCCATTCAATATTGCTATGATAAAAAGAACACTGCATAAAGAGCATGCCTATATTATAGTTCGCTACAAATAATTTAATTCAGTTAAATACTATAGACAATACTACATCATGTACGAATTATCCTTCAAAAAATTGTAATATTTACCATGGGAAATAGGACAAAACGTATTTGTTCTCGTTATTTATCCTTTACTGTTTTTCAATAAATGGTTGAGCGATAAAGCTACTCAATCAATATTATATAGCAGCGAACACATGTAATTTCATTAAAGCGGGCGAACCAAGCAAAGGCATGCAATTCATGGATGTATATGGGAGAAACGTAACGGGAATCAGATGTATATATGTAATATTCTACTAAGTATTTTTGATTCCTTGGTATTCCTAATAGCTCAAAGCGTACGCAAAATGGCTCCTAATAATATACTACAGCGAGCTTGTTTCTATACGAGCTACTTAGATGATGTGAATTTAAAACTAAAACTTCGTATTTACTTCCGATTCAATCAAGATTGCCATCAAGATAACGTTTTTAGAACATTACAAATTTCATACCCGTACATTTACATACACACTAATTGTAAGACCTGAGTACCAATTAATAAGCGAATGTTTCATATTTAAAAAAGTCATAGATCCTTTGTTATTTATGTGAAAAACACAACCAACGTATTCTGTCCTCCATACATCGTGTTATCGATTCCTAGGGATAGTATGGTTCCGCAAACACTTTAAAATTGCTGAATTTAATGTCACGCTGACTTGACATTTAATTTAGTTCAAATTCTACCAATGGAAACCAATTTCTACACGGCTATAAAGCGTATTTAATCGACAACCGGATGGAAATAATACGTTATCTTTTCTGGATTGTAATATAGCGTAATAATAGCAGCTTGCAAGCAGTCATTGAACATGCGATTATACCAGGGATACCGTTACAGATGCATATATATGGCGTAATTGAAATGCACTTACTTCATTTCAATACTTTTGCGTAACTTTATTTTAACATCGAGTGAACTTCATTATTAAAAGGATCCAAAGGTTTACTCTGCATGAGGTCATCTTAATACAAAAATTTGAAAGAGGTTCTTTTTCAGTGTGATTTTTTACAAAACGGGTCCCATTCATATATTTCTAATAAAGAGCTTGTCTCCTCTATCAAATTTTTTCTATTGACTTTTATTACTTTGACTTGGAGCTGCTAATTTTTTCCCTTTGAATTCTAACTATAGAAGATTTTTCTCTATTCTTCTATTTAATGCGGTTGAGTTGAAAAAAGCATTAAATATATTCCCACCCAACCATTATTGAAATTGATGTATGCGCTTCTCAGTGAATTTGGAGGTAACAATGCGTGACAAAATTTTCATTTGCACACCGACTGTGAGTACTCTTCTTTAGTCGACGCCTGTCAAAATGTCTGTTGAAAGGGAGCAAGTTCATGCATTTGTAGAACCATGCAAAAAGAACAATACCAGTCAGTGATTCGACTTTTTTTTTTAGACGGGAAATCATGTGCAAAAACCTAAGAGAAGAGATGCGGACAATGCAACCTCGATGATTGCCATCAGATACTGGTTTAATGAATTTAAGGGTGGCCGAACATTCATCATTGCCGAAACATAGGCCTATTCTGCAGAGTTCAGCAAATCTTATAAGGAGATTATGTTTTGTGCATTCAAGGATTGCAATACTCTTCCAAGCTAAGAATTGTCACCTAGATATTATCTATGCAATAGTGATTAATAGTATACATATTAAATGTAAATCTTATATTTTCAATAATCTTTATATGTATGTATTACTATGTCGCCTGCTTATCAAGTGTCTTAAACAGTTCGAGTTTACCTAAAATTCTCTATTCAATAGCAATTAAATCCGGGAATATTAAATGCAGATGCAATTGTTACCAATAATTCCTGTTTTATTATGCGGTCTGTAGGTGTGTACCTCTATTCCATCCATCAAGAATAGATCTTTTTATTTTATATTTAATGGAGCACGTCTCTACATACGTGCATCTCTTTAGTCGCAAACACAACGGTTATTAAATTCTTTCACTGTACGTAAATATATATGCGGAAAGAGTAAACATATTACACATTTGCATAGATCGTTTGCTAAAGAATAGACGGTCTGCGATTTAATTTGGGGTATTGAAAGATTCCATCTGGTTGTTTAAAACTATTTATTGCTGCACGTACGTTTGAAGAAGAATCTATAAAGAATACCTTTATCATAAATTTAACTATTCTGTTTAAAAGACAAATTTTAATCTAGTTCTTTCTTTCGCGGTATATGTATTTATCTATTAAACGTAGCCTCTTTCTTCTTTTAATTGGTAGTAATACACTGCCTACCAAACCTAGCTAACTAGCTCGACAAAATTCGCTGAAGTGCTCGATTTTAAACTATCCGCCCAGTCAATGTGTTCTTAGTTAACGAGGCTATTGAAACGGTGTTTAGCTAGCTTTCGTGTAGAATCTGCACAAACTTTCCGAACATTCTAACAGAAAAAGACAAGTAGTGAGTACACATCCTAGGGCTAGCAAGAAGAAAACGAAATTTTAATCCACGAAGTACAAAGCATCTGTTGCATAATCTATAGAAACGGTTAGTTTAAATATTGCTTTGATCTCTTTTAATATTGTTCAATGTTATTTTATTTATATCACCGATTGTGTGCATAACAACAATAAAAACATCTAAAATCCAAAACAAAGTGAAATAGTGATGGAAGAAAATACCGAACTACTCAACTGGAGCCAACTAAAATCAACACCGTTTTTCTCCCAAATTTTTATAAATAGAAAAAGATTGCCCAGATAAAGTTTTTAGTGTTTCTAATAAACTATCTAAATCTGCATAAATCCGGTAAAACAGAATTCAATTCTCGTAATTTACTTATACTTGTTTTAAATGGTACAAGCTGTATACTTTACACCAGTTAATACAAAATAGTTTTTGACATTATCAAAAAAGTATCACGGTTTTCCCTTCTAAACTGTTTAATACTGCAGAATATTTCAAATCTTAAAACTTCAAAGAAAATGTTATGGTCAGATGAATTTTCTTTGAAAATTTTCTAATAATGGTATATTAAATAAACACAATACAACCAACATTTAATACGAATTTCCAAATACTTTTCTCGCATTGATCGAGAAACGTATTTATGAAATTACAAATAGTACTCCTATTATTTTGAGTCCAGCTAGACGTGGAATTGTATTTCAACACGATGGTGCACGTCCACAAAATTCGATCAAAGTTACTGAATATCTGAATCAAGAATTTCCAAATTCTTGGATTGGCAATAGAGGTCCTGCAATGCGGCCTCTAATATACCCACCCCGATCTATCGCCATTAGATTCCTTTCTGTGAGGCGTTATATAGAATAAAGTATTATAACGTCTATCGCTACCCTCGATGAATTAAAAACAGAATTGGACAGGCTGTTGTCGAGCTAAATAGAAATAATGTAAATTAGCATTTGTTAAAAACGCTTTATTTATGAGAATGGTGGCAATTTTGAATAATTTTGAGGTTGAATAATACTAGTTATGTTGTATTTATAAGTACTATTATCGTTGCTATGATAATAAAATAATTCGTTTTTATTTTGTACGTTGTTTTCAATAGTGATTTTTCTTTGCCCTTTAATATCTCAAAAACTGTCAAGTTTACAAAAAAAATACCCTGATATTTTTTTATAGCAAACATTAATTAAGTAATGTAAAAAGATACAGGTGTGCCATTAAAAAGAAAGGTATAAAGTCAGTAATATCAATTTTTTTACCAGATTTGTACAGACTAAGAAGGCATTTCCTATTGCTATTTCCACCCTGTACATTGCCTGTTTCGAGGCCCCGATTCCAATTCGCGGGACACTGTTTCATCAAACTTTTTCAACAGAACATCGAAGTCTTTGTTTATAGTGTATAACATCATGCTTACGCTGCCCATTTGTGTTTTAATTTCAAGCTTTCCGATAATAAAAACAGAACGAATTTCCTGAACCATGTACTTTGTATTGATTGATTGCAGTTTGCATTGTACTACTATATGGGGAAAGATAGTTTCGAGTTTCCATCGAACACTAAATAAATGATGAACAATATGTTTGAATTCCAATTTCATCCACCTTAAATCGCCAAATTCGAAATAGATACCAACATATGTAGAACGTATAGCTTGCGAACAATGCTTTAGGGATTAAACACGTGAATACTAGGGAAACAAAAACTTTCATTTTATCTTTTCTATCAATGTAGTGAAATGTGAATTCAAATTTACTTTTTTGTTTAATGAATATCTTTTCAACATGGATTTACTTTAGTTTTTGGTTTTGTCTACCACACATTTCTAATTACGTGAGTACAAATACCTGTTGAGAGTAGTACCAGTTATAGCGAGCTTTGTTCCAACACAACCATATACCGTGACATCAGTCAGAAATGTCAGAAAACAGTTTCGGATTATTATTTGCCAATCGAATCGTCTGACTAGTTTGTGATTTCTGTTAGAACAAGCCCGTGGTGTTTCACTTCCTACACTATCCCAAGAGCATTCCAAAAGGTAGTGCGAGATGTAAAAGTAGCACAGCAAAAGCATACAATCCTGTAATAGTCACTACACAATAGTACAGGCAGAAGTATTTAGCTCCATATTCAGAGCGGTTAATGAGTCAGTTTGTGTCAATTGTCATTTTCAATTTTTCATTTTCATCTAACATTGTCATTTTTTTTTAATCAGTAAGCAAAAAGTGCATTTTACTTTGGATTTTAGTTTATTAAATGTTCAAAATGATGACCATTAACCTTCACACAACAATACAATCTTGCTTCAAATGCTCTCTTGGCATTTCGCAACATTTCTGGAGTTATTCGTTGGCTTTCTTCAATAATTTTTTGGCGTAACTCTTGTAAGGAAGCTGAACGCGTGGCATACATCTTAGACTTAAGATGTCCCCAGAGAAAAAAATCAGATCCGGGAATCTGACAGGGCCCCCTTCGACCAATTCAACGGTCGCGAAAGTGATGATCCAGACATTGTCGTACTCTGGCAGCGTAATGCCATTTAACCATTTCCCGTCAACGAATATGGGTTCTATGAGATGCCAAAGATACCAACCCATACATTAAGTTTCTGTGACCGTTGTGTATGTGTTTCCCGCGTCAAATGGATATTGGTGTCACTCCAATATCTGCAGTTGTGACGCTTTACTTCACCATTCAATGAAAAAGATGATTGGTCCGAAAAGCAGATATACAACAAATTGTTGAGGCGCTCGGTCATTAATTCACAAAATTCAAAATTCTGTCAAAATCATCCTCATTCAATTCGTGTACAAGCATAATTTCATAGCGATGAAATTTGAACTTCTTAAGTATTCTACACACTGATGAACGTGTTACTCCTGATGATTGAGATACCTGTCATATCACGTCGCATTTCCAAGCACTGCGACCTGACCTAAGACTTCGACGTTGATATCTTCATTATTGACAACCAGATGAAAATTTTGTTTTTTGTTATGTACAGAGCCCGTCTCCGTAAATTTTTGAATTAATTCCAGTACGTACTTGCCGCACATTTTGGCCTTCATGATTTTCGTTGAATAAGCGAGCTGTAGATCTTGCACACCTCCCATTCTCATAATACAAAGTCTCTAATTTCACACGCTCTTGAATAGAATAGACCATATTAGTTAATTGTGAATTCACGATTCAACTAAAAGTAAACTTCACTACAGAACATTCCACTAAACTAATATATATATATATATATATAATCCAAAGCCTGTCTACCGTTAAACGGTGTAGGCAGTATCTCTTCTTCAGCTGTCCACAAATTTCTTCCACTTCGCCCTGTCCTTTGCTATCTTAGCTGCATCTGTCCATGTTACACCTTTCTTTTTCAAAATTTCTGCAATTACCATATTCCATGTCTGTTTTGGTCTACCTCTTCTTCTATTCCTTGCAATTCTTGCTTCCCATATTTTTTTCGGTTGTCTTGTACTGCTCATCCTTTGTAGATGTCCCCACCATCCTAGTTGTCTTTGTTCAATAAATTCCAAAATTGGCGTTATCTCTAGGTCTTTTCTTATGTCCTCGTTTTTCATTCTATCGTATTTAGTAACTCTTCGTACTCTTCTCAGATATCGCATCTCAGCAGCTTGTACTTTACTTTTCTGTTTTTGGTTCAATATCCATGATTCACAGCCAAACGTTTCCACTAAACTAATACCGTACAAAATAAGTTTCTAAAGCTGAAAACAAAAGCAAAAAATATGTGAATGTGACAAAAACAAGAGGGAGTTACCCTGGATACCACAAAAGAATTGCGAAATGTCAGGAGAGCACCTAGGGCCATGAAGCCATTTCATTCTAATCGTGTTTTATTACACAGGTTGCAAATAATGCACTGTTTGCTTACTGATTAAGAAAGATGACTTTTTGGTACATGTAACCGTAAAGAGAATTAAAAGACCTTTAGAATGGGTGGTCACAAGACCCATCTTCCCTATTCAAATTTTAAGGGTGGGGGCTGCTGCACCCCGAGGAATGATTTTAAATCGTCAGGCCCGTATTAAAAGGTGACCCCCTTGATATAAAAATTGACAGGTTTCGTAATTTTATACAAATCACAGCAGGTAAAGAGTTACTTGAGGTGGCTCGTTTCAATTGAAATGCTCTGTATATTAATATTAAGATTAGAATGATCATAAGCTCGTTTTATTTTCAACTTAATTTAAACAAATCCACCTCATTCTTTTTGTAGATGATGTCTAAAGTATTTTCTGATTCTCTAGTGAATTCTCTGAATTCTCTAGTGAAAGATCCTCATCAATCCTGCTTCGACTGTTGTTCAATGTTACCTTCTTTTCCTTTGCTTCTAAGTGGTTTTATACCTCTTTCGATTATGTATGATCAAACTTCTTTAAATATTGGTTTTAAACTTAATTTCAAAATAATTTTATTCAAAACTTGTCAGAAATGTCTGTTTTTGTCTACATGCTTAGGGATTTTAATTACCCGATTCCATGTAAGTAATGTCATGTATGATTTTTGTGTTAAAAAAAATAGTAGCAGGTAAATTACTGAAAATGACTTGTGGATATAAATTAATACCGACGAAGTCTTTTTTAAACAAAGAAATCGTACAAATTCTGTAAGTATAAAATTTTCATAATTATTGAAAATTTAAAATATAATCATATTTATTCCCAATGCAAGTGCACACACTTCACTGCAATATCGCATTACAATATATATTTATAGCTAACTTCAGTTTGTTCATTTTTGCACATAGTTTACACGACTATCGTCTGTTGTATTCATTAACGTGTACACTGTGACCACTTATTCGGATCAGTTTGTGAAACCGATCAAAGCTGTTATTTTTTTCAAGACGGGTGCATTTAATTTAAGAAAAATAGAAACTCTAAGTGGGGTATTTTTACGACTAAAAATTACTCGTACATTTCTGTACAATAGAATAGAATTTCGACGAGAAAATTTTAAGGCAGAAAACCTTCCGAACTTTGTGCCAACGAAAATCTCTATTGTTACATGATATCAAAAATAATGAAATGATCAATACACCACAATTTTTCTCAGCTGTGTGTATGCAAAATTGCTTCTTAGCAACTCATTATTATTAAAAACTAACGTACAAATATGTCAAATATTCCACAAGTAGGAAATTGTCTGAAACTGTTGCTTTGAGTTAATGATGCTTGTAACTTACACCAATTCTGAGTAAAATATATTGCTCCTAAATTTTTACACAGATTCTAACATTTTTGATTTGGTATTATTCCTTATTGTGTAGTAATCAACACCTTTTTGGGCGGCTATTACGTTTTATTCGTTGGTCCTATTTTTAGAGTTTATTTTTTAGCACCTAATTGTTAACATAAACACAAGTCAATTTAATCCATAATTGGAGTAAAAAGACATCAGCGAAAAATTAGATGAAATTTCAGTTCGGAAAAGAACCTTTTGGGTACTTCTTACTAAAGCTTTTCCCGATTTCCTTTAGAAATACTTTCATCATGGTCTCGCCTAACCTTTTATTTGATTATCACGTTTTTGACGCTGTAAAAAGCTCGCATAAAAGCGCTGTCGGTTCTAAAAGAGCCAGTTCTCCTTAACGTCAAAGAACGCGTAATACATTGATGTCTTGAGTAATTGAGATAAATTAATGATGTAAATTATTCACCCTGTCCTCGTTAACTGGCCGACATAAATGTACTAACGGATTGTACACAATTGAATTTAAATGGACTTTTTTATAATGCTAATAGAATGCTAGATTTGGTTTTATTTTCCCGTCTGACGTACTTCTGTACTAAATCAGTTTTAAATTAAATTTATTTAAATCGTGTACAGCGTAAACGACGGTTGTTCCAATTTCTTCGTTTAACTGCGTATGTTCTCCCTTAATTACGAATAATTTCGTTTAAAAAATGCGGTCATAAATTTCAATTCATCCGACAACATAAGGGCAGATAGCGAGGGAGTTAGATATCTCCGATTGTTTGCTCGCCGCCGTATTTTGTACGAGAAAAAAACGCAACTTAATTAACTGTACGTCGTTTAACTTACCTTGTGTTTCACGCTCAAACTTTCTTAGTCATCTTTTTTCTATGCGCAAATGTTTAAGACTGGTTTTAATTCACCTACCCAATTTGACCGTAATGGAAATTATCTTGACTTACATTTTCCCACAGTAACATCGAAATACACATGAATTTAGACTTCATTTTGGCATTAAAGTTATGTAATAAGCATGTAGTTGTATTAAGGAATTGAATTTTACGCAACTATTATAATTATTAAGCGATTTTGCTACCGTATATAACATATTTTGTTCTGTATTTTTTTTATTGTACATTATATGTAACAAGTGTAAGAGGTATTTACCTACAACCCTTGCACAAAAAAATTCACATCTTCGATCGCTCTCTTGGACGACACACACAACACCTATTTACAAGAAATTCCACCAGCAGAATACGGTTGACTTACAAAAGGTGCAAGGAGCAGTTTATCTATAACTCTTCCTTAAGAAAAATCATATCTTCGGTTATCCAGAAGGTATCACATACATACTCAATACACACAACGGCATTGCGTATTAATAGAAGTAGATAAAGGTAATTTACCAAAATTTCAGTGTAACGGTTATAGGTAAGCTATGCTTGGACCCCTTGTAAGTCAAAGTTATTCCGGCACGTAAATAGGTGTGTATGTGGACGAAGATATGAATTTACTTGCGTAAAGGTAGCAGGTACACCACCCCTTGTATCTTCTGTAAGTCAACCGTATTCTGCTGGTGAAACCTCTTGTAAATAAGTGTTGCGTATGTTGAATTTCCATGTGATATCTCTTAGTCGACCGAAGATATGAATTTTTTGGGTAAAGGTTGTGTGTAAACTACCCCTTAGACCCTTTGCAAGTCAACCGTATTCTGGTGGTGGAACCTCTTGCAAATATATGTTGTGTGCGTAAATATGTAATATCTTTCGGACAACCGAAGACAGGAATTTTTTTGCGTAAGGATTCTGGTGACAGAACCGCACGTAAATGGATGCTGGGTCTCCTGGACAGCCAAAGATATGAATTATTTGGGTAAGTGTAGTAGGTAAACTGCCCCTGAGACTGTTTGCAAGTTAACAATGTTTTAATGACGTGTTGTATCTGTATTAGACAACATTTGTACTTGGATCCATATGATTTTTCTTCAATTTTCCTACATTCGGGTATTATTGGAGAAACTGGCTGCTATTTTTTGCAGCTGTTTTTACGTCAAAAATTTACAGCAATATAAAGAAACAAACTAGTTCCTATACTTCTAGTTTAAATTAAACACATAATATGTCTTACCACAACAACAGTATTATATTCAATGTTATATTTAGCTCACAACTAATTGTAAGTACCACGTTTCAGAGAATGTGAAGATTACATAAATAGTAAATTGCTCATTCTTTAAAATATAATATATACATCCTACTATAATATTTGTCAACACTGTATATACAAATGATACTTAGAAGGCTTTTGAGGTTTTGAATACCAAAACCTCAAAACCTTTGACAGTATAAACGTTACCAACAATATATGATACTTCTGCGAATTAAATTAATCACTAATTATTCGAATAATTCTTTTAAACACAAAGTAAGCGCGGTTGATATATTTTGATAGTAAGACATCAATTTCAGGGAATACACTCAATCAAATAACTACAAGTCGACCGTAGATTGGTGTGTTTAGTTAGAAATTTATTTTTGTTATTGGATTACTGTCAATCATGAAAGCATAACAGAATAAATCATGGTGGAGGAAAATATATTTATAGACTAACTTTTGTTTATTAGATTTTACGGGGTAGTTATTTTATTATTATTCGGGTCCTTCATACTGTATTGTTATTTTCGTTATCTAATTCGATACACTACTAATAAATATTGCTTATAGTAGCCCTTTTTCCTCGGAATATTCGAAATTCCAGGGAAAATAAATATTTACAACATTTTTAATAAACATTACTATAAAGTATACAAGGTGCATATAAATTGATGTTATTTTTGTTCCGTTGGCACACAAAATCTAGATTCCAAGGAACAAAGAAAAGTTTTTGAGTAATTTTTCTCTAAATGTTGTCCATTTGTCTTCAACGTTTGTTGACTTCTCTTATGAAAGGTAAGTATATTGCACAGCAATACTTATCCATTACGACAGTATCAATTTTAACTTATGCCGGTTATTGTTCTTTTGAACATATCTATGAAATTCAATGTTACTAGAAATAGGTATTCTATCGGCAGACTCCGCTTAACACAAAATATTTAATTGATTTGGAACAAGTAACGTTCTTCCTTCTATTCTGCAAACAGCAGTTTTCAGTCGATCTTAAAAAATATCTTTAGTTTATTGTGAAACTGAATTTGTCGATTAATTCCAAGTGTGAAATTATAAAGTAAAACTCGTTCCTTAAGATGAATAAGTTGGCCATGCATTAAATAAATGGATTTTGGAAACTTGGTGCAATAAGTTTCTGCAATATATCAAAATATCCTTGGTCTGTAACTGTGTCATTTAATTCCCACTTTAAATACATATCAGAAGGTATCCTTTTATTCATTTAGTTTTTCCAAATAAAGGTATGAATTTACAGACCAAAACCCACAATCATCTATAAGATGTTATCCAATAGCTG
Organism: Marronus borbonicus; assembly: GCA_902655005.2. Classification (NCBI taxonomy): domain Eukaryota; kingdom Metazoa; phylum Arthropoda; class Insecta; order Coleoptera; family Scarabaeidae; genus Marronus; species Marronus borbonicus. Next base: position 6,949,695 of record LR737395.1, read on the forward strand.
CGAACTTATTTGAATTTCTGTTTGGATTGGAAAAGCACTATCATATCAAATTTCTTTGTCAGTTTATTTGATTTTCAACAACAATTTTAAACATTTTATACGAACATATCTTTTTTGAGCTAGCTTTAAGAGCTTTGAAAGTTTGCTAAACCGGGGTGTATTCTAATAGGAGACATTTGGTAAATTGATTAACTCTGCATGTTGAACAGATGTTAATTCCAGCTAAGTTTCTTGTTTGATTTAAAACTTTAACGACAGCTAGCTTCGGCCGAGCAAACTATTCTACTATTTCAGTAGCGTAACCAACCGGCTCTTTCAATTTTTTAACTAATTTTGTATAATATTTAGTTAAATTTCTTGTTTAAACATGAATGGTTAGCCAGAAGTTCATTAATTAAGAAGTTGAATGAATTCTCAAAAAGCATCTTTTATTCAATTATTTTAATATCCGCACATGCAGTTATAAATGTTGAGATCTATTTCGTTTCTTGTCCCAGAATACCGAACAAGTAACCGTATAGTGAAAAATTTACCCAACTTTGCAGAACATAGCATTTTTATTAATCGTTTTTGAATATTAACACTTTTACAGTTCGCTTAACGACTACTTCTTCGGAGCGAAATTGAAACGAGAACTGGTTTCTATGCTGTAGGGTAATAAAATGCAATACAATCTTCGTAATTCGGCACATGTGACGTCAATCCACAAACCGCATTACGGGCGAAATCGAATTATTTGTGCTCTAGAAAATAATAACAGTGAAAATGAAATGTAAAATTGTGAGTGGAAGATAAATAATTATATAATTGCGTTAGATGTTTATCCTTTATCTTATTAGTTTTTCAAAGGCAACTTTATAAATAAAATATATTGCGGCTTAACTACAAAAGCCAGGTGCTTGAACTTTTATATGCGTACGAACATAGGTATTTATACACTTATCTATATTACGTTTAAAAAATTTAAATTAGCTTTATTATTTTAGTTAGAATAAGCATATACGCCCACTACGCCACGAAAGCAGAAACTATTCCGTAGTATGCGAACGGAATTAAAAACTCTCATTATGTCATCTAGGAGATGAACACACGAAAAGTAAAAATGTTTTCACGAAAATAGCAGCGCTAATATCTACTCTGTATTCAAAACATAAAAGCGTTATGACATTTTATGAATCCATTATCGTTATTATTTAAATATATTTATAACCGTTGAAACCGTTGAAAGCATAATAAATCATGATTCCAAAACGCGCTCTAGTTTAATTTTTCTCACTGTTGTTAGCACTTAAAAAAATTAAAAGCTTCAGTTCTAACCAAGGTAAATACAACAACAGATAGAGTGTTGCCCTAAACAACAGTATTTGTTTTGGATTGAAATTGTTGTTTGTTTTGTTTGTCATAGTCTACTGAATTCTTATATTGTGAGTAATATCGGCTTGGCCCTCACCTCTTTCAGTATATAGTTAGAAATATCACAATTGTGAATAATTGTGTTGTGAATGTTACATATTGATACTACCAGGGATTTAACAAGTATATTAAAGTTTGCAAGAGTACGATAGAAAAATTGTATATCAGGCTCTGTTATTTTTATAACGTTTTATATTTATGGTCTCCAAGTTGAGATAGACTTTATACTTCTCTACGGTACAGGATCCAGCTGGCAGTGGGTATTGACAACACTGAAATGTGTACGTTCCCTAACCGGGCTTATTTATTAAGAAAAGATATTTCGTTTGGGAAATTATTGCAAAGACAAAATTATGTTCCACGTGTTTATGGGAAGAAGAACATAAACACGATAAATAAGACCCGGAGGAACAGGGAGTGAAGCCTAAGTAGGTTACTGCTTCAGAGTTACAGAGACATGTTATACCCTTTCATATATTGAAAGAACGCTCTCAACTTGAAACAAAAAAAGGAGACCTTCTCTGATAGAGCTCTCCTCTTTCTCCTTCTTCCTTGAACGAAACGACATATGAGGCAGCAGTTTGTTGTGCTGACGAATCGCCAAACCCTTGAAGAGGCTCTTTGAGATAGATTACCTGAATGTTAGAGCCTAATCGCTTCGATTGCTGGATGAGAGTGAAAGGATGTCGCAATTTAACGTTGAGTTTCACCTATGATCCAAACACAGATCATCAGCGAAAGATTAAAATCAGAAAACCAATGGAAACAGTGGACGTGGACAGCTGAAACCACGTGACCATCATTTGGGCTTATAAAGTTATGAAGTAAAACTGTCTATATTAATGTGAACATCTAAAGGCAGTTTATCAGCAAAGCTAAGTTCTTTAGAGACATATGGAATATGATCAATAGTGAAAGAAAACCAAATAATAATAGTCACATCGCTTTGGAGGATAGTCACAAAGTAATAAATGATCTTAACGGGTTGCGTGAGCTGTTCAGCAAGCACTACAGGTTAACTCACCCAACGACAGTAGCAATTTTTGCTTTTCACCTTCCACTGACACTGAAATATTTAATATAATATTGCATTGCACGTTATATTCCTCACCCCCTATAGTAAATAAGAAATAAGTCATTCCTCGATGGAGTGTTTCCGCGATAGCTGTTTCTGCAAAGGCTATACAAGTATAAAAAGAAAATTTTCGAGAAATCATTGTACAAAATGATTTAATTACAATTTAATTGGCTGTTATTGTGTCGCAGAGGATGTCTCAGGGTTCTAATCTGGGTCCACTCTTATTTATCTTATTTGCCAACGATATCCTTAATTTCTATCAATTTACGATGATAACGATACTAAAATGTGCAAGCTTTCCTTACATTCTTCTCGCAATGTAGTTGGTAAGTTGGTGTTGGTACAACTAGGGCTTAGACCGATTCTTGTAGTGTTTACTACCAAGTTTCTGGGCTATACCATTGACGCGTGCTTGACGTAGGTGGAATCGTATGTCCCAGCTCAGTGCTACGTTTTGTTGCAGAGCGTATGCAGTCAGTATATTAGCGATTATGTTATGACAATGTTCTCATTAATTAATATAGTAGGCAAAAGAAACGTAACCTAATTTCCGCTGTATGAAATACACTATTTTACACTTCTAGGCATATACATGTCAGTTTATTCCTTACTTTTCTTGAATGCTATGAAACTAATCTTGAAGAATAGAGCAATCTTTGAAGTAAATCCTCATATTAATCAAAATATTCTCTTTTCAAAGTTTTTTCTTACAGTTAAAATAAAATTCTAAGTGACACTGGACGCGTAGAACTAACTGTATCCTCTCTATTCCATATGTAAATTCAGTATGAAATTATTACATCAACACTGGCGAGTTTTAAGTTATTGACTGTTCATTTAGAATATAAAAACGAAATATTTGCCATTCATTAACAAAAATACACATTTATAATCGCTATGAATAACAAGGAAATCTACTGTCATTTTTATTACGTGATTCGTCTTCATCTATTCCAATTCCTTCACATTTTTTTCGCATCCTGTACAGAATTACAATGATCTTGCATTAAGTCCATGCCGTGGAATAATACAAAGCTCTGAGAGATATTGCGAACTGGCAATGTCCCACAAATGGCAAGGCAATTAAAATCATCGCCAAATCCCATAAAATCATTCCTTAGTAGAAGATTTGGTTAATTGGTTGTAATAAAATATGTCATCAAACATGGATAATTAGGAGATTTAGTGATTTGCGAATATTAGTGTTTACAAAATATATGAGAAATAATTTTAGAAATACAGGCGGCAGCGGTTGCTAACCGATGTGTAATAACGTACAATTGTAGTTCACAAAACTTCCATTTTATTTGTTACGTCTTAGAATCTTGCAGCATCTAACAGAGTAAATAACAGAGGTTTTCCAAAACTTGCGTTTTCTTGTTGATGTTTCCACTGTTTCAGGTACATCATCACAAAGGAATACTACAGATGATATTAAACGTCTGGATCTTAGAGTCGCGATCAAAACTTCAAATGTTTTCATAATTTTGTATTGTAGTAAATTTTTAATGAGATATTGTTGTGCAATCTGCGATCGAATATTATAAGGAATTTTAATACTCTATAGTGTTAGTTGAATTTTTATAGCGTTATTTTACATCTATAGCCGCGTTTATAGAAGTGACTTAGTGTCTCTATATATTTTTTTTTGGACATTAACTGTAATGTATTTAACAGTTACATATGTATTAATAATTAATTCATGCTGCTCCACATATCAAACTATTGTTTGTAAATATTTCTTATAAAAATAAAGTATAATAAAAGAAATAAAATCATATATCTCTAATACGCCTATCAAACTGGCCCGGATGCGATTTTTTTTCCACATCTACCACTACAGCCTCACTCCCTTGCGGAGAGGGAGTTGAACGGAAAATTGCAAAATATACGCACGATACGCACGACTGGGAAATACCGTTTACGCCTATGTACATATTTCCAGCTTCCTCACCCCTAACTAGTCCGAAAAAATTAAAAGTGACATATAACGTACAGTGTATATAGATCTGGAGCCTTGCATACTACGGATTTCATTTTAGGAACGTAAATAGTGTGCATATGTTATGAACTGAAGTTATTTGGCTTTTCTAGTGTCTAATATAAATACAAAGAATGCGTAAACACCTAGAAGTACATTTCATTGTAAGACTTCGCCAATTTGTAAGGAAGGCATATATTTAGGGCAAACAGTTGTTGATGTAAGCGACGATGCTCAACTCGCAGACTATGAATGCTACTTTAGTCTTACCAAAATGTACTGATGATGCACCATCAATGCTTATAGCACGTCAGGGCTTATGCGCAAGAGTAATAGAAGTTAATCCGGAAGTAAAAGTGTTTCACTGTCTTCTTGATAGGAAACATCTTGCTCGTAAAAGCTAGTCGGAAGATTTGGATATTGGAATGAATGAAGTTGTTCAGGTCGTAAATGTTATTAAAGCGCAAGGTCACTTAATAATAGAAAATTTACTCGGATGTGCTTAGAAATTGGCTTTGTGGCGTCTGCTGTATCATTTAAAGATCAGGTTGTTGCTGCGAGCAAATGTCCTTTTAAGAGTCATAGACCTTTAAACGAAGATTAGATTCTCTAACAATAAATGGATGCTATTTTTTGGATAACTTACCTCTCAGGTATATTTGCTGAGCTTAATAAGTAAAGCAAACCCGCGAGCACAGTGTGATTTAACTAGTAAAGCAATTAAAAGCATTCCAAGGACAGTTAAAACCATGGAAAAACGAAGTAGAACAAAATAAGGTGGTTTCCTTTCCGACATTGAACCAGATAAAAACAACGAGCTGGCAGAGGTTAAAGACGTAATAATTGAGCATCTAAAGAAACTAAACCTTAAGTTCGATCATATAATACGGCTAAGTACGATTATGTGAGTAATCCACTTGACATTGACGTTGAAGGCTTGCTTGACTTTTGATTGCACACTGCTGGTCTCCAAAAAGAGTCCACGCCAAGAGAAATGTGTAGTAAATTTACTACACATTTCTCTATTCTATATCATCTGTAATTATAGTACAATATCGTACAAGAATCGTACACTACAGTGACAGCTATCGAGATAAGTAGAAAACACAACATTATTGTAGTTCTTTTGAAATCGGGTTCTTTTAGCATTTAATATGAATAGGACAGTGCATTACATATGTGTATATAGTTGTCATGATGTTAAAATTGTGTTGGGGCGAATATTAACTGAAAATACTTTTTCATCAGGAAGAACGTTCATTATAGTAAGATTTACCTTTATGCTTGTTCCAAGAACTGCAAGTTTGGTGAATATTACCAGAATACTTTAACTACGCTCTACAGTTACATTTTTTCTTGTGATTGACGTTCAAAATGACGAAAGTTTGCGCCACAATACTTAAATCCACACCGAGCCACTATATTCATTTTGGATAGAAATGAAGCAGGAAAACACTAAAAATAGATTAAAAATTACTGAAAAAGGTGATGAAGTTATGAAAGTGTTACTTTCGTTTTGTCCGTGGGAAGCTGATTTTTGTGTACATTCTACTATAAAAAGTATGACTGCAACCAGAACATGATTTGAGATGCTTCCCTTGAGACACGACTACGGTTTAAAGAGCTTTCAGCACTAGTACAAATACCAGAATCTCGCTAGACTAATGATATAAATTGTTATTAATGTCTTTCCACAATTAGAATTATTATAATTTATAATTTCTTACATTATTACAAGTCTATATAATAATGTGTAATATTTGTGTTTGTTTCCAACATTATTATATCAGCACTGTTTACTTTATGTCGTAGATCGCGCAAGTTGGTCTTTTAATAGATATTGGATCGTGACCAAAAAAGGTTAAAACACCTGGTCTACAGAATACAGTTCATCCGCTAGAATATTTAGTTACTTACGTGAACTTGTGTATTTATTTAGAGACAACATTACGTAAATTTCGAATACCGGAAATGTGATCCTGAAATGGAGTTGCTGCAATAGTTGGTTTCGCTCGAAAAGAGACAAATGTTTAATTAAAAGTCTGGAGTAAATTTGCAACAAATAAAATAAAATTTGGTACCTCATGAAAGCAATGAGGTTCTTTACCGTGTAGATATATAAAACCTCTTCAATTACGTAAGTTTCTAAATGTAAATAAAATCAAAATCAAAGCCCTTTCATTACCACATCCCTATACAGGCTGCTTTGCTTACGATAAAAAAGTTGATGTCACTTTCTCTGTGTGTCTTCTAAAAATGGTAGCTTTAATCGTTCAAAGTTTAGTAGGAGAGTAAAGGGGCTAATACATAGATTATACCTATTAACTCATTTTTCTTTAAGCCCGAAATGTTGAATAAAGAGATGATCAATGTCAGTATGTTTCCCTTACTGCTCGTAACCAACCTATACTAACACCACAAAGCATTTGGATACAATTTTCGAATGCAAGATTCGCATTTGACTTCAAGAGCTGCTTGGGCTCAAAATTTTTAATTAATATTTTAAGAAAGTCAGCGCCAGTATCTTTTGTTAACTGCTATCATGACAATCAAACAGATATGGACACCAAAGATCATTTGCATGCAATATCCAGATGCCTAACTCAAGTTTATATAATGTCTCTTTTACTTTCAATATTAGAAGCACCTTTATACAAAAACCTTTGAGTTATAAATTTTCGATGCGGTGGAAGCAGGAAAAAATATCACGCTATTTAAAAAATGATGGTTCTGGTGTTTGAATTTGGTAAAATTTACTGTTCAATACTGAACATCCTGTATGTTCCAAAAGCATTTTAATACCGCGACTAGGTAGACTCGGGAGAGAAATTTAATCTTGTAAAAATTTACGTAAACAGCTACATATAAGCGACTCTGTACGAAATTATAAAAATCTCGAAATTTATTAGAAACAGACATATAAAGCTGTTTTGGTTTATTTCTAGAAGAACATAATAATATACAGAATGTTTCGTGTAAAATAACAAAGTACGTGTTTGGCTCGTTATTTATCACTCTGTATAGACGAAAATATTGTTGAGAGATACTCCGTGATATTTATTATGTTATCGGAAAATTTTAGCTTCATACTATTTACGCAATAGACCCAATTTTAGGATTCCCGAAGGTTGGGACAATATACATTGCAACCTCAATTTAATGATATCTACATGTGCAAAAAAAAGCTTGTGCATTATGAATATTCAAAATAAAGTTTGGCTTATACTATATTACTCCAAGTTGAACAAAACGATAATTTTCAGAAATCAATCTTGATTTCTGAAAATATAAGTTAAAACAGAGTAAATACAAACATTAATGGCGAGCATTACATGTGAATATCAATCGATTGTACACACTAGAAAATATAGATATACACACATGCATACGCAAAAGCATTCGTAGCATAGCATGCAATTATTACAAAAACAATTTTAATTTGTGTGTGGAAGAGTAGACAATTTATATGGAAGAGACCATCTGGCACTTTTCCCGTTTTATAATTTGCTTTTTAAAATATTTTATGCCTAAATTTTCATAGAATACGCTATGTACAGGGTTAGGCAAATGTTTGCATCCACTCATATTGCTATTATCATTGCTTTTCAGTCAATTCAATCGACGATTGTGTGATATGCAATACAGTAGCTTTGCTCACGGAACACATTCCTTACCGATTTAGAACGGGTACGGAATCAATTTGGGATTGTCGTAGAGCGCATGCTTGATTATGAACCGGCTTATTTTAATTTATTGCGAACGATTTCGGAACAAACGAAAACTCGGAAGTGCCTCCTTTCTCATTCATCATCCTAAAATATTTCTAACCTGCTTATTTTGATTTAAAAAAAATAAGTGAAGTGAATGAAGTACGTATTTACCAGTTAATTTAGTACGGACTTACGGGTTCTTACTAAAGTCATAGAACTTGTAGAATTAATTCCGATCGATCTCGAAATGAATTTGACTTAATACCAATTATTTATTGAATTCATTCATTACAATTTATTTAGTTACTCCCTGGATTTATACAGTATGTCCCCGGATGGAGTTAACAGGAGAAAAGAATCTTTATTATTAATTTTGCAACGAATTTATTTTTTATGAAAAATTTTGCTTTTCAGAAAAATTAGCTTATCGTGAAAAAAACAAGATTATATGTTAGAGTTAATAAATTAAAAAAAATGTAAAAACGCTTCAAGAGAAAAGTGCTGTTATTATTAAGTTATTTGTAAAAAATTAAACGTAAATACAAAATTTCGGAATTTTGAATTTTATGTTTTCAAATTAAATCGGACCAAATTTCCCCATCCTATTCTTCGAACTGATTCGTCAACCACCACCAGACCAGAAGTGTGGAACGAGCAAGCCACCAGTCTTGCTGTGTAGCATAGCATTTCTGGTTCCAAAGCGTAACAGAAAATCTTCCAAAAGACGCAGATAAACATGTTATTTTGAATTTTCATCAATAAGATATGGACGGGCGATTTGATGTAGTTTGAAAACTCCCAAATACGACTATTTTGTAATGAAACGTGACCGTTGGTGCAAAAAGTTACTTCATGAATAAAAAAGAACATTCTTTGAAAACTTCCATCTACGACGTAATTTTTAGCAACCCACAAACAAAGTCCAATCGCTTCTCTTCATTCTCATTTTCAGTGCTGTGTATGAATGTTGGTTTAAGAGGCAGAGCTTATATACAAATTTCTTACTTATTATACTTACTTATTTTCAGCCTTTGTAAACGTTCCCTCAAAGATAATTTCGGAGTGTCTGCTATTGATTCAATTGGCAAAACTGTTTCTGCATCGTCTTCATAGTACCGTCTCTTAGATTTTCAGTAGAACAGTTTCCACAATTTTTCTTTCCAGTTTACGCAGAAATCATAGCACTTAATTCAGTCAGTTCTCTCTTCTTTGGTTAACACTTATGAAAAATCAACGGAACAATAACACAAAACTATGAACAAATGAACAAAAAAAAATTTATGGAAGAATATAAAGCGCATAAAACAATACAAATGGAAAAGCTTCCCTTCAGATATGTATCCTTAACCCAGGTCTAATTTATGTTTTGTTCACTATTTTACATTCTAATTACCCTTCAATTTTATTCAGTAATTTGGCTCAGAAAAGTAGTATAATTGGATAGTAGAATAAGTTATAAAATGTTTAACTTTCACATGCAACATATGGTATCTCTAGTACCTGTGAAACTGAAATTTTTTAATTGGTCGTATTTATTGACTCACTTTATTTTATGACTCAGTGCCAAAATTCAGAAAACGATAATTTGTAGACGAAGATGGTGTCACTATCAAAATAAATGCTTCGGTAAAACTAGGAAGATAAACAAACCGTTTACTACGTAAGAGAATTTCCATGCATTTTATTGATATTATAAAAATAAGTGTTTGTATAAAATCCAATCTAAAATTGCTTAAAGCAAATGATTTGCAATTTATCTAGTTTTGGAGAAAGATTGTAAAAAGTTTATACGTCGTCGACTTCACAAAACTAATTTACTTCAACAAAATGAAATCCAAAATTATAACGATTATAGACACGAATTTTTATGTTTTTCAACATGAAATATAAACAAATATGAGAGGAACCAGCAATTTTTTTTCTATTGCAGCAATACAATTATACACTTAAATGCCAACAGAATTTCAGAATCAGCCCATATTATAGTGCTGTTAGATCTAAAGGAATTAATGGTAAAATTTAATAAGGGCAATTGTTATATTAATTGAAGAAGAATCCTAGGAGATTCCGGAAATTACTCACTGCTGAATACCACCTACCTACTAGTTCATTATGCAAAAAGCATTGAAAGCAGCTTAATTGGATTGTAGTTGAGCATTCATTAAGTTTTATTCTTTGATAATAAGAATGCACGTTATTAATTAAAGAAAGATCCACTAAAGATATGTTTTTGTGGATTTCATACAAAGCGATTGCTAGGGAACGTTATTTATTATAATTAAATGATTCTTCTCCATAAATTTAACAAACAAATTTTAATGTATAAGATAGAGAAACTTAGTAAGGTCTGCCCGTAATACAGTAAATCTTTTTGGAGTCTCAACGGGTTGTATCGTGTATTCTATAAGGTAACATTTGAGACAATGTCTCGGCTAATTTATAGAGTGTGCCCGCAGTTCATATACCATGAAATTAACTTAAGATAAACTCCCGATTTCGTTCTGTTACAATGTGCCTATGAATATATTTATATAAGAGGAGAGACCCAAGTATAAAATTCAGCTATATTAAAAAGAACTTTAAATGGCTAATTAAATATTAACATCTTAAGTAAATTTTGGAATTAATAAAAGTTCAGGTCGGTTATAGAAAGAACTGTGTAATCAATAGAAAAAAGTTGATAGAACTTGTGATACTCTAGTATTTCGTTTTAGTCACTTTCAACATGTCTGCTTCTTTTAAAACAGCTTCTTAAAGATGAGTGCGATAATTATATCAAATAAGAGATAAGAATTTGTACAAAATATTTCTTTCAAGATTCTATCTTATCTCTCTTATCTTTTGTCTTATGCCATTACACCATCGATGGATTTGGATTCTCGATCCATTTTTCTCATCATTCTTTATTTTGTGATTTTCTTTTTAGTTCTTGAACAGTTTTTCCTCTTTTTTGTGCCATTTTGATTATTTTGTCCTCCATAGTCCATGTCTCTCCACTTTTCTCTTTTCATGCCTCTTTATTTCCGGTACTCTTTTCATTTTCCGTTATGGGGCCATTCTTGTGTCGTGACCAAACCACTTGTTTTTCATCTATTATTTAACTAATCGACATTGTCTTTGATTTCTTCGTTTCTGTATATATTTCGTGGAACTTGGAACCACCACTGCAAAGGTATTCCAGTCTTTGTTTTTGCAGGATATTCCTTGCTTTCCAAGTAATAGATTTATATTGATTTTATTGTCCTCTTCAATATTTCTATCTGCTTTTCCGTTGCTGCCGATTTTTGTACCAAGTTTGATATTTTCCTCGCCTTCTTTTCCCTTAATTTTGATTACAATATACATATATATTAAATAGAAATGGGCTTAGACTCTCTCCCTATTTTACTATTTCCTAGTTCAAATTTGTTAGATGCCGCAAACATTTACACGTCTTCTCTCTGGACGCAATATCGAACAGGGCTTTTAAGTCTATAAATACCAGATATATCCTGCTTTTTAGATCTCTTTTTTACCTTTCTTGTCACATTAGTGTGATCGCTTTTTTAAAAGCCGCTTGTTCTTCTTCCAATTTGCTTTCTACATCTCTTCTTAGCTTTGTTTCTGTTATCCTTTTGTCTGTAAACTACTGTTTTTAGTATAGTGTTGCAACGGAAAAATGACCTTGTTATAGAACAAATATTAACGAATCTGCTTTCATTAAGTATGCACAATAAACAAAGAAAAATCATTAATTTATAAGATATCTATTAAAATGGCTTGCGCTACCCAGGAAATTTGGGCGACATAACTGCTCCTGGAATATTTCCAAATGTAATTTACCACCACATACTTCTTTTAAATATGTCAAACACTCATATACATTTATGTATATCGTTTTTCTTTTCGTCAAATGTTCCCAGAAACATTTCCTAATTCATTTGTTATACAAAAAACAAACAGTACGAACAAGAGGATTAGCGTATTCACAAATAAATGTTATACAATAAATGACCTATTGAAAAAAAAAGCTACTGGACGGCCCAATAAACCAATGAACTTTCTGCGTCTGTGGACGGTTATACTTGATAAATATAGCATATTTCCGCAGTAAGCGTCCATTAAGAAAGTAACCCGCTTCTTAAATTTTTATACTTTAAGAATAAGTTCCATTGAATACAATCTCTACGCGTATAATATGCCTTGCCTTCACTTAATCAATCCTCACGAAGGAAGAAAGCTACATCTAGATAATGTTAACGAGCTGTGTAAATAGTAGCAAAAGTAATCTTTATCTTGATCCGAAGCTGCTTAATTGTACCTTATTGGCTTATGCCTACCGTTTAATAATGGTTTAATTTAAATGCAGATCAGCCTTTATGGTCGTTTGCTAATAAAATTAATCGTAAAAATCGGATATTACGTTCTCGTGTTCAAATATTAAATTTTATAGAGTTTTATAGCGTCTTGAGTGGAGCTTAACGTTCGCCTTTTGTAATCAGTTTTCTAATATACACATATAATCTTTATTATTAATATTCAAATGTCGTTAATTACCTTCAGGCGTCTAAAACCATTTCCTGTAGACCTCCTTTGAAATGTTATTACCCTATTATGAATCATATTTCCATAGAAAATACACTTATGAAAAGCGAAACAAATCATTAATCGAAATTTTAATGACTTAATATTGCTCCTGTCTAAGAGTTTAGAATATTTAATGCAATCTTTCATTACCTCTTACGCAACGATATAATCACACATTTGTAAATATATGCAAATTTCTTACCTAATTTCCAGTTACGCATATAAAATTATGCTGATTAGAACAGACAATTTGGGAATGTACAGGACCGTGTAGTATAAGAAATTAGCTAAAAAACTTTTTTTTTACGATGCAGTGACATATAGTATGTTTTACGTTTGGTACACAAGTACTGATCTTGTGGAAGTAGCACTAAATGTTGCCGTAATTTATAGGTAGAAGTGTAAGTCATAGATACCCAAACTTTTTTCCTCAGAGACCACTTTTTTTCAGTAGAACCTGCAAAATATTTATTTTTTCGAAACCTATTGACCAGATGTATTTCTCACAACTACTCAATGTGGTACTGGAAGAGAGAACAATTGTAAAAAAAAACATGTAGAATTTTTATTCAAGTCTTTATTGAAAAGATATAAGGTGCAAGTGAATATTTGAACAGCAAACTAGCAAAAATCTTACATAAAATTAAACAGGTTGAAAAATATACATAAGTAACACGCAAATAATGCTGTTTAATGGGAGAGATGAAGCTGATCCTTTGTTAGCAATTGTTTACTATTTGGCTTCAGTTTAGTGAGGTCAACTTCCTTGCAATAGTCTATAAGGCAGGATAATCAGGGACATCTCTTTCTGAAGCCGGAACTGCTGCTACCCCATTCCAGTTCTTATTCCTATCCTCCTTGTAATTTGATATTCGATTCTTAAACATAACCACGTGGATTGATATTTCCATAGTGCAAACATGCTCATACCTAGTTTCGCGTGTTATGTGAATGTCATTGAAATATCGAATCTAAGCCAAAAAATGACGCAATGGATTGAACAACCAGGGTTCCTTTTGTACACCTATAAAACCGGGATAGCACTCCCGCGGCTGGCGCTGCATCTATTGTAGCTGATATACTTGAAGAAATCGTTTTCCCCGTGAAATAATCTCGCAAAATATTCAATATTCATTCGCTTTTAGTATCTGTTATCAAAGTTCTCACAAACAACAGTTCTTCATGGATTTCTTGATCCATAACAAAATCATCATAATTGCTTCACTATAGGGTAAAGTTGACGCGCCCGGTTAAATAGAGAAGTGATTTCCTTGCAGGCAATTACACAATAAGCTTTTTAGATCAGCTGTTCTCGGATAGTATGAAGTTTTCCTGATTTTGTTTTGAATAAGAAACTATCATCGTATCTTTTTGATATTGAAGCGAACATATTCTCCAGCGCAGCTCTCTTCTGAAGTTTGTCAAACCTTTGTCTGTTTCATCAGGATGACACCTTCTTAAGTGATCCTCCAGCTTGCACGGTTTCAAGCGTCATTGCTTAAAACACAAAAGGCACTTGGGCAAATGTTTATCAGGAATGGGATGAAGCCGAATTTCCAATAATCGACGCTGTATTGCCTACATTTCTTTTTACCTCAGAGTAGATATCTGTAAAAAAGTGTACGTGTACCCTAAAAAATTGATGATTTTTTTTGTAAAAGCTGTGTGAAATAATAACCCTCTCTTAGCTTTGCCGTAGTCGGTAGAGACTGAGATAGTATTGAAAGAAAACGTAATTTCAGTTTAAATTTATATCATGTAAAGCAAGAAGTATTCTGGTCCAAAAATCAACTTTATCCAAAACCTAAAGTTATGGGACGCAACTTTGTTTTTTAATTGTGAGCATTTTAATGGAGAAAAATGAAAAACAAAATTTGAAATAAAACATCTTGACAAAAAAAATCAAATGATGATTTATTTCTTTATTCATTTATTGTTTTGCATTAGTTATGTGTACGTAAACTACATAAAAGTTATTGTAATCTGTTGAGACATAATCAGCATTCATGTTTTCTGTTTTCTACTCTGATTCGAGTGCAATTAATTTTGCATGAATAACACTATGGCACAAATCAAATTTGAAATTCTAAATATATTTGAATAGCAAATCAAACTGTTGAATTATTATTATATACCGGGTGATAATTTTTATTTATCGAGATAATCATGGACCAATTTTAATGACGATTTTTCATAGGTTGTGCTCCAATAACAATTCAACCACTATAAAAATATGTATAAAAGTTTACACATATTTACTTTTCTTTTTTAGACGCTCTGATGTAAAGTGATTTTGATTCACTTTTATACCTATTTATGTTTTTAAACCATTTTTTTACTTTTTTTACAAAATTCACAAAACTAATAATCATCACAGCGTGGAAGGAAAGTAACGGATAAATTAATATTTATTTTTTTTGAAAAAATTTCGAAGGGGTATAGCGATTTCAATTCTTTTACGTTACACCGCATCGTTACCATCTTGTTACGTCATTTGTTTTTAAAGTTGTGATCATCAATTGTTTTTTTAAATAACATATTTTTATTATTAATTTCAGTATATTTTGTATTCCGTTTTCAGCGGTACAAAATTATCAGTGTAACGCTTGAAAAAAAAAATGAGAAAAATAGCGTCAAAGTTCGAATATCAAAAAGCAATTAAATGCAGTTAACGTGTAGTTAACAAACAAGAATCCATAGTTACACCTGTCAAAAGTAAGCAATAGAATTATAGTCATTTGGTTGTTCTAAAGTAGATTTTACCTTTAGTAAGCTCCTTTATCAATAACAATGGCACAATTAAGCTAGAAACAAAGAATTGAAGTGTTAATGATGATTATGGTAACAGAGTCAGATCACATCAAGAAGTGTGTCAGATTTTTGGAGATAGGTGTCCAAATCGGCCCATAAATCAATCTACCGTTAGTAGAATCGAAAACAAATTTAGAGAACACGGCAATGTAAAAAATCTTCCAAAAAATGGACGTCCGGTGGCATTAAATGAAGATGCACAACTTAACGTGCTTTTAGAAATTGAACATAATCCACATTCAACTAGCAGAAACATTGCTTTAAATTACAATGTAAGCCATACTTAGGCTTTAAAATTTTTGAAAGTTCGAAAATTTCACCCATGTAAGCTACAATTGGTTCACGAGTTGGTAGAAGATCACTTTGATCATAGACAAGAATTCTGTGAACAAATGATGGAAAGTTGTAATCACGATCCAATGTTGTTTAAACAGAACGGTTGATAGACAAAATTGTAGATATTGAGCTAGGAAAATTCTCATTGGATGCAGGAAATTCATATTCAGCATCCTCAGAAAGTTAATGTGTGGGCAGGAACTATAGGCGACCAAATTATAGGTTCATTCTTTTTTGTAAATAATTTAACTGGAGAAAGCTCCAACTGTAACTTTTACAGTTGGAGCTGATGCCTGCATTAGCTGCATTATTTCCCAATGCATACAATCCTGAACTACCAAACAATAGCGTTTGGCTGACAACATGTAGGCGCTCCTAAGAAATTCGGTCTGGGTATTGTCAAATGGTACATGGTCGCCATTTTGAAAATCTAATATAAATCTAATATAGTAAAAGATAGTGAAATTAGAGAAAATGCTGTGTATAACTTGCCTTGACGACAGCTAGACAGAAAGTCACAAATAAAATTCCCATTGTTTTTCACCATTATCAAATATCTTGGCAATTGTTTTATTCCAGAGATGCCTATGATACTTTTTAACCTTTGAAAATATACTATTATAGAAATATATGCCGAAAGAAACGATTTCTGCTGTAGCGTCATGTAGGGACGCAACTGGGGATGGGATTCTGTGTTCTTTGATGACACGCTTGCCCACATGCAACACTACAACGTTAAATTACTGCGAATTTAGATGAGACGGACCGAAAGACATTTAATTGACAGAAACAAATTCTATACGACTAATGTATACACTAGAGCTTGCTGTGGAAATCTTAGACATTAATTTGAAGATAAGAGAATGACAAATAAAAGTAGTTAATATAAGTTCTCCCCATGTTTGTCGTTGGCTGGACATATATTAATTTTCTTATCTTTACGCCCCACAGATATTTGGCTCAACGTAGGAATCTTTTTCTAGGTATCGGGCTTTTTACCAACAGATGGATCCTTATACCCGATATGTGACACGCCAAGATGAGAAATGAATTTGGTGCTGATGACAGCTAAGCTTGTGGTTTTTATTTTATATAACTTTACAGTATACACAATCTGTACTGCATGTATTATGAATTGGAAAGTCGATCATGATTTAGTGCACTCCAACTTACTATAAAGCTGTTGATAGGTTTCTGCGCAATGTCTTACACCAAAGCAGTTTGCCTGCGTATTTTAACAAACTCAATCGTAGGCAAAATTCGTTTCTTTCTGTCCATCAATCTGTCAAAGCTATTAATAAAACCCTTCAACATATGTAATGTCAAGCCGTTGAATTCAATTTTAAGATTATAATTACTCTTTGAGAACTCTTTTGCCAAAATTTAATTAAATGTATTAATTGTGTGGTTAATACCATTAGAAATAAAGAAAGGATCAAGCGAACACGCAAGTTACAAAACCATGTATAATAAATGTTAGTCTTCATGGCGCCTATTGTCTCACATTTGTATAGTACAGACACTATTATACTCGTACTTTCAAGTACCTAAAGACAGTCATTATCGCTAATTTGTTCTCAGTTCACTGTTGCTGGGACGTTTGACATTTACTTCCTGTTTTGCATAATGACCGTTATTATAATAATACTGGGTATTACTGCAAATATTCCGAATCTCAATCAAAACCATTGATAAATAATTAAAAAAAAAACACTAATCGGTTTTATTCCATTCGTATAATACCTTTATTCTTCGCTTAAGTTTTGTAAGCGAAGCCTCAAATTCATACTATTTCTGCTCCATATTAACTCTAGTAAAATCCATTAACTGAAATAATTAAAAAAAAAACAAAAATAATGTGAAACCTATAAAACCGGTCGCTCAATGTATGCTGCTAAAAAAATTTTCAAACTGCTATATGCCACCATCGCAATATAGAACAAGTTAATATACCGCTTTTGCAAGGACGTCAATTATCTTCCTGTGTAGCGTATGTGAATAACACATCATTGCTTTTGTTTGCTACAATTTGTGCGCTTCCTTTGAAAGTGGAGATATTACATTCAGAAAATTCAATAATGTAAATTTATATTTAATATCTGTGAGAGTGGATTCCTTTCAATTTCACATAAGCATTCCTTGTAAATATAGCTACTGACTAATTTAGTTTTTTTCATAGGTAACAATTTTCCAGTATAATCCAAGATTGTTAATACAATTCCAAGTAATTTAGTTGGATTCGCTGCATTCAGCAGAATAATCAGCTCCTATCCATCCATAGCGATCGCTGTATCGATACCAATTGAGCATATTAGTTTTTTTGCTGAATGTTGCATTTCATAGCATTGTCGAACGGCGTACTGCTCAACATACTCAGGTTGGTAGCGGAAAATAAAGGCGCTACAAAACAGAGCCGCCCACTCCTTAAAACTGACAATGTATCGTGACGTATCATTCGATGTGGGAGAAGATAACATAAGGATCTAACTATTCCACAACAAGTCCGCGGTACTTGATTTATTTACACCTAGTAACTTGCTTTCCGAATATATTATGATAAAATTAATTTGCATAACTGCATTAATAGAAAACGATACAAGTGTACACATTACAATGTTGCAGTATACTCCACAGAAAATGAATAACAAATTTTCTATCTAGACAAATGAACGAGAATCAAACTTATACACCCCATTACAATAGATAGTAGTTTACCTTAAATTACTATTAATCACTTTTTTGACCAACGCAGCTAAAACACGGACAGAAGCCTTTATGGACTACAGAACTGCATGCCATTATCAACTACGCGAGTGGAGCAACCACTCTAATCATAATGTTTTAATATTTTAGACCACCCGGATTCCATACAATAGAGCAGTTCTGTAACTTTAAATACATACACATATGGCTACTGATTGCCACTCAAAACTGATGTAACCCATTAAGCGATATTTTAAAAATCCTAGACAATGACGTAATTTACCTTTAACTACTCGCGCTACTCTATATACCTCTTACATTCGCGGTGCCTTTTTTTGAACACTGGTTCATCTTTTAACATCAGTATCGCACTAATAAGTTAAAGGTTAAAAACATTACCTGTGCTTGCAACGGGGGTGACTAGTGCACTAGTCGTTGGTTGTCCGGAGCTGTGTCCATCTTCTTCCAGTTCCATTATGTTGATAATCTTCCTTTTTTTCTGTCCTTGATGTTTTGCCCTCGGAGTCTTCGTCCTGGACTCCCTCCTCTACTGGGCTCCTAAAAAAGAAAGATGTACGTTAGTATGGTATATTCGTTATGGATGTTGATACTTATGCCAGCTTACTAAATTAATCGTGGGTGGCCTTGTGCCTCGCTCCTGAAGGGATTCTTCGGATGGTAGCGTTCTTCATCGCTGGTATATGTCTTCTCGAAGAAGTTTTTGTTGAGCCTTGCCAGGAATTCCTGAAGCTCCTCAGTCCCGCTAAGGTGTGTCAGTGTAACTAGCGAGGTGCGTGGCAGTACGTACAGTACTAATCGCTAGCAGCGATTTTGTACACTCGCAAAGGAGGTGACGTGGGTGGGTGCCGCCGTGACCCAGATGAAACTGGCATAGGTAAGGATCGGGCGGACTCATGCACTGTGGCTGGGGAATTGCATTATAACGTTTCGATTCACGTCACCGTCAGCCGCCACTGTCCACAGGTTGTGCAATTTCACAAATGTATCTTCACGTCAATATATAAAAACCTAGTGTTGGGCTGGGTAGTGTTGGGCTGACTTCGACGTGGGAATAGCAATAACAACGCCATAGAACCTTTTACACATACAATTTATATAGTAAAAAGGCTCCTGAGGCTATGACAAGCTTTAAAAGCTTATACACTCCGTTGAGCCGCCACCATTAAAAAAAATTACAATAATTTTCGAAAGCATTGTAAATTACCCCACGTGTATGCAGCTAGTGCACATGAGGATAATATGATAAATACCTGTAAGGAAGACTGCATTTAGTAAATTTATTTCGCTAAGATTTTTAAGCCATACAAATATTAGGATTTGTTGAACTCTGTAAAGTAGCCCTCTGCTTCGGCAATGACCTCTTCATTTGACGTGAATCGCTTCCCGATAAGCTATTTTTTCAAGTACGGAAAAAGGAAGCAGTCACAGAGCGTCAAACTTGTAACTTTGATCATACTTGTAAAATTATACCGTAACTCTATTAATTTTGCTGTCGCAAATTGCCGATGAGTGCGCAGGGCCGTTATTACGGTGATGGGACCTTTTCCTTTTTTGTTCAGCATCGAATTGACCCAATAAATCAGGCTAATACTGTGCCGTGCTCGTCCTTTCCTCCTCTAAATAATCAATTAAGAATGTGCCTTGCGAATCCCTAAAAGATCGTCGTCATAACTTTTCCAGCTGATGGAATCGTCTTCGCTTTCTTTGCTGCACGTGCATCGGGAAAATCCTATTCTGCCGACTAACCTTTGGTTTCTGGCATTGCGCTTAAGCATGTGCAAAGTTTGCAATTGAGATGTATACCATATTAGCAATTTCCTTAATCTTCACCCGGGTTTCTGCATGGTATCATAAACTTTATTGATCATATCGTCCGTAGTCGCCTAAGAAGAACGACTGGGCCGCTCCTCATTAAAGACGAATTTTCGGCAACGCAAACCGGATGGTAGTGCATGGTACTTGTCTAACATCTCTTTGATCTCCGCAGACGTTTTTCTATCCAAAGCAAGAAATCGAATCACCGACCTGTATCGTTATTTCTCCATGATTCCAATAATACACAAACTTTCTCACTTTCAACTCTTTCAAACGGGCTTTAGAGAAAAAACCTCTAGATGCACAGACTTGTTTTATTAAGTTTGTTTTAAGAAAAAATAGCAAAAATAGCACAATATAAAAAGAAAGCAGTCAAAACGTTTTTTTATCATCAAACAATTCAATTTCTAAAAAGAAAGCTTCGGTGGAGGTTTGCGTTCTTGAAACATAATGAAAGCATATCATACATTATGAACACCACTTACTACATGGAACTCCTAGGAAGTCTGGAAAACAAGAACCCTCGTAAAATGGAAACTAGTATTCAGTAGTTTCGCGTAATAGACATTCTAACTTACGTCTCTACCCCACTTGATGCAATCCAAAGCTTATGAGCATATTCTAAACATATGAGTTAATCAAAAAGCGAATATGCGGAACCTGATTTATTATCTAACTTTATTATCTTTCAGCTGTCTCGTTAGATTTACGTACTTACGTAATGAGAACTTCTACATGGAGACAATTATAGCAGATATGGTACATTAAACGTAATTTGCGGATATTTACATAGCCCAATAGAAGATCTATAATTTCACGTTTCTCAATAATAAGTTTAAGTAAATTTTCAAATTTAAATTATACCGGTGACGAAGATAACAATTGCGTAATTTGAATTTATCTAATCTCTAAATTGTCGGAAGCACACTAGAAAATATCAAGCGTAAGTAAAACTACCACGGATACATTTTCGACTATGTATTTTTAAATGATTCATCGGTAACGCTACTAAAAAGCATACCACCTTATACTTCATATAAAATACGGGTTGATAGTATAATTTACAAGGACGTTTTAGGTACCAAATTCAAATTTAATTTGCACAGCATACTATATCAATAGCATCCTATTATTAGCGGAAATTGATTTTGACCGAGCAAATTTCTCTGACAATTGTCAAATTTTCAGCTTGTTCGAAATAGTTCCAGAATGATGAACGTTTCGATAGTTAAGCATCATTTCCAACTGTAAAACTAACCTTTATTGAGTGAAACGCTACATTATCCATTATTCTGGAGTTTAAGTAATTTTCGATTCATTTTCATAAATCGAAAATTATATATATATGTATATGTATAAGTTATGACTTGTTGCACGAATCCTTATTTTTTCTTTAAAACAAAAGTGATATTACCTTTGTTAGATTAGGATACGACGTTCATGTCGTCATGTTTGTTTCTCTTTCCAAGTGCACTAATAGAAGGACTAGTATTCGCTAGGCTCTGAGAAAAATTAGTAATCAGGTCTAGCTCTGACTCTGACCCTCTCTTTCAAAGGTAAAACTTTAATGCATTTTTCAACTTCAGACAAAAGTCTGCAAATATTGACATACCTAAACAAGATCGGGCAACCTTAGGTCCTGAAGCAAGAAACTGAAAGACCATTGAGCTTCTTAAATTTAAGAAGGTTGTATTTTTTAATCTTTTAAAAAATATGTTCAAAATTTTGATGTTGAACGTTCATAAAATCAATAAAAATGTGAAAGGGTAAACTATTATATAAAGATATTTCTAAATCACGAATTGAGTTTTCAACGCTTCTTTCAACCTGACATCCATATAATCCATGCACTCATTTGGGAAGTATCCTACTGACTACAGCAAGTATCCTAAGCATTAGACTATATTATACCTTAATAGCTTTTACTTTTTTCTTTTCTTTTTCTGAACTTAGGCATGCCTTATATGAAAAGGAAATGCAAGAATTAATACAATACACAAACTTTAATAAAAAAAAAACAGCATTTTAAATTATTATATCTTGTTCGTAAGAATTTCGAAATGAAATTGCAAACTTTTTTAATTACCACAATTTTCTGCATGCAGTTGGCAAAATAAAATGTAGTAGATAAGGTAAAAGAATGTCTTAGAAACTTATGTGCAAATTTGATTGTGGCGTACTAAACGATTTTTGTTCTTAAGGAACAATGTTCGACATGGTTACCAAAAAATTCTGACACTGAGCTGTTTCACACCTTTTTTCAAACTAAATATGTTTTTTTTTCTGAATGGTTAATCATTGTTACACAATGAGTAGGCGAAATACTAAAAATACACATGATTTTTATGTATAAATCTTTTTATCTCCGTAGAAAATTAATATTTGTTGTGCTACTAACCAATCGCTAACGCATTTTTTTAAGCAGTTCACAAAATGAAAATAGTGATAAGAAATTCTGATTTATGAATCGCAATCAAAATATGGCAAATTTTCAAAACTGTTTGATAATTTTAAATGAACACGAATTTCCATCAAGGTATTGGGCTTAAAAAATAAGCTTAGTCTATAAGGCTCAAATAAAAAAAGATCTTGCACATTTTCAAACCAGAATTATGGAGAGGATTATCAAGATCAACCCATATTTGAATACATGTTATAAACTACGAATGTTGTAACTTAAATAATAGGAAAACAATGTACTTTACAAAAATATTATAGTCCATGCCAATTAGTCCAATTCTCAGCAGATTTTAGGCGTGTTTTTAACGTGTAATAATTGGCCTGGAAATTTGTCACGTTGCTGTGGCTCCTTAAGGGGTCATTGTGTTGTAGTCGTAAATAACTCAACCCGCTATTCAACCTGCACAAGTAACTTATTACGCAAACTGACAACCGGGTGCCATAACAGACTATATCCGCTCGGGCAAATCTGACGTATACTGATGCTTTTGCCGTTTGATGTACACACGGCGGTATTTAGAAACCTGCAACACAAATACAATGGTTATATGCCGTTTATCTAATAGATTCACTTGGCAAACAGTAAAAAATATCGCGTCCATATGTAGAATTCGTTCTGCGTTCACCTAAAACTAATACACTATTAATTTAAGCTTCTGTGAATCATGGGAAAAGTTCTTAAAACAGATCGACATAGCTTCGTTCTTTTCAACACCTCATTCATTTTACAAGAAACACATGCACGTTAGCATTATTTTTATTACATCTCAAGTGATGATTTTTGCGCAATATACCAGATCTTTACCAGAATATACCAGAACACCATAGAAACACTACAATTCAATAGTTATATTATTTTCTGTAGAATTAATATCATGTCAGTCCTTCAACAGCTTTTTGGGTGTTTTTAATTAGAAGGGCCACAGCGTAAAATTTAAACACCTTCAGAATAGAAAAATATTTAGTATGAAGTGGTATCTGTGCAGAAGTATGAGAAACACGACGTCAATTTGTTGTGGTGAATTTTTATAGAAATCGGATAAATATTTGCATGTATATTTATTGTTCAGTTGATTGGTGTGCTATTTTTTATTTCCGGTATTTACTTCTTCGATTTATACAAAATATTTAAAGTAATTAATTTAAAATTTTAAATTAATTCAAATCCTTCTTTTTAGAACAGGAAGAGATGGGAGAACTGACCTATTAGACATATCCTTCAAAACAGTTAAAGTATCTTTTTGAAATCTTAGAGTGCTGTTTTCAATTTCACGGGACACTTGATTAGATCAGAAATGGAAATTAACTTTCTTATTTCAAATAGCATACTCTGTATATCATGTATACTTTGTATAGCTCCCTTAATAGCGTATTAAATAGCATAGCATATCGTGTGTCTACGATGTATTAACTTTGAGAAATGAATTTCTTTTACATTAGCTATGAGTTCATCGGCTATAAATAATTCTATAAACAAGCTGTACAAGTACCCTTTCTAATCTTATAAAACTCTACGCTGGAAACAATGAAACTTCCGTTAAAAATTCCCAACACTTTGTTAAACAATTGAAAGAGTTGACTGTAGATCCTAGTGATACACTAGTTAGTTTTGATGTTGGATCCTTATTTACCAAAGTTCCTGTTTCGGATGCAGTATCCATAATTAGTAGAGATGAGCAAGATAGGGCAATTTTACAGCGACTAGACAAACTCGTGCTTTTGTCGACTCTCGGGGAAACCAGTGAGCAACACAACCCCCTCTCATGAGTCGAATAAACACGAGTCTGTCTGCAAATAAGTAATAATTTCCCTGTTGGTCATCTCTAATTATTAGTGAGTTCCTCCAGTTCTCCAGTAACTAATCGGGTGATATGGCTGACTTGGTTGAAACATATTTTCCTTTTGTGTGTTTCTAATTTCACGTGCAGCTATAGGATCCCCCTTGTCTACTGTTCCAACACGATTCCATACTCGTGGTAATCCCACTACGCTTTCATTAATCCGTAAGGTTTACGCTCGCTTGACGCAAAACGATCCCTATACAAATCCCTCCAGAATGAATAGTCGATATGGAATAGTAACATCAGTACTACTAGCAGCAACAACAGAGACCTTGAAGATGCCCCATAGGAATCTGGACGAAAAGTATGTAAAAACAACCACAACGACGCGGTTCCATCCCAGAAACCAAGAAGATAGTACGACCGCAACAATTCCTTGGCGTATCAAAACTGTTATTCATGTCAAAACATATTTCGAAAAAAGCATTAGTAACAATATGCTTCTATTTCTTATCATTTGAATTATTAACAATTAACCAATTTAGTCGTTTTTATAAGTCTGATAATAAGCAAAAGTTAGCAAAATTCCAGGTATAATAAATTATATAATATATAGTTCGCTAAGTTTTTCAATTAATATAATTCAAATAATAGTATTTTCTTTCAAATTTCAACGCCTGCACCAGTTTACTATTTCTATACACGCACGTAAGTA